>CM020006.1:600000-1032137 GCA_009771035.1 Lupinus albus
TCAATTTGGAAAACTTCACTTGTTACCATTTACATCATCCTCTTCTCATGCTAAGGAACCTTTATATTTAATTCATAGTGATGTATGGGGTCCAACCCCAATTTTATTTCTATCTAATTTCAAGTATTATGTTCACTTTATTGATGATTTCAGTATATTCACTTGGATTTTTCCCTTGAAACAAAAATTAGAAGTAATACATGCTTCACTCAATTCAAAAACATGGTTGAAAAGCAGTTTAACAAGAAAATAAAAATCCTCCATTGTGATGGTGGAGGTGAGTATAAACCTGTTCAGAAAATAGCCATAGAGTCAGGAATTCAATTCAGAATGTCATGTCCATACACCTCTCAGCATAATGGCGAAGCAGAAAGAAAACATAGACATTTGACTGAATTAGGACTCACACTACTAACACAGGCCAAAATGTCTTTACACCACTGGTGGGAAGCCTTCTCGACCTCAGTTTTTCTTATCAACAGATTGCCCTCATCAATTAACCCAAATAAAAGTCCATATTCATTATTATTTGGAAAGGAACGTGACTATGATGCATTGAAGCCTTTTGGCTGTGCTTGCTACCCTTGCCTCAAACCATACAATCAACACAAACTTCAATTCCACACCACTAGGTGTGTGTTCTTAGGATATAACAACTTCACAAGGGATATAAGTGTCTCAGTTCTCATGGAAGAATTTTTGTCTCAAGACATGTTGTCTTCAATGAGAATCACTTTCCATTTCATGATGGCTTTCTTGACACAAGGAATCCACTAAAAACTCTAACTGAAACTAACTCTATTGTTCTTCATCCTTTACCTACAAGTACCACTACAAGTCACACAATTGAACCAACTAATAGTGATGTGAACCCTCAGGAAGATGACCTGGCTGTCAATCAACCAGTTCTCAGTGAGATCTCTGCAGATGAGGCAACTCCATATACAAATGAAGCACCAACAACAATAGGTCCAACAGAGGATACATCAGAGGACAATCAACATGTCCAGCATATACGTACTAGAAGCAAGTCAGGGATCTACAAGCCCAACGTGCCTTATATAGGTCTGACAGAGACACACAAAGAGGAGAAGGAACCAGAAAATGTCATTGAAGCACAAGCCAGACCGAGGTGGAAAGAAGCCATGAATGCAGAATTCAGTCCAGTGATCAAGTCCAACACTATAAGAATTGTTCTATCCATTGCAGTACATTTAAATTGGGAAGTTAGGCAATTAGACATAAACAATGCATTCTTGAATGGCATTCTTAAAGAAACTGTGTTTATACATCAACCAGAAGGATATACAGACCCAACCAAGCCTTATCACATATGCAAATTAACCAAGGCAATCTATGGCCTGAAGCAAGCCCCAAGGGCATGGTTCGACAGGCTGAAGGATACTCTACTAAAATGAGGATTTCAAAACACCAAGAGTGATTTATCACTATTTGTCCTTAGAGGAACTGGTCATATCACACTTCTCCTCATATATGTTGATGACATAATAGTAACAGAGAGCAACAAAAAATTCCTAGAGACCTTCATCACTCGACTAAACATTGCTTTCTCTCTTCATATCAAGCCCTCAACTGATCTTGATATTGTTGGGTTCTCTGATGCAGATTGGGCTACTAGCATATATGACAGGAAATCCATGGCAGGACAGTGTGTGTTCATTGGTGAGACATTAGTCTCGTGGGCCTCAAGAAAACAAATAGTGGTGTCAAGGTCAAGTATTGAGTCATAATACAGAGCTTTGGCTGACCTAGCAGCTGAAGTAGCTTGGATTAGATCACTCTTAGGTGAGCTAAAACTTCTTATGCCCAGGAAACCAGTTTTATGGTGTGATAACTTGAGTGCCAAGGCACTAGCATCCAATCCAATGATGCATGCTCGATCCAAACACATTGAGATAGATGTCCACTACATACGTTATCAAGTACTTCAAGATCAAGTCACAATAGCCTACGTGCCCACAGCAGATCAAATTGTAGATTGCCTAACTAAACCTCACACACACAAGGTTCAATATGATGAGAGACAAACTTGGGATAATTATGTCACCATCAGTTTGAGAGGAGGAGTTAGATAAAGTTATGATTCCAATAACTTCATATTGATTACAATATCACTGGCATTATATCATTTCTCTATTCGGTATCATGAACATTTATTGTATGATTTGGTCATTGCATATGTATAGTTATCTTGACCAATTCCTTCCTTTTATATTCATCATTGTAATTACTCATAACATATTTATAGGATCTCATTTATATTACAATTGTGTATATAAACACAATCTGTCAAACTAATAAGATAAGTCATTTTCCCACCTTTCTCTCAATAAATCTAATAAAATAGCAATATAATTTAATAATAACACACTTTAGGGTATTAAATTTTTTACACTACTAATATATGGAATATCAACATGCTATTTAAAATATAAAATTTATAAGTTTATACAATAATTACATCACATTTTTGACAAGATGATTTTTATATGTTACTAATTAATATTAATAATGCATAAAAGTTAGTCATAAATCATTAACTTTGTTTTATTTGAGTTGACATTGAGTTTAACATGTAAAAGAAAATCAAATATACAAATCATCCTACAAATTTTCCTACATTATAGAAAACATAATGTGTCACAAATGATATTTTGTTTATTAAAATTTGAAATGCAAATGACATTTGTCATCTTCTTATGGTGTAAAAGAATTTGTAGAGGGTAATTGTTCAAAAAATGCTTCATCAATAATCGTAAATTGTCGATTTTTTTAATCTTTATGACATAACTGATGTAGAAAAGATAGAGAAATAAAACTATTTGATATATTTCGTTCTGAATAGTCACGAGACAATCATTCTCGGGTAATCCTTTTTTTTATTGACAAATGCTTATATTATAGTTATAGTCTCCAAATGATAAAAACCAACTATGTAGCATCTTCGTCTATAATTCAAGTATTGTATATATTATTATTGCCATTATGTGAATGACTAGTGATTATTGTTTGGGTATTTATGGGCTAACTAACAAGAGTTTTTTATTTGGACAAATTTCTATTGGGCTTGTTACTTCTCCATTTATATACTTTGTTGCTTAGACAATAAATACAATAGTAAGAATTGTTTGTTCATCTCATATTCTCATGTCATTTTTAATATAACCTACCATACCTACTTTATAATTATTAATAAAACAAAATTGCTTGTAAGCTCTACTTGTAGCACCATGTTCCATCTTGTATAATGTATATGATTTTGGTCCTCCTTTTCATCTTCATTTCTATTCCCATTATTTCCATCATTCAAACCATTTCATTACACCAACATATATTTATTTTTATTTTTATATTTTGATCATTTAAAAAATTTCCCATTGGACACTCATAAATTAGAAATCTCAAGTAGTCACAAAACATATTAAATATGAGTCAAATTAGTCATTCCCATTATTTTTATGATGATAATTAACTTTTGGATTACTTTAGTTCATATCATAAACTATTTTGATTTACATTCGTAGTCTTCCGATAGTAATTTGAGATTCTACATTTTATTGATCAAATGACAAAACTTAGGTAAAGTAACATAAGTGCTAGTGAGAACATTTTTATTGATCAAAAGATAACACATGAACATTTTTTTTAACTTTCAAAGAAGGAACATTTATTAGATTTACAATCAAATATTTTTTGACCTCGAAAGTAAACAAAAAGGTCTATGTGTCATCATTTAATAGGTCATATGTACCACTAGCACCTATAATACTTTACCTAAATTTTGTCCTCAGTATATACAAAAATTAATAAGAAATAAATTGACCATTAATGCAATTAGAATCAAAATTCTTCTATGTGTGTGAATGTGATGAGGCCCCAATAGTGATTCTTAGTGACAACTCATTTTGGATTGGAATTGAGAATAAAATGATGAATAGAAAAAGAAAGTGAGTGTTTGCGTGACGTATCATTTTCTGTATTAATTATTATTAAAACCAATACAAACAGGAATATGAAAAGGAAAATCACTAATGGATCCACCAACCATTTCAAAATGCGTTCACCACCATCATTCACAACAAGACTTTTTGTATACACTAATTTTAATATGTATAAGTTTTAGTTTAAAAAATTGTTTTGAGAAAAGGATCGAAACGGGTGATCTAATTGTTGACCGGACTTAGAAATGATTCTAATTTGTAGTTTTAATTAAATGAGAGGTTGAGATGCTTTAAATATGGGAAATTTCAATCTGACCGTATTAAAGTCAATAAAACCACAATAACCCATAAAATAAATCAAACATAAGTTTCACTTAAAATTAAAAAAAAAAGTGAATAATACTAACATTTTATTTTAATTAAATCAAAAAGGAACTTTAAAATAATTATTAATTATATAAATTTTTAGAGTTATATAAAATTATATATTTGTACATAATTATTAATTATATATAAATCACTTAGTCCGATCGGACTCTTTAATCATTTAAATCTAATGCAAGATATCTTCTATTTTAATGTTCGACTCAAATTTCTTAACATTAACTATTATTAACTCTTAAATAAAAAGTAATATAAATAAATAGTTGATAGTATAATGTAAACAAAATAATTCTACATTATTTAAAGTTATCCTTTCTATTTAAATTTTATTAAATTTCTAGCTTTATTAAGCACATAATCCAATTCATATTATCATCAGCATCACCAATCTTATCCTATCTATGTATTGCTTACGTATTCGTCTTTTTCTTTTACAATTAATTAATCTTTGTTTATTTAATTAATCAAACGGGGCAATTGGTGACGCCATCCTACGTTGCAATCACACGATCTGAAGCTGTCCCTGGGTCACAAGTACCCTTCTATCAGATAAGATCAATTCTAATTTTTACCGATAAGTGTTTCAAAAATCAAATGAAAATATTTATTTTAATAACACATATATTTTTTTAATTATAATAAAATTTTACTTTTACCATTAAAAATAAAGGAAAAAAATGTACTTAATTAAAAGTTCCTAGTTCCCCTTTTATGCTTCACCCATTGTATGGTTCATTGTATTCCTCACAATCATTTTTCAATAATTTTTAATCCTCTTGTATTTTCCTTTTATATATTCCCCTTATTATATTTTCAAAATATTCATGCATTCACTTTATTATTTAATATTTTATTTTATCCAAATCACCCTACATACAACCTTAGTTTTGGCAAGTGGGACAACAAATGTTGACAACTAATACAATATTGACAAAAATTTAATTCTAATTAAAAATTAATTATAAATAATGGCACAAAAAAACATAAATATACTTGTTTTCAAAGTTAACCACGACTCCCTCACTTTTTAAATTTTATTAGAAATTACTTATAGACATGTTCATATTTAACATGAAGGAATTTGGATGCTTTGTTAGACATAAAGGTTCTAACATTGAGTTATTAGTTAAAAGCTCACATGAACTTTAATTTATAGAGTAAATTATATTCACCACTGAGTTTTAGTGAAATTACACAAACCATTATTCTATTTTTTACACATACAAAAAACCTCTAATTTATAAACATATATTACACTGATCACCCATGCATGATAAATAAGTTTGATTTTTTAACTAAAAAAGGATGATAAGTGTAATTAAGTTGAACATAATACGGTATATTGTGAAAACAAGTCCAATAGTATACGAGTCAATAATTTTTTATTATTTTTTTGTTCATTATAATATAGTATAAGAGTGATTTACATAATATCTCCTTAGAATTATTGATGCATTTTATAATGAACCAAAATTAATGAAAATATATTCACCTGTATAAAATATGAAGTTGTCTTCACAATATATCATATTTTGTTTAACTTAATTACACTTATCATTTTTTATTTAAAAAATCACACTTATTTCTCATGCATGGGTGGTTAGTGTAATATATTTATATAAAGTATGGGTTTTTGTAGGTGTAAAAAACAGATGGGTGATTTGTGTAATTTCACTAAAACTCAGAGGTGTCAGAGTAATTTATGTTATATTTATATAAAGTATGGGTTTTTGTAGGTGTAAAAAATAGATGAATTATTTGTGTAATTTCACTAAAACTCAGAGGTGTCAGAATAATTTATGTTATTATTACACTTTAATTTTAAATGCATGTAAGATAAATAAAACACTATGTTTGATACACGTGGTCAAACACCTCTAGTTCAAAACTCTACCACTATTTAGTAGGTTTAACAATCATTCATTTATTTATACAACTAAATTTGATATGAACACTATATCTATACTCATTGTATTTGTTTATTTATTTTTCTATTTCTCGTATCATTTCAATGCTAAAACTACATTTGATAATGATGTTATCGATCATATGATGTCAACTATTATTACTTTTTAGTGAATATCTTCATATAGTATGAATCTTTAAATATGTTTCCGGTTTTAGCCAAACTTGAATATTTTCATAATAAAATAGATTTATTCCCAAAAAAAAATTAACAAATAATTAGTGAGACCGACCCTATAAAATAGATTTGATATTCACCCAAAAAAAAAAAAACTTGGGTTTCATTTCCACTATAGTTGAAATGTATGATATGAATTCCAATTAGGAATGACAAAAAACTTAAGACTTGTGGATAAAAACCTGTGTGGATATGGGCACATGTTACAAATGAGTACATGCTAATTTTAGAAATGGGTTTTTCAAATTATCCATAATATATATGAACTGATACAAGGACAATGATATTTAATAGTAATGTTTGTTGCTTTAATTTTAATTTGAGTTTTTATTTATAGGAACCAACTAGCCAACACAATAATTCTATTTAAGAGAATGATGCCAATAATTGAAGATAAGTTGGAAAATGTGATGATGAATGTATTTTGATTGGACTTTTGTTGATTTTTCATTGTGTTCAAGACTTTAATATTTGGAAAGGCATAATAAATTTAAAATTTTGTATAAATTATTGAATTTTTATGACTACTATTGAATGTTTGAAACATATTTATTGAATTTGAATTTTTAAATTTGTATGATTAAATTTGATGATACACCCTTAAATTTGATAGTACGCACTACATTGAAACAATGTATACATATCGGATAACGGGTAGCTACTACTGTTTGCGCCTGTGCGTATTATCATATCTCTATTTCCAATATTGTCATGAGGAAATGCTAAGCAACAAAGAGAACAATGGAAGATAAGATGGGCAAAGGAAAAAGTGTGGAATGGAGAGATTGTGAACTTAGGAAAGTTGAGCCAAATTGTGATGCTTAAGGTTCTACAAATATGGGTAAAGAGCAAAAAGGGTGCAAAGCTAGACTTTGATTCCAAAGTTAGGAAAGAAAGAAGATAATGATCCAAAAAGAAAAGGAAAGAAAATTTAAAGTTACATGGAAAGGTAAACTTAATTGCATATATTTTAAAAAACAAGATTGTATCAAAAATAATATATTCATTAATGCATGTCAATTTTAAATAAGTTAAATATTCTTAGATATGTAACTTTATAGTTGATATTTAATTTATTTACCAACTTCTACTATACATTTTTAAACAATATCTTGAAGAAGGGTAATTTTATCAACTTCTCTATTCACCAAATCCTGCTACATGTCATATATTAAATTATGAGTTTTAATTTATTATTTAACTTCCAATCTCTAATATTTTCTATCTATGATTACATGTTTATTGATAAGTTATAAGATTTCAGCTACTATGCTTAATTACAACTAGCTAAGGCATTAACTATAATTTTAATTTTATTTAATTACAAACAAACACTTTGAAAGAGATTAATTCATTTCCCAAAAAATAAATGATACCCTTAATTATACAAATTTATGTGTATTGCTCCTGAAAAGACTAATATTTTATAAATAAAGAATGATACCTAGATCAAATCACGTGTTTTTAAATTTAAGAAATTTTGTAGAGATAATATGCTTAATGAGAATTTTCAATTGAAGAATTAGGCAAATGAAATTCAATGTTCATATAATATTATATATAACTTTTATAATTATTTGATTAGAAATTCAATCAATCATTCAACTAAAAAAATCATATAAAAAACAATATTTTTATCTTTATTCATTTAAGTACATATATTATTATTATTTTGGTGTTTTCCAGCTAATTAATAAGAAAATACTAGCAGGCAAGGATCAATCACCTAAGTAGGATTCACATCTCATCTTAGACTAAATTAAATTTTGATTAATAACAAAAATGAAAATGGAAGTATTGAGTTAAGATTCTCTCCACTAATAAAAAATAAGTACTTCAAAAAAGAAAGAGAAATACAATTTTTAATTACATTTTTATTCATTTGATTATAATGAAATTATATTTTTATCATTAAAAACAAATGGAGAAAAGTGCACCTAGTTTGAACTCAATCTCTACCTACTAGTGCCTTTAAGTCAGCGACATATCATTTTCTTAACTCCTATAGTTGGTCAAGCAAATTCATGTAAGCAACTATAATTCTATCATTATTATTACTCCCACTTTTTCCCATTATTTTTAATAATCCTTTAAGAATTTATTCCCATATGAGCATCACCTAATTTTTTTTGGGTGAATAAAATAGAATGATGCACAAAAGGATAAAAATTAATCCCTTAAGAAGGGAACTAAATAAAATGTGTGAGAATCATCATTCTCGTCCCAACATGATATGAAAGGCCAATTTATATATCACATGAGAAGCTTGTGGTTTGTAGTGATTGCTAATTAAAAAATCAGGCAAAAGACAAATAGGAGAAATGATGACATATATATAAAAATATATAATGGCTGAGTTTTGAATCGTTTGATCTCCACTTACTGATGACAAAAATACCCGATCCATGAGTAGCTGTTAAATATACGTAATGGATATCAGCAAAAATAGCTCATGGTAAGAACATATATTATGATACCGAATCGTAGTATCCGTGTATATGTTTTAATTAAATATTTTATATTTAATTATTATTATTTTAACATTATATTATTATTTCGTAATAAGATTTAGTGATGAGACTATAATCATAAAATTATCATATACATATCATATTATTCAAGTAATAATTATTGTAAAATATATAAAAATATAATTAAATTTGAAAAATCGTTAACTACCCGCGAATAAAGACACATAAATAGTGCGGATATAAGCACGAGTATGCATGCTCGTTATCATCCTTATCTCCACTAGCATTGTGTCGAATATAATTTTAAAATATCATATCATATAATTATAATATGTTTACATATCTTTAAGAGTTTTGTTTCTACAACATAAGACTATGTAAAGAAAGATAGACAGATAAGTTTTGTAAGAAAATAATATTAAGATGTATCTCAAATGTGAATGGAAGTGGGGTCTTATACAATGTTTACACGTTTGCATTCATTTTCTTCCTTCTTTTTGTGTGTGTGTAAAAGTTGTATGTAGGGATAGTAAAGACAAATTTAATTTACAATAAAAATGCAGAATTATTTTATTGCATTTAATATATTTAAATGTAAAGAAAAAGTTTAATTGTAAGAACATAACTATTAATTTGTTTACATGTAAAGTGTAATTTAATAATATGTAACCAAAAAATGTTTATTAAAAGTGTTGGTACCTTTTAGGTATTAGATGATTTGTTTTGTTAGGCACAAATGCTTTAAAGTGGAGTAGGGTGTATCGAATCATTAGCTTAGCCTAATAAAAGTAATCTACATCTCCAAATATTCATATTTCCAATTCCTTATCCTAAAGAATATGTAGGGGGGAAATGGGTAAGGAACTACTTATAACTATTTTTAATGAGATAAAAAATGTCATTAGTTGTGGCTAATAAACACAAAATATCTATACAATAATTATCCCACCTAAATAATCTACCAAAGTGTCTAATTATAATAATTTACTTTAACATTTGGGAGCATTTAATTTAAGAATATTAGTGTGTCGATCGACACTTCATGTTTGTTGACTCACATTCTTATTTTTCTAATATGAAGTATATACATAAAGTTTATATAAATTTCTCAATTTGTACCTATGATAATGATTAGCGTGTCATTGAATGTTTTTTCATAGTTGTTCTTCTTGAGGTAATGAAGATAGAAAATAGAAGTGGGAGAATGTGGCTATTACTAGTGATACATTGATGAAAAAGAATAAAAGAATATGTAGAAGTTTCTTGTAGTTAGTAATGAGATGTTACAAAATGATAAAATTCGAATATGAAAATTATGTCATGGTGGTTATTAAATTGAATTGAATGAAATTATACACGTTCAATTGTTCAATTATCTGAATATCCTTTAGGCAGTGTTATTAATAACGTATCAGTCATCAAACCGGTAGGGGTACTGATATAGTGGTATAGCGTTCAACCGGTGGTTCATTAATTAAACTGCATACCGGTGAAGTTATATATACATATGTAATACATTAACATTAATGTTGAAAAATCAATAAAAAACAATATTTTTTTTTATTTTAATTAAAAAAATTAATTTTAAATAAAAATCGACTGGTTTGACCGGTACAATTTAATTGAAAACCGGCCAGTATGATCGGTTTTTACCGGTTTTGGCCAGTTTTGACTGGTATAATTGCATGACCGGTATAATTGTTGTACCGTACCGGTATAGGGATCTGTTCACCAGTTTACCAGTTCAACCGACCGGTACGAAATGGTTTTTACAACTATGCCTTTAGGCATATTTTGCATTTATATAATAGTAAGTGCAAAGTTGGAATATAAAAATTAAGCTTATTCAATTACCTAAACACCCTTAGACATGTTTCACCTTTATATAGTAATAGTAATATAAATAATATCTATCTATACACGATCATTTGTAGACATTCAATACATTATTCATCATTCATATTACTTTTTTGAAGAATCAATAATGACAAAACATGAATGATAGATAATATAATAATAATGTATAAAACTCATATACTATCCCCACATACATTTTTCTCACATGATAATATTTGTATGAACCATTCACACATATATATATATATATATATAGGTTATAAAGTTATATAATGAATGAATATAATATCTATCTATTATCGGCTTAAATATTTATAACGTTAATGTTATATTCAACATTCATTTGTAATATTTTTTGGAAGAATTAATGATGATTAAACATAAATATTGGATGATACAATAAAGCTAAGTACATGTGTATACATTTTTGTTGATAATGAATTAAGGGTAGGGAATGAGAGTTGCAAGTCTACTTGGTGCGCACATTAGTGTTAGTGGGAACATGACAATGTCTTATAATATATTTGACTCTCTGTACCACAACACTCACAACATTACAAATACCACTCTCCTTCTCCAATAACTAAGCACATACTACTATGTCATTTTTTATTATTTTTTATATAAATACACATCATATCATATAATATAACATATAGTATTATATTGTCATAATAATAATAATAAAATATGAAGGAAGTTTGTAAGGTTCTCTTTGAATGAAACCATCGTCTCTCCAACGCAATTATACAAGTCTTTCTTTTGAGTTTGTTCTGTTTTTCTGTGGTGCTTGGTCAACATGAAATAACAATTAAGGAAAACCTTCTCATTTCTCAAAGTAACTTTCTATAATCTTCTACTTTTTAATTACTTATTGTTGTTATTATTGTTACCCTTTTAATATTTTTAATAAATGATTTTAATCCATTTAGGTGCTATGAAAAACTAGGAAGGAAAGTGGGTATAGATCATCAAACTCTGCTATAAATGATTGCTAACTAGATATTATGATTATGACGTAAATAATTAGATATAAGTTTTTTTTCTTTGTTAAGTACTTTCTATTTGAGCTTCTCTATGGTTCTTTGTACTTTCTTTCTTCTCTTGGTTGTTACTTACTACTTTAGTTGTCCTTCAAAAATAAAGGGTATGTGTAGGATTTGATTTTTTTGTTTTCCTATGTTTACTAAAAATGATGTTTTTTTTGTTGCCCTTTTTTGGATTGAAACATAGTACTGCTCTAGATTCTGTTGCATAAGTGTTTTCTATGGTTTTGTTGTTCAAACATGTTTGAGGTGAAGGAAGAAACTAAAAGCATGGATTGTTTGTTGATATGAAAAAGAATTAACACTGTTTTTCTTTCTTGTGATTATAGTTTATATTTCTGTTCAATGTTGATTGTTGGGTATTAGATTAATGGATTTTACTCATGTTTCTCTTAGTGTACTTCTTCTGATACTACAAAAAGTTGAAATAGTGGTGCTTGCATGATCAAATGCTTGATTATGCTATTCTGGAACATAGTTGTTTTCCTCAGTTTTTGTTTCTTCCTCTTCCTACTATGATGCTGGAACACTTAAGTATGAAGACAAGTTATGTTATCTTACTTACAATTTCTTGCTCATAAAGTTCTAATATTGCGTCAACGGTCGATATTTTAGTCGTTATGCTTCTTAGCTTACCCTTGCCGGATATCGTCTTCAGTGCTCGCAGTGTTTTTCTTAAGACTTACAACATAGGATGCTCTTCTGCAGCATCTGCAACTCTATCATGGTTTTGCAAGCCTTGGTCACCATTAGATTTTCTCTGTCTTTTCTTCTAGAGGACACATAATGAACAATATTTCAGTAGCATTTCAGAATAGTCCGGGTTAATGTAATTAAATCAGTAATGTTTCAAGAAGTCAAAAGGTTCGATTCCTGGGAGCTACACTTGTTGGGAGGGTCATGTATCCCGAAAGAGATTAGTTCCTTACCCTTATGGTAAGGGTTACCCTTGGTTATACAAAAAATAAATAGTAATGTTTCTTAAAATGCATGCATCCTCTCTACATTCATATTATCTCAGCCGTGTAATTTCTAGTTTTGGATTGACTCATATACTTGGTGGTGTTAGCAATCAAATTGACCTGGTTTAGTTCCTTGTGACAAATGTTAACTATACTGTGATTTGTGCTTAGTAGTGTATAATTCAATAAGATTTTTGTTCTGCATTTTTATAACATGATGAAAGCAAAAGCTTTCTTCAACTTTCAACAATTTTCATTCGGTGCACGTGTGCCAATATAAATGGCCATATTGACTCCTATTTTGTTTTCTTTGTTCCATGATAATTGTTTCTACCATTGATCTTTAAAATTAATGCATTTGTTTTACAATATTAAACTCATTCGCTTTTTCCTTACGACAATTCGCTATATATGTGTTGAAGGTTGATTGAATTGCTGCACTGATCAGTCAATCGAGCATGAATTCACCATCCGCGCAGTTTGTTTCCTCAAGAAGCATGAGTGTTTATGATCCTATCCACCAGATTAACATGTGGGGAGAAGGCTTCAAAAGTAATGGTAATTTAGGTGCAACCATACCCTTAATCGACGAGGCAGACTTAAAGTTTGATAGTCAGGTACAATTTTACAAAATTTATCGACAAATGTGAATGCCTTTTTCGGCTTTTAGGCCATGTAACTAAATTTGTTTATGCTGTTTAATACCTAGTCGGAGGATGCTTCTCATGTTATACTGGGAACACCGAACAAGTATGATCAAGAAGCAAGTAAACCTGCTGTTGATAAGGTAAAAGCATGTTATGCAAATTCAATGTTTTGTGCCGTACTGTTAAAAGTTTATTTCGATGCTAGCATTAGATATATAAATAGTGGAGGAAAAAAAATAGGAACCTGACTTGATGAAACATGCAGACACAAAGACGTCTTGCACAAAATCGAGAGGCTGCTCGCAAGAGTCGCTTGCGGAAAAAGGTTTGAAGTGTTTTGCATTTATAGATATATCACACATGAAACTAGTCTTTAGATATATTAATGTTCATGTGATTTCTGATATTGCCTTACAGGCCTATGTGCAGCAGTTAGAGTCGAGTCGTTTGAAGTTGATGCAGTTGGAGCAAGAGCTTGAACATGCAAGACAGCAGGTGCGGGGAGGATGAGTTTATGTACTTGTAGTTTCTTTTTTCGATAACTAGATAATGATCAATACTCCCTTCATTTCATAATATTTATCGTTTTAGATAAGGATTTTTGCTTAGTCACTATCAGGTCACGAGTTCAAATCCTGGAAATAGCCCCTCCACTTGCAGGGATAAGGCTACATACATCTACCATTCCCAGATCCCACTAAATAGGATCCTCGTGCATTGGGCCTCCCTTTTTTACAAGGATTTTTGCTCCATTTTACCCGTCGCTTTCGAAAGCCAAGAAAGCATTAACTTGTTTAAATAGATGTAACTTAGTAAAATGAAATCATTTTTCATTGTAATAGGTTTTACTTATAATCTCTCTTTAATACCTTTGAGGCACAAAACTGCAGGGATTATATGTTGGTGGAGGGTTGGATTCTAATAATATTGGATTTGCTGGACCTGTAAATTCAGGTTGGTTTGTTATCGTGCTAATTTTTCAATGCACTTACATATATGAATGTGAAAAAAATTCCGTGCTAAATTTTCACTGTAAATCTTGAATTGTTAAGAAAATTTTGCAGTGTCATTTAAGCTTTAGATAGTTCATTTTGGTTGATGTAGTATTGTTTTCAGGTTTCGAGGAGCAAGTTTTCTTCTTGCGCAATAATCTTGTTTGCAATCAATTCTTGCACTCTAAGAAAGAATACTAAATTTTCAGGAATTACGACATTTGAGATGGAGTATGGAATCTGGGTGGAAGAGCAAAATAGACAAATCTTAGAACTGAGAACTGCTTTAAATGCTCATATCGGTGATATGGAACTACGGATACTGGTAGAAGGGATTATGAACCACTATTCCGAAATATTTCGCATGAAATCTGCTGCTGCAAAAGCAGATGTTTTCTATGTTATGTCCGGCATGTGGAAAACAACAGCTGAAAGATTTTTTTTATGGATTGGAGGCTTTCGCCCCTCTGAGCTTCTAAAGGTGATGGTTCATATCTAACGAATTAAAGAATTTGAAAATGTCATTCATAAAATAATATTGATCTAAACTTCAGTTACTGTTTTATAGGAGTTTCTCATTATCATTTGAATTTGATTAATTGAATGATCATCTTCTAGTGATTACTCAGAGTGTTAGAATAGTTGAAATTTGAAGCTGCATTCATTTGTAGTAACATTTTGTACCTAAAATGTGCCACTCGGTGTAACTGATATTTAGATTTTGCCTCGACTTCTTTCCTTGATCAAATGCTGCACGGCTGCGTTTCGAAGTTTTGATTAATTTGAGATTATTTCTATTGCCATACTCTGTTTCGTTTAATATGATTCATTTCAATTTTCAGTTTCATGTTATCAAGTTATCTTCTCATCCCTTTATGTGTAATTTCGGTTATTTCCCTATTGTAGATCTTTGTCTATTTTACAAAGCTTCTGGTCACAACTGACATTGAGTTTGACCACACTCTACACTTGAATTTCTGCATATTCAACTACGGCATAACATGAGCTTGTAATGTATATAAACATCTTAATTTTAATTGCAGGTCCTTCTTCCTTTGATTGAACCGTTGACGGAGCAACAAAGGCTGGATCTCCAAAACCTTGGGAAATCATGTCAACAAGCAGAAGATGCCCTTTCACAAGGTATGGACAAACTACAGCAAACACTTGCCGAAAGTGTAGCAGCCGGACAACTCATCGAAGGATCTTATATTCAACAGATGGGTTCTGCAATGGAGAAGTTGGAAGCTCTGGTTTGCTTTGTGAATCAGGTAATGTACACCACCTTATTTATAGACATTGCTTACCAATTCAATAGAACTTTGCTTTTCATTACAAGCCATGTTACTCAAAGAAAGTCTTCTGCTGGTTGCAATTTATACATTAGTGTTTTATTTAAAGGTATGAAATGTATGCATGTAATTTGATGCAAAACTATAAGATAAGTGTTTCATAAAATTTTCAATCATAAATTTTTAGTGATGATGCTCATATAATAATATTTAACCCTTGGAATACTTGGCCAAAAGCATCCATTATTCAATCATATCAAAGCTCACATATATAATATTATAATTTTCTTTTACATTTATATCTGAATATCTAAGGATTAAAACATTACAATTTAGAGATCAATGCTTTGTCAGTTAGCCGACCCCGTTTAGTGGGATTAAGGCTTGGTCGTTGTATCTGAATTTCTGAGGATTAAGGCATTGCTGATTGCAGATTTACTACTTTAACCATGCTTTATGTTTTAGGCTGACCATCTGCGGCAGGAAACGTTGCAGCAAATATCTCGAATACTGACAACCCGTCAGGCTGCTCGATGCTTGCTTGTGTTGGGGGAATATT
Organism: Lupinus albus; assembly: GCA_009771035.1. Lineage (NCBI taxonomy): Eukaryota > Viridiplantae > Streptophyta > Magnoliopsida > Fabales > Fabaceae > Lupinus > Lupinus albus. The sequence continues at coordinate 616,316 of CM020006.1, forward strand.
TCCAACGCCTTAGAGCTTTGAGCTTACTATGGTCTAATCAACCTCGTGAACCTGCATAGTCTTACAACAAGATTATAAGAGCACAAACATGTAGTATGAACAATGATGTGATGAATATGGTCATTTTCTTTCGGCTAGGAGCACGGAAACCATGTATCATGTATGGTCCAGGTTGCTCACATTTTTCCAGCAGTCTTATGTTATGGAGAAATTGTAAATATGACTGCACATTAGGAGTTTGTACATAATTGTTTTTTTGGATACATGGTATATAACTATATATTGTATGGTTGCAGAATGAAATATTTAGAATATGAATTAGCATGTGTCCAAGTTGGTCATGTAAAATTTGTATAATATTATATTGTGTTTTTTTTAATATGAATCGGTTCTCTCTTTGTGGACACAGTTTATAACCATTTTCAAGTTTCTTCTATGCTTGAGTTTTGTCCAAGATGCAGAGATAATTTTTATGTGATGTAGGTTCTACAAGCAATGGTTAGAGGAAACAAAACTATAGAGAAACCCACATTCATTTTATAATGTTACATGAATTTAAATTCACGGAAACAACCTCTCCGCTTGCGGGAGTAAAGTGCGTACATCTACCCTCCCCATCTCCCACTAAGTAGGAGTCTCATGCACTGCACTGTCGTTTTAAAGTCACTCATCAGTTAAGCAAATGAGTAATGAGCCTTATGATAATTTGGATAGCAACCCACATTCAATTTATAATATCACTTTGGGTTCAGTGCTAGAGTCATTCATCTCAATTGGGTACATAAGTAATGAACCATTATAATGACTTAGGAAATTCTACTCTATGAGAATGTTTTCAAAATAAAGTTATACTCAATTATTCTGATAATCTAAAGAAGAAAGTTCACCTTGCAAGAGGTTGAGCATTGCATTATTAAGTTATTATTAGTACTAGTACATGAAATATACACCAGCAAGAATAAAACACAGTATGTGAAATACATAATATGTAGTTTTGTTTCCTTTTAGAATTTTGGTTGGATGATCCATGAGATGCCATGAGGAAGCATGATTATCTCAACTCTAGTGGATTCTCACAACTTTGATATGGCATAGTCCAAGGCATCCACAACAAAATCTGCATAATCAAGAAAGCTCAGTACGTGATAACAGAATGCTCTAATGCTTTTCTGGAAAGAATCTGGTGTCGGGAACTTAAGGGGCGTTTGGAAGAACTTATAGAGAGCTTATTTGAGGTATGAGCGAATATCAGTTTCGAAAATACTTTTATTTCAATATAAGCTTGTTAAAGAAGCCTATTCATTTATTCAATAAGCTCTTTCTAGCTTATTGAATAAACACTTAATTAAGTTGTTTACTCAAATGTGCCCTTAGTTAAAGAGGGCCAGAACAAAATTATACCTGCATCATCTTTGCTGAAACACATCGGTGGCTTAATCCTAAACACATTTCCATGCAGCCCTCCTTTGCCAATTAAAATGCCAAGCTCTTCAATTCATAAGCAAGTAAACAGTTAGAATGTTTAGGAAGAAATCTTGGAAAATGAAAGCTTCATATGGTAGATGAAATGATTGGCTCTTTCATTTTATGCAATCAATTTTCTTTCGTTGAGGGGGAAGGGATTTACTTACCTCTTAGTTTTTCAAACATAACTGCAGTTTCAGCCTTGGCAGGTGTCTTCTCTTTTCTATCAGTGACAAACTCTACTCCCACCATTAGGCCTCTTCCCCTCACATCTCCAATGACTACCACAAAACATAATCATTATCAGAATAACGAGCAATGTTACTGCAACTAAGGCTCTTTCATCCAAAAATATGCCTCTATCCAATGAAACATGAGGCACCCACCTAGTGGGGTATGGGGAGCATAGATATACGCAGCCTTAACCCTGCAAGCCAATAGGCTGTTTCCAGGATTTAAACTCATGACCCCTAAGTCAAAAGGTAAGTTCCCTTACGTTGAGATATTACAGAAAAGTCTATCACCGAGAAAAACTGAACATTTTCAAGATCTTAGGTTAAAAAATAACATACTGTCATGTCTTTGCATCAGAGATCTCAAACCCTCAAGCAAGTGAGAACCAACATCAGCACAATGAGATTGACGCTTCTCCTTATCAATAACCCTAAGAACTGCAAGACCCCCAGCAGAGCACACAGGGTTCCCACCAAAAGTATTAAATTGGATCTTCTGGGCCAGCACACTTGCTATTTCTGGAGTTGTAACAACAGCTCCTAATGGCAAACCGTTGCCGATACCCTGATACATAGTAACATATGAAGCTATGCTTAATACACAGACATATAACAAACCTCACAACATACTGGTGTTGCAATTTTACAGCAGCCTAGGTTTAAGGGAATTAGTAAAGAAGATTAAAAGATGGAACAGACCTTTGCCATGGTAACTATATCAGGAATGACACCTTGTGTCTCAAATCCCCAATAATGGCTTCCTGTGCGACCAAACCCGGTTTGCACTTCATCGGCGATGCAGACACCACCGGCCTTGTGTACAATGTCATAGACCAATTTTAAGTACCCAGGTGCCAGTTCCACGGTTCCTCCAACTCCCTAGAATAAGCCATGAGGAAAAAGTAAATAGAAAACAAGACTAAGGTGAGGTTATAAATACCACTTTGAGATTTAAAGGCTTAAGTTAAACATGATAGATTATACATACCTGAATTGTTTCAGCTATAAACCCAGCAACTTTTCCTGAAGTGCCATAATCGATATGATCTTGCACATCTTTGGCATAACTATTAGCGTCTGAGCCAAAGACTCCATGGTATGGATCTGGATTCACGGCGTGATGAATTTCACCCTTGAAGGTTCCAAACATTATAAAGAATCATTAGTGTTTCACTATATTCAATACAAAATTGAATAAATCATTTGAAATAATTACAATTAGATTACTATGGAGTGCATACTTGTATATATATTCCTATTGCTGGTTTCTTTCCGGCTTTTAATAACCAAATAAAGAAAATTAATGATGCCAAAGAATTGCAGTAACATATTTCCTATTTTTACAAATTGAAGTTTGTACATGCCCATCTTCCAGATCATAAACAAAAAAGCAGTCAAAATAAGAAAAGTTAAATTATGGCCTAATTGATCATGTTGAAAGCACATTGTAAATTTGGTTCTCAGAATCTTGAAAGTGAACTTCAAATCAGATGACAAGTTAAAAGAGGAGAAAATATACTACAGCTGCAAACATGAACTACAATAATACTGAGAAAAACATGAATCTCATAGATTGGAATCCATAGTGGGTAGTATAGGTAATTATTTATGGACAAACCTCAGGTATCGGATATTTCCAGGTGTTCAAAGCTGTCAACCCAATTGTACTCGAACTCCCCCCATGATATGCATTCCTCAAAGATATCATACCAAGATTACCGGTATATAAACGGGCCATCAGCATTGCTAATTCATTTGCCTCTGAACCAGAATTCACAAAATAGACAACCTGCAATTTGAATTGCTTAGCTCAAGATTATGTTACTAATTGAATGAAAAAACCGAACATTAACATTGCTTTTTCATCAGTGAATGCCTTAAGCAAAAAGCATCCCTTTTTTGTTCAGTAAAAACTTATCATTAAATCGGAGAATTGAAAACAGAATTTAATTTCATAGAGAAACTGTTTCTATTTGAAAGCATACCAATGTCAAACAAATTCCAGACATATATAGTACAAGAGACATGATGTGTCAAGAAAGTGAGTAAATATGCAATAACACTCTCAAAAGTTTCTATTGTGTAGAAATAGGAACTAAACACCTGTAATGAAGAGGAAATTGACCTTGAGGTTTCCGGGCATTTTCGATGCCAAGGACTCAGCAAAATCAGCAATTGCATGGTGTAGATATATGGTTGTAGCATGCTGCAGGAGTTTACTCTGCTCTATTATAGCATTCAAAACTTCAGGATGGCAATGTCCACAAGAAACAGTTACAATTCCAGCAAACGCATCGAGATAACGCCTTCCGTTTTCATCAAACAGATATTGCATCTTCCCCTCTACAATATTGAGCTATATAAAACATGATCAAAAGTATAATTCATAAACAACAACAAGTCAGCCAGTAAAGAAAAGGACAAATTGTTCAAAAGTTACAGAATGGAACAAAGTGTTATTTCCATTTCTATTTGCCTCCACTGTGTCTTAATTTGTTGATTATAGCATAAACCCATTATCACAAAAGCCAAAAAGATTAAATCTTTGACTTGATTTTCAAATAAAGCCTATGATATATATAGAGAAAGTTGATAATAACTTGTAAATAAAAAAGCTTGGTAAAAAAGAATACTCACAGGGTTTTGATAATAGTGAAATAAGGAAGAACCCAAAAACTTTTTCCTTTTGCTAAAAATTTCATCAGCCAATGGTCCTTTGTATGGTTGAGGCTCATAATCAAATGGTGGAAGTTGAAGCTTCTGAGAATTGTTATCTATTGTTGTAGCTGACGTGCTGAAAAAAGAAGAACAAGAAAAGTGAGTGAGAGAAATGTTCTTACAAAGGTTAATGTTTTTCTTCAATATCATTTGCATTGCCATGGTTGAATAATGAATAATTGTTTTGTGGTGATGAAATTAAATTTAGAAGAAACTCGCTTATGTTTTCGATGCAGTGTATAACTAATCTCTCAACAATGATGAAGTTGAATCTGTCAACTACAATATTATATTGTTATGGACACATCTAGTCATTATCAATATCCACTTATAAGGATAAAAATATCATCTTATTATATTTTAAAGATAAAAATGTCAAATTATGTTACATTTTTTTATATTTTGGGTATACTTGCCTCTCAATTTACTGGATAGGATCGAGTGAATATCTTTCTTAATGAGATCAAATGAGGAGAGATTTTCTCCGCTAATAGAGAGACAAATGAGTTGTAAAATAATGTAAAAAAATGAAAAGACAATTATGTCATTCTATTTAGAGAATAAAATATTTCCTCATACCAGAAGGTAACTTACATCTTCCAGTTAGTAAAAGAATGACATGTGTATTGTTTTGTTTTGTTTTAGAAATATTTTTGTAGAAAATGGTTAAATGGTACATATGTCACGATTTTAGTGGTCGGATGAAATAACTTATATCCTTATATAATGAGATACGTTATTCTCTTCTATTTATACATGTAATGACATTTTCGTCTTTAAAATACAAAGGAAAAATCATTTCTCTCTCCATTAATGAAAATGAGTCTCACATCAAATGAACAATAGTATTTTAGGAGTACTAAAAAGGTCTATTGCAACAACTTACTTATTTACATTATATCACTACATGAATGTGATTTTTAAATTAGGGAAACAATTTACTTATTTACACTACCTCTTCATTATTTGTCTTAAAGAATGTGCAATATTAGCATTTATAGTACATTTGTATCATTGATGTATTGAAAATATGATTGTCGAAAATATTTGATTTTAAAGTAACTCATAAAATTTAAATTGTATAGAATAATATCTCGCATCTATATTCTTTATATAAACTAGCATCGACAAACACTTCGTATCTGCCGACCCGCATTCATATTTTATAGTATTAAGTATTCAATTTTTATATATTTTATTTTATACAATTAGAATGTTTTTGTATTAATAGTACTTTATGTTAAAAAATGTATTTATTATAATTCAATTTAATGTGAGATATGTGGTTAATGTGCTATTGGTAGTTACTTAGGATTATATGGTTTGTTTTGTAGAAATTAAAAAAAATGTAAGGACAAAATATGAAAATAGAAATTACACCATAATGATAGTTATTTCATGTTTTTGCTTTATATATAACTAGAGTGTCGACAGACACTTCATGTCTGCCGACCTGCATTCTTATTCTATTATATTAAGTATTCAATTTTTATATATTTTATTTTATATAATTAGAATATTTTTGTATTAAGAATACTTTATGTTAAAAATGTATTTATTATAATGTTCAATTTAAGGTGAGATAGGTGGTTAATGTGCTAATGATAGTTACCTAGGATTATATGATTTTTTGTAGAAATTAAAAAAATATAAGGGCAAAATAGGAAATTTGAAATTACATCATGTGATAGTTATTTCATATTTTGGCTTTATATATAGTATAGAAGTATAGATATAGATATAAGGACTTCTTTGTGCACCATATTTGATTCTAAATAAGTCGTAAAAATAAAATTTAAATTGTATAGAATAATGAGTTAATTACACTAACACCTATGAGTTTTAGTGAAATTACACAAACTACTCATACATTTTTTGTCCTTACATAAACCACCTCTCATTCTCATACAAATCACCCCTAATTTTATACATATATTGCACTGACCACCTTGACGAGATATAAGTGTAATATTTTTAACAAAAAACGTGTGATAGTTGTAATTAAGTTATACAAAATATTATATATTGTTTAGACAATTCCAAATAGTACAAAACTATGTATCTTTTTATTATTTTTGTTTAATTACACAATATATTAAAAATTCTAATGAGATGTTTATATAACTCTTATACTATTTTGTAATGAACCAAATAATGAAAATGCATTGACTATTATATTATTTGGATTTATCTACACAATATGCAATACTTTGATTAACTTAATTACACACATCACATTTTTGTGTGTAAAATAATACATATATCTCATCAGAGGTGATCAGTGTAATAATATATAAAATTAAGGGTGATTCATATAAGGATAATAAAGAAGAGTAATTTATGTAATTTCAGGAAAACTCAAGGTTGTTAGTGTAGTTAAGTTTAGAATAATATCTCACCTCTATAGTAGAAGCACTATAGATGGTACAAACTTGTCTTTATTATCAACATTCAATGGCTTCTTGCCACCCCTTCTCATATTTGCCATAGACCCTTTAGCAGGTTGAAGACAAATAGGAATTCCATTAAGATGGACATATATTTTATACAATATATAAGCATGCTCTAAACTTTACAACCTAAACTAACAATAAAATTCTTAATTATACAAGCTTGAATAGAATAATGCAGCCACCAATAAATATATTAGGCTGCATTAAAATGGAATAATGGATAATGAAGTCACGCCGCATGCATAGTGCCTTGATTAGAGTAATAATATTTTGTTAAAAATGCTGGTTTTATCAAGTTTTTATGGATTCCATAACTCATTTTATATTTATTTGTGATACTCGTTTAGTATTTAATAGACTATTTTATGTTAAAGTTTTATTTCAAAACCAATTAATAATGAAAGAAGTATTCCAACATATATTTAAATCATTTTCGAAATACTGAGTAGGCGATGTGGGACGGTGTTTAATAAATTCTTACCCCGTAAGAAAAATAATAATCAAGTGTGAAATGTAAAGTTTGAAGTGATGCCACCAAATTCAATGTAGTAATACACCCAAAATAAATAAACTGGGAGGTATAGCTATGACAAAAAAAGATTTGCATGAGTATTATGAGATATGTCTTTGTTCTTTCATAGTTTCAAATCTATAAATTTTAATATTAGTGAATATTTTATTATTATTCCTACGGTTGAATAAGTCAAATCAAAGTTCAATTTGATTTAATTCAATAAGAATTTGATCGATTCGAAACTCGACTTGAGTTCGAAACAAGCTTTCCAACCCGAATTCAGATCGATTGAAGTTCGCAACTAGTTGGTAAGACTCGTCAACTTGAATTGGTTTGATCCATCAAGGATTCACAAACTGTTTAGTTCAACTCAATTAATTCAATTCGTCAATTCGAATGATGATTATTTATAAAATTAAATATTTTATACATATATATACACACATACAAATATATATATAAAAATACATATACGAATACTTATATATACAACTACATATACATATTTATACGCATATATATAATTAAGGTAACTCATGAAATTAACAAGTCAAACTATAATTTACTCAAGTTTGACTCACTTATTTAATGAGCTTCATTTTTAGCTCAAGTTCAACTTGTTTGGTTTATGAACTAAGTTTATCAAGTTTTGAACAAATACCGAGTTGATTCGATTGATTGTTAGCACTACTCGTACCCAAAAATATTGTTTGTATTTAGTAAATCTTGTCAATCCAAAAAAGAAAAGGAAAAAATAGATCCTTACATTTTGCCAACAAGTGGATAATTAATTCTCCATTAATGATTAGCATATTGCATTTGTGTTTATAAAAGAAGAGTAATCGGTTCTCTAAAAAAATGTGGACATATTAAGTTATTACTCCATCAAATTTTGATCACCAATTTGGTGTACAATGTAGAAGAAGATAATAGTCTTCACATCACTTTAATCTCTAAGTTGATGCTAATTTTTCATTACTAAGAAAGGAAACATAAAACTATTGCATTGTTAAATGAAATGACAAGACAACAAAATCAATGAACAACCTTAATAGCCTGCAGGCAAACCACCTTTTCTTGGGTCACTTACTGCCACAAGCTTTCCAATACCATTATTTTCAATGTCTTGAACAATAAATTGGCAAACAGTCCCACCAACAAGGCTTTTAAGGACATGACCTTTTCTTTTAAGGGCTTCCCTTGTATCAGCAGGAAGTTCAAAGTGGTCACCAGTCACAGATGTCCAATTCTCATAAGTAACCACATTTGGTATCAGCTGCATAAGTCATTTTCTCTCAGTCACAAAATAGACACAAATCTCAAAACTATAGTGCAAAAGAACATGAGTTTTGTTGAATATTTGGAGTATTTTATAAACAAAAGTTGGATACAAGAGTTAAAAAGTGATTTCCTACTAAAATGGTTTGAACCAAAGAGAATAAGACACTCTCTTATGTTCTATCCTGGCAACAAAATTTGTTGGGAAGTAAGTCCCACATCGCCTACCTCGTTGTCTCGGGAATGGTTTAAATACCTGTTGGATTACTCCTCTCATTGTCAATTGGTTTTGAGATGAAACCTTAACATTGTATCACAGTCATAACCCAACTTCTTTCTTTTTGTTATGTGTCAAAATATACTCTTTAGTTATGTGTCAAAAGATGCTCCTTATACGGAGGGGGCATATTAGGAAGTAAGTCTCACATCGCCTACCTCATCGTCTCGGGAATAGTTTAAATACATGTTGGGTACTCCTCTCATTTTGGGGAGGGATCCACTTACTCTAAGAGTAAGTGGAAAAAACCTACTCCACATCATGATCATTCATTCTTGAGAAATCCGATGGTTTGAATTGGTTAGTATATCTAAACCATTGAATTTTCCAAGATTGGATGGCCAAGATGTGGAGTAAGTCTTTTCCACCTACTCTTGGAGTAAGTGGTATTTTTGCATGGTTTTAGTGCTATCATGTATTCTCTGTAGAAATCTTATCAGTTTGTGAAATATGCAACAACTAACAAGAGAAAAGTTAAGATACAAATAATACAATACCTGATGATAGACCCTTGGAGCCAATACAGAAGAAAGAGGATCCATTCCTCTGACAAAGTGATTCAAAAGAACTTGTGAAGTTCCACCAATGATCATAATTCCACCACTTGCACCTGCTACAGCTTTCAGTTTCCCATCCTGTTGAGGCATAAACATAAATTATTGTCAGGAAAAATGTAAATACCTTACATTTAAAGATATGTAATGTTTTATGCTTAATATCGCACCGTAAATAGTGATAGTATTGTTTACTAAAACACTCTTGATGAAGCTAGCTAAACTATGGTAGTGTTATACATTAATACTAAACTCTTTTACAATGTGGAAAGGGATTGAGCAAGTTAAGAAGGTAAAATCTAGCAAAAGGACTACACCTTCAGGACAATGGTTGGTGACATGGATGATAATGGCCGCTTCCGTGGTGCAACGAAATTGGCAGGAGCTGGTGGTGGGACATCCTTGGAAACATTTCTAGGCATGGAAAAATCATCCATTTGATTGTTCAGTACTATTCCTGTACTTGGTGAAAGGAACTTTGAACCAAAATATGCATTTACTGTGGAAGTCATGGAAACGGCGTTTCGCTCGTGATCTATTATACTCAAATGACTTGTACCATGATCATGGATCTGATTCCACCTGCAATGAGGGAAAGAACATTCAGCACAGTTCAGATTCCATATTATTAGTTCCTATACTTGACACTCTAGTGAGTAGAAAAATAAACTTCAACAAAGCCAGCGAAAAAAAAGGTACGGTTCGAGATTAATGCTAAAAAGGCCTAAAGTTCGAGATTAACATTCACTCCAAAAGCTGAATGATCTTTTACACATTGGACTAGTGCGTGGACTAGGGAACGACATACAAACATAGTGAGCAAATTCTTATTATCACAACTACACAAACATGAGTACCTAAAAATATAGTTGAGCAGCAAAAATTAGTTTGTGAATTAGAAGCTTACTTGCCACCATAATGACTAGGACTGAAAGTCTTATTGTCGTTGATGTCTTTCTTTAACACTTTAGCAAACTTATGAGAAAGCATATCCGAAATAACCGAAGTTATATTTACGAAATCAGGATCACCAAGATTCATTCTCACAGCAAATACATGTTTCAAAGCTTCAATTTCTCTATGGATTCCAAGAGATCCAGAAAGGCCTGAAGGTAGGTCATATTGAGCTAGAATGTTCAGAAACTGTAACAGAAGATGAGATTGGCTCAGTCCTTTCCCAATGATTAGAAAGGCATAAGAGAATATATATATATATATATATATATATATACATATAGCTTAAACCCTCAATTCACTCTATGCATAAATGATAACAAGAACACCAATATCGGAAAGTAGATAGACACTTACAAGCATCATTGGAGGACCACCGGAAGGAGGAGGCATACCGAGGATCTTTAGTCCAAGAACATCGTTTGATATTGGTTTTTTCTGTTTAGCAGTGTAGCTTCTCAAGTCTTTCATGGTCAATATCCCTCCAGCCTTCTGAACATCTCTCACCAAATGATGGCCAATCAATCCATTATAGAAGGCTTTTGGACCAAACTCGGATATAAATCTCAGAGTGCGTGCTAGTTTCTTGTTGTGACATATGTCACCTATGTTCAAGAGTTTCCCATTTGGTGCAAATAAACTCCGAAGACCGTGGTCTGCCAATATATCTGATTCTGTTGCTTCCATCTGCTTTCGGAGGTATGGCGATACCTTATACCCGCGTGCAAGAATCACGGCTGGCTTTACAAGTCTTTTCCATGGAAGCCTTCCATGTTTCTTCCACACCTTGTGAAGGCCAGCAAGTTCTCCAGGTACTGCTACTGAGAGGCCACCTTTTGCTTTCAAATCAGCATCGCCATCATACATATCCTGAAAAGGTTATTTTAAAGAATTCATTGTAGCAACTGTAAGATATAAAAAGGAAAACTAAAATCAGTATAGGACTTATAGCATTATTGTTTTGTATAGTGCTTATACACAACTGCAAGGTGCACATTACCCTAAAGTAAAAATTTAAACATTTTCTCTTCAATTCAATCCTCAAAATCTGTTCATCTTTAATTCTCTCTTATTTCTTTCATCACACAATATTAAGAGTAATGTCATTCACACACACTTATAGACACAACAGCAACCATAATATTATAATAACAACCAAACCCTTTTCCAAGTAGGCATGATCAACTACATTGATTAAACGGCGATAGTGTTCTATCATAAATCATCTCTATTGACAAACCATTGATATCTAAATCCTACTCAATAATCATTCATTATAGTTTTTCTTGATCTCCCCGCATCTAGCAGTTGTGATCTCCTCTATGGTTTTAAATTGTGGTCTATAATATTGCCGATTTTGCAATTGTATCGCGACTACAATAACTGTATTTCCACACACATTTCTGCAATAGCGGTAAATGTAACATAACCATGGTCGCAATCATGACCACAATTTAAGGGTGTAATTATAGATGATTGGTTAAGAAGGTACCTCAGAAGCAAAAATAGGAGCAGTTTCTCTCATATCAATGGCCTTTGCAACCCCATTAGCTAACCTAAGAAGCATAAAGGCTCCACCACCAAGGCCACTTGAAGCTGGACTAACAACCCCTAAACAAAGAGCAACAGCCACAGCTGCATCCACAGCATGCCCTCCTTCACTGAGAACATCTTTTCCGATCCTCGAACATCGCTTGTCATCACTGGCAACAGCTCCCTTATGAGCATGGATTGCCTCATTTCTATGCTTTTTGTGCCCAATTGTTGTAGTGCCATTGTTAAGGCTTGTAGCACACACCAAATTTAAAACAACCAACAAAACTATAACATGCCATAATAAGAGAACTGCATACATTGATCAATATCAATATCAATGAATCTTATCATCACAATCTAAATTCATCTAAAACCACCCCACAAAAAATTCCATATTCATTTCAAGAACACTGCTTTAAGAAAGAGTTATAATAGTGCATGCATAATAGAAGACAAGGTTTTGGCATAGAAAATAGAAGTTTTGCATTGTTACTGACCTGTTGATGGAAGTAGATGAGACATTGAGTTCAACTCTGCTTTCCTTTGATGTTAATATATATATATAGTGATTCGAGTGAGAATAATTCTCGTATAAAAATGGTGAGAGAATAGTAGAATTGAGCACTGTTACTCTTGTTTGTACTTTATTTTTAACCTAGAAAGGATGAATGTGGAATAAGTATTAGCATAAAATTCATTATAAAAGCAACACTATTGTGGTATAATTAATATCTGAGATTTAAAAAAAAACTTAATGTCTTAACACTTTAATATGTTATTATAAATATACTTTAAGTTTATGAACAAAATCATCTAAATGCTGTTATTATTGTCTAAATTGGTAAAAAATAATATCCACATTTTAAAATACGATTTCATTTTTATTATAGAAATTATTTTGGTTCAACAGTCAACACAATTTTTAAATACAAAATGTTGAAGGTAAGAATGGAACCACAAAACTAAACATAATTACAATATATAATATAATTTATATATTGTGTATACAGTATATAATGTACATACAAGATATGTACTAATTTATATGGTTACTTACGGTTTTCCATTTATTTTATATAAAATCTTCAATTTCAAAATAAAATAGAAATCATATATTGTTGGGAATGTATTCCTAACAATATATGATGTACTATTTTATTTCTATTATAGAAGTTATTTTAGTTCAGCAGCAACACAACTTTTAAATACAAAATGTTGAAGGTAAGAATGGAACCACAAAACTAAACATATTTACATATATAATATATAATTTATGTAATTTGCATACAATATATAATGTACATATAGGATATGTACTAATGTATATGGTTACTTACTGTTTTCCAATTATTTTATAAAATCCTCAACTTCAAAATAAAATAGAAATCATATATAGCTGGGAATCAAACTATATTCGTGAGGGGCCAATATACAATTTCAACAATTGGACTACAACAATTTATTGAGTTTTTATTGATGATTTTGCATACATTCTAGAATTTTAAAAAAAAAATAGTATTAGTCGAATATGACTTTTAGGTTAGGAATAAACCATTTGTGTCCAAAAAAAAAGTAATTTTAACCCAATAAAATTTCTAAATTTGAAAATAAAATATTTGGGTCACCAGTAAGTAAGTTGTATAATCCTCACACGACTTATGACTTAGAAATAAAAAAGATAAAAATATATGGGGTAAGTGTGTAAGATTTTTTTTACATTATCACCACTAGTGTGTCGACAGACACTTCATGTCTGTCGGCCTGCATTTTTATTTTATTATATTAAATATTCAATTTTTATATATTTTATTTTATATCATTAGAATATTTTTGTATAAAGAGTACTTTATCTTAGAAAATGTATTTATTATAATGTTCAATCTAAGGTGAGATAGGTGATTAATGTGCTAAGGATAGTTACCTAGGATTATATGATTTTTTGTAGAAATTAAAAAAATGTAAGGGCAAAATAGGAAATTTGAAATTACACCATGAGGTAGTTATTTCATGTTTTGACTTTATATATAGTGTAGAAGTATAGATATCATCCACAATTATTCATATTTAATTTTCCCTCACTCTTAAATATAAATACACATTTGAATCTATGGATGATAATGAGACTAGGCAAGTGCGGGTAGTGATTTTCTGTACCCAAAATCACATTATTTGTGGGTACCCGTCCGGATAGTGGGTATCCGCAGGTACTAACTTGTTTTTATTTTTTATTATATATTTTGTAATAATTAATATATAAAAATTATTATTTCGTGAATAATAAAATATTTGCATGATAAATTTATGAATATAGTCAAACTTCAATTTATTATCAAATAATAATAAATTACATAATATATAATTTTAAAATAATAATAATAAGTATAATATATATAAACTTATAAATATGGGAGTACTCATAAGGCGTGTATTATAAAATATGTTCTCACTCATAAGCTATTATTACGGATACTCATTATAGGTATTTTTATAAGTATCCACATATTGAGTTTTTTTGTCATCCCTAAATGAATCTCAATTTTGTCGTCCCCATTTAAAAAATATATATAAAATATAATTTCAAAATATTTTTTGATTACGAAGAGTGGAATAATTATTTTTACTCCTTTATTAATATTATTGTAAGTTTTGAGATTTTATAAAGTTAGAAATGATTATTGTAAGTGTACTTTCTCAAAAAAGTGTAGTTTGTCAAAATCTCAAAATATCAAAAAAAGTTGAGATTTTAAATAAATATTTTTTGCACCAAAAATTGCATTTATTTAGATATATGAGATCCAATTTTATCTTTCTTTTTTGTACTACCAAAAGTATCACATTACCTTATACGTAATGATCTACCATTTTGGGTTGCGAAGTTGCTTCTCCCAATAAATGTCACTCCCAAGAATTGAATTCTTGATATTTTATTCCTTCTAAGAATCTAACATGACTTTATACCACAAGATCAACACCTTATTGGTATTTTATTTCATTTAATAATTTAATTCTTAATCAACAATTAGAAAACATTTGGGTTTATGATGGTTTTATTATAATTAATCCATTAACTTAGAAAAAATTAATAAAATATTTGGTTTTGAGTGGTTACATTTTAAATAAATAGAGCAATTATAAAAAATATATCGTATAAATAGAAAAATAGGAAATTATAAAAAGGGGGAGAAAAGGGTAAAAGATAGTAAAAGAAATTGGGAGGATCCACTTACTTCAATAGTAAGTTTTTTTTAAACTTACTCCAATCTTAACCATCAATTTTAGGGAAATCTAATGGTTTAGATCTACCACTAATTTAAACCATTGGATTTATATAGAATTGATGACTAAAATGTGGAGTAATTTTAAAAAACTCACTCTTGGAGTCAATGAATTCCTCTCATATATATATATATATATATATATATATATATATATATATAAATGTAGAAAGGTTGAAAAGACAACTTTGAATTTTGTATTCAATAATTGGACTATGATCAATTTTTCATTGTTTTCCACACAAAAAGTCTAACCGCGGGACATAAATTCAATAATTGGACTACCAACTTTCAAATGCTCTTTTTTGCATTCAATGCTTTCCCCATCTTTGTATATAATGATATTTATATAATAATAATAAGTAATATCTATTTCCTTAGTATTCAATAATATTTTATATAAATGAATTAAATAATATTTGTTAATAATTAAATAATTTAGTTATAAAAATTGAAAATAAAAATAATCAAACTTAAAATAGATAATTGCTCGTGTCATATCTTCTTTTCTGCTTACGAAGTGAAAGTTCAGTTAATGATCAATATTGTCTCTTTGTTATTGATCCTATTAAATAAAATTTAAAATAATTTATTTTAAATACTTTTATCACATAATTAAATTTATGGAATTATATAAGTTAATTATGATTTGTGTCATATTTTTTTTTCCACTATCGAAGTGAGTTAGTCAGTTCACGATGAATATAATATATTTTCTATTGATTCCATTTAATAAAAATGAAAGTATTTATTTTTAATACTTTAATCATAAAATTATATTTATCGAATTTTAATAGCTTCATCACGACTTGTGTCTAGGGGTGTCAATGGGGCGAAACAGACACATCTAGTAATTTTTTATACTCATACTCATAATATTTGGGGTACTTATGCAGGTAACAAGTATATGCGGGTACCCAACGAGTTTTTAAGTATATATATATTGTAATAATCAATATATATATAAAATAATTATTATATGAACAATAAATTTTATGTATATATTAAATATATCATTATATTAAATCACTAAAATTCATTATAAAATAATAATAAAAAGTATAATACATATAAAATATTTAATTAACAAGTAAATTTATAAATGTGTAGGTACTCGCGGGACGGATATCATAATATTTCTTCCCACCTATAAGTTATTTTTACGCGTACTTGTTGCATATATTTTAGCAGGTACCCAAGTGACGAGTTTCTTTGTCATCCCTACTTGTGTCATATCTTGCTTTGTAATCTCGAAGTAAAAAGACAGTTCACGACCAACACAACATATTTGCTATTAGTTTCATTCAATTAAAATGAAAAAAATGACTTTTAAATACTCTTAATTTCATAATTAATAAATTTATCGAAATTTAATATTCTGGTCATAACTAATGTCATATCTTCCTTTTTGCTATCGAAGCAAGAAGTCAATTCACAAAATGGTCTCTCTACTACTTATTCCATTTAATTATAGATGTAAATTCTTTAATAAAAATAAAATCAATCTTCAATCGGAAACTATAAAGTCTTGATTTCCCTATTGCACCTATAAATATGTATGAACAAAATAAATAATTGTTAGATAAAAAAATAAAAAATGTTATTTTTTTAATAACTAATTTTTCAATAAATAAAATTAAGGGTGTCCATGCAATTAGAAAGTACCATTTTAATAAGGACAAACATGTGCATTGATAACTTTCTTGATTCGCAACGACTTCCTAGCTCACAACTGAAGTTCAAAAATCATATTTCTCAAATTGGACACAAAAAAGTTTTATAGGTTTTAATCGCAAAAACGTATTGACAACTCAAAATCATTTGAGATAGATCGATTATCTATATATATACTATATATAAAGCCAAAATATCATATAATTATCTACATGGTGTAATTTTTCATTGCCTATTTTTCCATTCTAATTAACTGTTTTACAATATTTACCACACAATAAAAGAAATATAAATGAAAGTTAGAAGAAAATACATATATAAAAAATATCAAATCACCAATATAATATTTAATAAAATCACAATTCATTTTCATATATATTTTTCTATTACATAAATTATAATATTATGTACACTCAAAACAAAAATGTGATATAATTCTCTAAAATTAAATATATAAAAATTAAATATTTAATATTAAAAAGAAAAATGTGGCTCGACATGTACGAAGTGTCTGCCAACACGCTAGTATATATTATGATATATAATGTACGTATAAGAGATGTACTAATGTATATAGTTACTTACCATTTTCCAATTATTTTATAAAATCATCACCTTCAAAATAAAATAAAAGTCATATATTATTGGGAATCAAACTTGTATTCAGAGGGTGCCAATATACAACTTCAACAATTGGACTACACCAATTTATTGAGTTTTTATTCATGATTTTACATATATTCTAGAATTTAAAAAAATTAGTATTAGTCCAATACGATTTTTAGGTTAGGAGTAAACCATTCGTGTCCAAAAAAAAGTAATTTTAACCCAATAAAATTTCTAAATTAGAAAATAAAATATTTAGGTCACCAGTAAGTTGTATTAGCCTCACACGACTTATGTCTTAGAAATAAAAAAAGATACAAAATATATGGAGTAAGTGTATAAGATTTTTTTTACATTATGAGTATATCATCCACAATGATTTATATTTAATTTTCCCTCACTCTTAAATATAAATATACATTTGAATTTAGGGATGGCAATGTGACCGGACAAGCAAGGGTAGTGAATTCCCGTTCCCAAACTTGCACTATTTGCAGGTACCCATCCGGATAACGGGCAGTCGCAGGTATCAACTCGTTTTAAATTTTTATTATATATTTTTTAATAATTAAATTTATGATTATAATCAAACTTTAATTTATTATGAAATAATAATAAAGTATATAATATATAATCTCAAAATAATAATAAAAAATATAATATATATATATATATAAATTTATAAATATGTGGGTCATAGGACTTGTATTATAAAACATGTTCTCACTCATAAGCTATTATTGTAGTTCTTACAGGTATTTACAGATTGAGTTTTTTTTGTAATCCCTAGATGAATCTCAATTTTATCGTCCCCATTTTTACAAAAAAAAAATTAAAATATAAAAATATAAAATTTTAAAACATTTTTTGGTTATAAAGAGTGAACTAATTATTTTTACTCCTTTATTAATATTATTATAGGTTTTGAGATTTTATAGAGCTAGAAATGATTATTGTGAGTGTACTTTGTCTCTCTACTACTCATTCCATTTAATTATAGATGTAATTTCTTTAATAAAAATAAAATCAATCTTCAATCGGAAACTACATAGTCTTGATTTCCTCATTGCACCTAGAAATATGTACGAGCAAAATAAATAATTGTTAGACAGTAAAATAAAAAATGTTATTTTTTAATAACTAATTTTTCAATAAAGAAAATTAAGAGCATATAAGTCCATGCAATTAGAAAGTACCATTTTAATAATGACAAACATGTGTGATGATAACTTTCTTGATTCGCAATGATTTCCTAGCTCACAACTCAGGTTTAAAAACCTAATTTTTCAAATTGGACACAAAAAAGTTTTATAGGTTTTAATCGCAAAAACGTAGTGACAATTCAAAATCATTTAGGATAGATCGATTACATTTTACTCTCTTCATAAGTCGCATAGACAATAATATATTGAAAATCAGTTCTTAAAAATAAATATCATACTCACTATATATAAAATTTATATTCATATTATATAAATATTACATTCATAAAAAAAAATGGATTAGTGAGATGTTATTATAATATAATAACATTTTAAATGTAATGAGTGGCAAGATGGCAATAGGTTGATACCATAAACTTAAAAAAGTAATGATATGAACTAAGATACATTATGTAAAATTGATGAGTTTAACAAACACAAATCCTAACATAAATATTTCTATGTTTCATAAATTAGCATTAATTGTAGAGTATATGAGTGTAACCATGGACGAGTAGCAAGGAAGAAAACATGACATTGAAGAAAAAACCAAATATTAGACATTAAGTGAAGAAAAAATCTAAAGGAAGAAAACAAGATATTTGCATGATTATCTTGACTTTCAATGAATTCAAAAGGTCATTTGTTTTCTTTAGTTGCTACCCATGGGATTTAAGAAGATTGGACCGAACATCACAACCCACAAAGTCAATGGAACGATCATCATTAGTAGACTAGAATTCAAGAGATTCTAGATTAATTTAAGATGGGGCCTATCCATGAAGGACTAATAAGTTTAGGGTTCAATATAGGGTAACTTATTATGGAAGAATCCCTAGAAAGTATCTTAGAATTTTCATAGGCTGGAATAAAAGGTTGTTATGACTAACAAATGGATAAAATTGATGACTGATCTCAACCATGAAATTATTGGATTTAATTCCTTTATCGTAACAGTTTCCATCCAAAGATAACGACCAGGATATAAATCAACACCAACTCAAAATGGATGGACTAAAAGCATGAAAATGTGTAGGCGAAAATCGAATGAATTTTTTGCAAAAAGCTAAGTTCTGGACAAAAGCAATGATTCAACAATGAGTAGTCCGAGTAAAATTATGATATTGTATTCGTTCACTGTTGGATTGAGCTGAATTTTGATGTTATTCCTCACACATTGGTCTTCAAGATGAACTGTTTGATCAGCGAAATATGCAAAATTGGATGCCCTCAGTGTAGCCCTGGCGCCCAGCGAAATCAATTACGAAATTCAACATTTAGCCATTATTTTGTATGCACCAAATGTCATGTCTGCACTCAGCGGAAAAGGCAGGTGCACTCAGCGCAATGAGGTGCATCCAGTGCAAGGTGGTGCGTTGAAAGGTCATGCTCAGGGGGTGTGTTGAGCATGGAAGTCAGATTTCAGACACTACTTAAGGGGTTTAACTTGGGTTTGTAAAATGTATATTCGGATAGGAACAATTTCTTTTAGTTTTTAGAGTACTTTGGCTCACTTGAATCTCGGGAACATGGTGTAGATAATAGAGAATTTAGTCAATACTTAATTGTGAGTGGTTTTATCACCCCATGAGCTATATTTTATCATTTCTTACTTACATTTTATGAACATGAGTAAACTAAGTTTTCTTGGGATTAAATGTAATACAAGTTTGATGTATATACTGCTAGAAGTTAATTCAATTTTGTTAGTTTAGTTTCTGTTTTTAGAAACTTAGTTAGTTGGTTGTATTCTATAAATAGAACTTTCTGATTTCATTCAATAATAATGAGGTATTACATTCACATCTTCTTCTTCTACTTGCACATAAGCTACTTGACATAACTCTCTCCATTCCTTTCTCTCTCTCTCGTGTTCTTGCTGCAATAACAGAAGCACAAAGCTTCTGGTTCTGTGACTTGCAAAGTGTGGCTGTTTGGGTGAGTTTATTGGCTTTTTGGTTTAACAGTGGTATCAAGAGCAAAGTTCAACCAGTTCCTGCATGGTCTTGGGTTGTGAAGGAAGATTGGAGATCAAAACTCCATTAAAGCCAACAAGGAAGAACTCTGCAAACAGTAAGGAAGCAAGATATCAAATGGCAATGGGTTTGCTATGACACTACCGATTCTTGATTCCAAGAACTATGATAGATGGAGAATTCAGATGAAGACCATCTTTGGATTTCAAGAAGTGTATGAGGTTGTGCAGAATGGATATCAAGAGATTGGAGAAAATGCTAGTGATGCTCAAAGAACAATTCACAAAGAATCCAAGAAGAAGGATTGTAAGGCTTTGTTCTTAATCCATCAATGTGTTGATGGACCAAACTTTGAAAGGATAGCTTGTGCCAAGACAGCTAAGGAGGCTTGGGAAAGTTTGGAAAATAATTATGAAGGTGCTGCAAAGATCAAGAAAGTCAAGCTTCAAACTTTGAGAAGGAAGTATGAACTTCTTCAAATGGAGGATGGTGAAACAGTTGCAGAATACTTCACCAAGATCCACACTCTAACAAATCAAATGAAGGCATGTGGAAAAATGGTGAAGAATAAAGCTGTGATTGAAAAGATACTTAGGACTTTAACTCCTAAGTATGATCATATAGTTGTGGCCATAGAAGAATCCAAATATCTTGAGTGCTACAAGATAGAAGAATTTCAAAGTTCCCTTGAAGCACATGAGCAAAGATTGAAGGAGAGGCATGGGGGTAAGAATGATGATCAAGCACTACAAGCTCGGAATTCCAAGAAGTTTGCTAACCAATGGAATAAGGACAGAAAGAGCAATGATAGATGGCAGAATGAGAAGTGGAGAAACTGCCAAGACTTGAAAGGTGAACAAGGGTCACCATCCAAGAAATCAACCTATCCTAGTAGATATGTGAATGATCAAATGAAAGATTACAAAAAGAATTCAACAAGAAGAAAGAAGCTTGACAAGAACAAGATGCAATGTTACAATTGCAGAAACTATGGTCACTTTGTTGCTGAATGCAAGTTCAACAAAGTATTGACCAAGAAGAATGAAGAAGTTAGGATGGCACAAGGTGGAAATTCTGATGATGATGATGAAGATCACCGTTTGCTAATGGCAACTCTCAAAACCAGTGAAGAAAACATTGATTACTGGTACCTGGACACAGGATGTTCAAACCACATGACTGGAAAGAAAGATTGGTTCACATCCCTTGATGATACAACCAAAAGCAAGGTCAAATTTGCATATCACAGTGTTGTCTCAGCAGAAGGAATTTGAAAGGTGATGATTCAAAGGAATGATGGGAATAAGACATTCATATCCAATGCCTATATGTTCCTAAAATGAAGAGCAATATGCTCAGCCTTGGACAGTTGCTTGAAAAAGGTTACACCATGGAGATGAAGGATGGTATGTTGAAGGTGTTTGACAAAAACAAACACAACATCTTGAAGGCTCCACTCTCTGCAAACAGGACCTTCAAGGTTGGCATACAAGCTGGTGAGCAGAGATGCTTTCAGTCAACAGTTGATAGGGATACTTGGCTATGGCATCAAAGGTATGGGCATCTGAACTTTAGGAGTTTAGATTTGCTAAGTAGGGAGAGCATGGTGACTGGAATTCCTCACATCAAGGTACCAGAACAGTTGTGTGAAGAATGCATATCAAGCAAACAGACAAGAAACTCATTTGTTCAACATAATCCAACAAAAACAGTGAAGGCATTAGAAGTTGTGTATAGTGATGTTTGTGGACCATTTGAGGAGAATTCAATTGAAGGCAACAAATACTTTGTGACATTAATTGATGATCATACTAGAAAAATCTGGATATACCTAATGAAACATAAGAGTGAAGTGTTGGAAGTCTTCAAAAGATTCAAGGCTCAAGCTGAAAAACAAAGTGAAAATAAGTTGAAACAACTAAGGTTAGATGGTGGTGGAGAATATGTGTCAGTTGAGTTCAATGATTACTGCATCAAAGAATGCATCACCCATGAAATAACAGCACCATACACACCACAACACAATGGTGCAGCAGAGAGGGCAAATAGAAAAATACTGAACATGGTTAGGTGTATGCTAAAGACAAAGAGTTTGCCTAAGATGTTTTGGGGAGAAGCTGTCTCTATTTCAGTGTATATACTCAATAGAAGCCCTACAAAGAGATTGAATGATAAGACTCCTGAAGAAGCTTGGACATGTCTCAATCCTAGTGTGAATCACTTCAAGATATTTGGTTGTATTTGCTACAAACATGTGCCTGAAGCAAGGAGGAGAAAACTAGATGATAAGGGTCAGAAGCTGATCTTTTTGGGTTATCATTCAACTGGTGCATATAGAGTATTTGATCCAATCAAGAACGAGATTATGGTGAGCAGAGATCTGAAGTTTGATGGGAGCCAAAGCTGGAGTTGGAACTTGGGCAGTAACAGAAAAAGCAATGAAACTCTGTTGTAGCTAGAAGAGGTTGAAGAAGGTGCTTGTGATGAACCTACAACCTCAAATAGCCCTGCTATGATGAGTGGTCCTTCTATGGAGAACAATCACAATCCTATAGCATCTCATAGGCATAGACAACCACAACAAAGGTTGAGTGACTATGAGGTGTTTCCTGATTCAAACATAACAGCAGAATGTGATTTTGTGCACATGGCATTGCTTGCTGAAATGGAACCAGTGAGATTAGAAGAAGCATTGCAACAACCACAATGGATTGAAGCAATGGAGGAAGAGTTAAGATCCATTGAGAGGAACAATATAAGGAGTCTAGTGCAATTACCACAAGGTAAGAGAGTCATCACTATTAAATGGGTCTATAAGCCAAAATTGAATCCCAATGGTGAAGTATCAAAGCACAAAGCTAGACTTGTGGCAAAGGGATTTCTTCAGAAGCAAGATCTTGATTATGATGAAGTGTTTGCACATGTGACTAGGCTAGAAACAGTTAGACTAGTTATAGCCATAACAAGTTACAACAGCTGGGAAGTCCATCAAATGGATATGAAGTCTGCATTCTTGAATGGACCTATAGAGAAGGAAGTGTTTGTGTCTCAACCACCAGGCTTTGAAGTTGCTGGAAAAGAGCAGATGGTATATAAGTTGCATAAGGCTCTTTATGGGCTTAAGCAAGCTCAAAGGGCATGGAACAAGAGAATTGATGCATTCCTAATGCAGCTTGGCTTGGTTAAGTGCACAACAGAGCATGATTTCTATGTAAAGGGCAATGGTATTTCAGATCTTCTCATTGTGTGCCTCTATGTGGTTGATTTGTTGATAACAAGTGCAAATCTTGATGACATCACAACCTTCAAACAACAGATGCAATCTGAATTCGAGATGTATGATCTAGGTGAATTGGCCTACTTTTTAGGCATTGAATTCAAGAAGACAGCAAGAGGAATCTTCATGCATCAACACAAATACACTAATGATGTGTTGAAAAGGTTTCAAATGATGGAGTGCAATGCAACATCCACCCCTGCTGAAGCTGAGAATGCAATTGATTCATTTGAAGCAGAGCAAACAGTGGACAAAACCATGTTTAGACAAATGATTGAATCACTAAGATACATATGCAATACCAGACCAGATATTGCATATGGGGTTGGCTTAGTGAGCAGACACATGGAAGCACCTCAACAAGCTCATCTGAATGTAGTGAAAAGGTTGTTAAGGTATCTAAAGGGTTCAATTGGTTATGGAATTACTTTTCCAACAAGCCAAAACAGCAAAGCAAGCATGGAGTTGATTGGGTTTTCTGATGCTGACTGGTGTGGTAATAAGGCAAATAGGAAGAGTACTTCTGGTTATCTATTCAACCTTGGTAATGCTCCAATAAGTTGGTGTTCCAAAAAGCAAGATGTTGTAGCTTTGTCATCATGTGAAGCTGAGTACATAGCTGCTTGTTTGTGCACATGTCAAGCTGTTTGGATGAAGGTGTTGCTAGAAGAATTGAAGCTGAAAACAGAACGTGGAATTGTGTTAATGGTAGACAACAAGTCTGCAATTAATCTAGCTTTGAATCCAGTGTCACATGGGAGGAGCAAACACATTGAAATCAGATTTCACTACATTAGAGAGCAAGTAAGCAAAGGGAATGTGAAGCTGGAATTCTGCTCTTCTATGAACCAAGTGGCTGATGCTTTTACTAAGCCTTTGAAGAAAGAAAGGTTTGAGCACTTGAGGTTGAAGATGGGTATAACATGTGCTTGATGGAAACTGAATTAAGGAGGAGTGTTAGAAGTTAATTCAGTTTAGTTAGTTTTGTTAGTTTAGTTTCTGTTTTTAGAAACTTAGTTAGTTGGTTGTATTCTATAAATAGAACTTTCTGATTTCATTCAATAATAATGAGGTATTACATTCACATCTTCTTCTTCTACTTGCACATAAGCTACTTGACATAACTCTCTCTCTATTCATTTCTCTCTCTCGTGTTCTTGCTGCAATAACAGAAGCACAAAGCTTCTGGTTCTGTGACTTGAAAAGTGTGGCTGTTTGGGTGGGTTTATTGGCTTTTTGGTTTAACATATACATTGATTCATTTGATATTATTTCATGATGTTTTGATTCTTTTGAGTTATATATGTGTGTTTAATGGTTGCTTTGAGTTTGATCATCTTATTACATGCTTTGTGAATGAAATACTTAGAGAAATCCTTGCATGACTTTGACTTTGTATAACTTATTATTTGGTATATTTGATAGACACATATACTTATATCAAAATTGTCATCTTATGGATGTTGTTGTATTAGTTACTAGACATAGAGTTAATTCAAAAAATTTATAACTCTCAATCTTGTTAACATTGACTATTAGACATAGAAGTATGTTTAACAGATTCATATACATTCATCTTATTAATTTAGTTGTTAGACACAGAGTTATCTTAATAAACTATTAGCATAGATCAAGACATTGATAGTTTATACAATTGATGTGTTGTATTTTACTCAATATCACATGCACAGACTACTAGACATAGATGTATGATTTTGTGAATCATGGTTCTTCGATCATATAACTTTACATATATACCAAATATCATCCTGTGTCTAATGTTACTATACATATAACTTTATTGCATAAACTACTAATTTGACTAAGATATTAACTTTTAATACATTTGAGATATTTAGTGGAAGAAACATTGCTAAATAAATTAGTGTATTTGAATAATGTGTATTGATAATGAGTAGAAAATTTAATTTCAACACCTTTATTCCAAATAGTTTAATGAGTTAGTTAGCAATTAATTAATCATACAAACCAAACAACCAAAACCCCTTAGAATTACAATTTTCAACTAAAAGGCTAGTGTCAATCAAGTTTTTGTGGATTCGATAATCCCTTACTCTTTATTTATTTTGTAACGCTATTTGGTAATTTCTATACTAATTTATCGGTTAACGATAACCAAAAACATATTTAAGTTTTTTGGTTTAAAACTGGGTCTCTCTTATCGTATGTATAATAAGCTGCTCTCTAACCAAATATCGTTCTCAATTTATACCTTTTGACATTATACAATGTTAAAAATCTAATAAAATCTTACTTCCTTTACCAAATCCTTGTTGGTTAAATATATATGAAGTTGATGTTTTAAGTTTGACTGGCTAAACTTAACCAACCTTTTTTCTATTAACAAAGGTTGAGCTTCAAAAATTCAATTTGGTTGAACTAGTTTATATAATTGATAGTTTGTTAATCACAATCTAGAAAGAACATTGTAAAATTATGTTATTCTCAAGAAAGAGATAAACTAATGAAATAAAATAAAGAGTAAAATTTTCATATTTCATTAATTAATTGTAATGGATAAATAATATTATATTTAAATGAGAATAAAGAAATCTAATATGATGACCATAAAAGATTCATGGTCTTATAAATTAACATTCTAGAATTATTCAATGAAAAATATTTAATTATATCTAAGTAACTAATTATCATATATTAACAAGGTGTTGGTCTAGTGGTATAAGACATCATTGAATTCTGAGGATACTAAAAGGTTTCAAGTTTAATTCATGAGAACGACACTTGTTGAGAGGAGCAACCACACATTCTTAAAGAGATTAATTTATTACCTAAGGTATACCCTTGATATACCAAAAAACTATTTATCATATCTTATTCCTTTTGTATTTGAAGTCATAATCAATATGACAATGAGAGAAGTAACTCAGCATGTATTTAAATCATTCTCGAGACAATAAGATAGGCGATGTGAGACTTACTTCCCAACATGGTCCCTCCACATAAGTCTGCCGACCAGGCGAATGGTTATTTTTGACCCATAACTAAATGACATCTTTTGGCCCATGACAATCGGAAAAAAGTTGGACTCTGGCTCTGATACCATGTTAAGGTTCCATCTCAAAACCAATTGACAATGAAAGGAGTAGCCCAACAGGTATTTAAATCATTATCGAGACAATGAGTTAGGCGATGTGGGATTTAGTTCCCAATAATATCATACATTAACAAGAAATAAAAAATTTCTATAGACATATATCCCAACACGTTATATTTGGAAACAAATACATTTTTTTTTTGGTGTTATTCAGAAAAATTACATATGACTACATTTAATTAGAAATAATTTTTTATTATATTATCAAGATTTTATTAATTATCTGTACATATATATAGTATTTAAGTTCGAACTGAAATACTGAATCAGGGTTGGCAAAATTTGCAGGACGTGGAAGCAGTTAAGGCCATAAAGTCATAATTCATAAATAGTAATTTTATAACATATTAACATACGAGACAAATATATATATATATATATATATATATATATATATATATATTTTGTGTCTAAGAAGCAACAAGGAAACCAAGCAGAAGGTGATATATAGCTTAATTGCAAATTTGCAATTCCAAACCACAAAACAAATCTTATCCAATCGGATTAATTTATAGGACACCATTTAATTGTAATTTTTTATATGGTTGTTGTATTATTGCTTAATAAAAGTATTATATATATCTCAAATTGACTAAAGTAGTTTAATAATTCAAAGTTATAACAATTTTATATTCACATGTGAGAAATAGTCCAAAATTTTGTCTCGTAGATGTAGTAGAAATACGGGACATAAAATGTGAGTATTTAACTTTAAGGATCAGCAAATAAACAGTTTTCTTTCTTTACAATAAAAAACTTTTTCATAAAAAGATTATGAGAGAAAATAGATTTTTAATATTTTCAATACTTAATTTTCATTTAAAGATTTCAAGTCCATTTTGTCGATAACTATTTTGGGTTTTGTTAAAACTAAGTTTAATATTTCTTAATGTATTAATACATATATAATTCCCTAATGTTCACCAATCCCTTCCAGGCACACTTTTATATAAACCTTTTTTCCAAAACAAGGCTTGAAATAGTTGCATGATAGGAAAGTAGGAAACTTCCTTTTATTTGTCTTACCTTGTTTTATTCGAAAAAGATTCCTCGGAGAGTCCAATACTGATAATGTAAGAAGAAGTATTTTTATAAAATAAAATAAAAAGTAAAAAATTTGGATCATTAAAATATTGTTTTGTCATATGTCATAATTTTAACTATGCAATAATCTCTCCCGTAATGCAAAGAGTCAAACTCACTTTATTCGTATATTTTATAAGAAAACTGGTACTGCATGTACATAGATTCGATTCAAATTTACTAATTGTTTAATAGCAATAACATGGAGAATAAGTCACTAGCATTGGACTAATGATAAAGATTCACATTGGGTTACCTCAAAAGACACTTCTCTTCCATTATAAGTATTATTTGTCAATTTCAACCTATCATTTTAAGTAAGTAACGTTTATATTTTAATGAGTAAATTACACTCACACTCCCCTGAATTTTAATGAAATTACACAAGTCATCTCTTCCTTCCTTGTCCTTACACCAACCACCCCTCCCTCCTACACAAATCACCCATAGATTTATACATATATTACACTTACTACCTCTACATGTTATAAAAGTGTAATATTTTAAATAAAAAACGTGTGATGAATGTAATTAAGTAAAAGAAAATATTTTATATTGTGTAACACTTCAAATAGTACAAAAACGAGTATTTCTTTATTATTTTTGTGTCATTACAAAATACATTAATAATTAAATGTTTAAATAACTCTTATACTATTTTATAACGAGCCAAATAATGAAGACGTATTGACTCTTATATTATTTGAATTTGTCTACACAATATACAATATTTTGTTTAATTAATTACATACATCATACGTTTTTTTGTTTAAAATATTACACTTTTATATCATGCAGGGGTAGTGAGTGTAACATATGTAGAAAATTAGGGGTGGTTTGTGTAGGAACAAAAAAGTGAAGGGTGATTTGTGTAATTTCACTAAAACTCAGGGGGTGTGAGTGTAATTTACTCTATTTTAAAACATAATTTATATATATAATTGAATAGCACAAATCAAAATAAGTTATATCGATAAACTCATTAAAAGATTAGTATAATGAAAATGATAGAATAAGTTAATATGCCAACAAGATCTTCTATCCTATCCCTGATTAATTGTCATAATAATCATCTCATTAATGATATGTTCTTCTTCAACTAGTCCGGCTCCTCTCCATTACTGGAGAGGGCAATGCATAATTAAGATTCTAACACGTGGCAAAAACATAATTTTAATAGTCTAGATTTTAATTTTTTTTACATTAAATTTTTTTGAAAATTGCACCCTCTCACATATCCAATACCGGAGAGGAATCCATTCATTCTTCAACTGTCTAAAAGGAAAAATGTGAAATCATTTATATATCATGTCAAGTACAATATCGTTAGATAAATTTAATGAGGATAAATATCTATTTTGAAAATAAACTAGTAAATATTAAAAAAATAATACAAAGTTTGCATGTATTCCTACTTGATACTTCTTTAAGCAAAATTATCAATATTTCATGATATGGATGTACATCAATTCCAATCATAATAAACAATTTTATTTAAATTTTCTAATATCAGAATTTTAAAAAAAATAAGCAATTATTTGCGGAGAGTAAATAAGATTAACATTTCTTGCGTTATACGAAAAAAATATGTAACAATATTAAATTAATCAACTCTACTTATTTAATTAGGAAGTAAACAAACTCATCAACATATTTATTCTATAAAAATGAAATTTTTTAGCTTCTCATAAAAACAAAATCACATAACTAAGTCACATGTAATTACAATTATGAAAATAAATTTAGTTTTTATAACTACAAGACAATACCAAAAGTAAATATAGATAAAAAAAACTTTCATTCATTATAACACTACTAAGATCAATAAATACATTTACATGAGTCACTCAGAATTTATTTTACTCCTTTACCTTATATAAAATAGTGAAAATATTTTTTAAATATGTGATTTGAATGGTTCCTAAATCTTTAGAACTTAGAAAGGAACCTATTTTAAACGATTCCTTAAAAAGAACTGAACAAAACCACAAAGCTAAATCAAGCCATATTTTTTTGGCTCGGTTTAGTTCAATGCCATCAGTTTCTGCCCGAATTCTAAAACTAGAGCTACTCACAAATCCAACTCAGATCCTACAATTATTATAATGAGCAGAAAGTCAATCAAGTTTACTTGGTTTTAAATATAGATAATTTTTATGGGCGTATATCCAATTAATGTGAAACATTTATATATATTTTGTGTGAGAGGAGAAATTGAAAAGAAAGTTTTTTAAACTTACTTTAAAAGTAAGCAGTTTTTTTTAAACTTACTCCATATTTTAGCCATCAATTCTAGGGAAATCCAATGGTTTAGATATACTCACTGATTTAAATCATTTGATTTCCCTAGAATTGATGACTAAGATGTGGAGTAAGTTTAAAAAACTTACTATGAGTAAGTTTAAAAAACTTACTATAGGAATAAGTTTAAAAAACTTACTATAGGAGTAAGTTTAAAAAACTTACTATATGAGTAAGTGAATCACATCCTATATGTATCATACTAAGGATTAATAATACTACTAAAGAGAGAATGGTAAAAGTGGATTGTAATTTGAAGCATACACATTTTTAATCTTGATCATGAAAAATGATACCAATATGATTGACACGCCTAACCCCACACTAACATTTTTCAAAAAAAATACACTTAACAACTTAATTTCAAAGATCTAAAAGATGTAAATAATGTAGAACAAACCATTTCAAATGAAGATAGCTTAACTAAATATATCAAACTTAATAGCTTACAGTTGCATTCTTCATGTTCCCAAAAGGATAGCAACCTCTAAATCCATTAGAACATTTATGTTTCAAATGTGATCTTGAACTTGAGAAAGAGAGGTTTCCTTCACCAAAATCATCACCATAATCTTTATTATCTCTCATGAAAAATGATGGTGATGATGATGAATATACCATTGACCATGATGATGTTGAAGTAGATAAAGATGAAGATGGTGACCAACTAGATGATGTTAAAGATGGTGATACATGATGATCCTTTCTTCTTAACCCTCCTACTCCAAATCTTGACAAAAACCTTGAAAAAAATAAATTTGCCCTAGAGTTATAATTTCTTCTACCCTTTGAAATGGACTTAGAATTTGAATAATATGAAGGTGGTGGTGTAAGTGGAGGTAAAGAAGTTTCTGACAAAGGGTGTTTTGGGGTACCAGGTTGTGCTTCCCACATGAAAGGAACTGCTAATGATGTTTCACCATAATATAAGACCCTTGAAGAAGTGTTTGCATTGGAAATTTCCTTAGCCATGAGTCTGGTGAAGAATCTATCATTTTGCTTTATTCTGAAGGATTTTTCAGCTGAGAAGTGATTGGAATCATCACTAGCCATTTTTTTGGATTGAAAAGTTTATAATGTTTTGAGATCTAAATGGTTCTAGATCTGAAAAATGGAGTCAAATAGCTTAGTAGACACTCTATTCTCTAGCACTTTGTGATAGGATAGAGTCTAACCATTATTATTTATGGTTCCCCGTATCTTACTCTAATGGTGGATAAATATAAAGTGTTCACGTTCTTCTATGTCAATAAATAATTGGCTTTCAATAATAAAGTAAGAAGATAAATCAATAAGAGTCTTTTAACTTAATTAGATATCTTGAGTTTCAATAAATGGAAATATAATTGTGATAAATCAATGAGAGTCTTTTAAGGATATCTTGACTTTGAATAATTGGAAATATAATTATTACAAGACAATATAATATTTCCTCATGAGATAATTTATTTTCTTAAATTCATTCAGTATTTGATATGTGTCTTATTTTCCTTCCCTCTAGAAATTTTTATTTTAAAATATATAATTTTAAAACAAAAAATAAAACACATGTCAAACAATAAATTAATTTAAGGAAATAAATAATCTCATAATATTATGTTATTATAAATCCTTCGAATAGATAGTTTTGTAGTTTAAAATGATTTTATCCCATTTATAAATATTTGTCTCTCTTGTATAAGATATATCATATTCAAACCCAGAAAAATAACTAATTAACTGTTTTTTTCAACAAGGGGAATTAATTTAAGCATATAATTTAATTCAAGAAGGTGGGGACTTTGTAAGATTTTAAAATGGGAATTTATTTGAAGGGGACCAAGTTAAGTGTGATGTGAGTTAAGGCATGAAATGTGGTTGATACATAAATAATGGGTAGCTGCACTATTATTTTTTGGAAGCACTAGAAATTTGATTGAGAGATTGACACATAGATGCATATTAGTAATGGAAAATTTAATAAAATCATTGGTGACCAGAAATAATTGAAGAGGGAAAGGGAATTTGGTTGTGGTTGAAATCAATAAATGACTCAATGTCCTTGTGTAATTAATGTTGGGGGGCCATGTAGTAAAAGAATCTTCCAATTGAGATCAAGAATTGAAAACTATTGAAGACATGAAAATATGTTTGGATCTTATTCTTGTATAGGGGGGTCTAAAACTTAATGGTGAGGAAAATATATATGTATGTTGTATTATTTATTATTTATATTTAATTATTATTACTTTTAAATTTAAATAATAAAATGAATGATAGATGATAAAATGACTATATATAAATTTTTACAATAGTAGTACATAAATATTACATAATATGTGGAAAAAAAAGATATTGGTAAATGATAGAATAAAATAACTTTTCTAGTACAAAAAAAGACATCATGATATAGGCAACTTCACACAGTACCCAATAGACAGAAGAGAGCAGAATAATGAAATCTACTTTGTAACTATGGGTGAACAATAATTTTATAGGGTAAAGTTTTTATGGGAAAATATTGTACAACTATTTGACTTATTTTGAATTAGATTAACATTTATGCACTTTTAGTCGATATATTATTTATCATTCATCTAAGTTAATTTTATTCAATAGTTAATAATAATTAATATATGAATGTTTCAATTTTATCTCGAAAATATAAAAATAGTCAATATATATACTGTCATTATACTATGAATCATTCATGTTTTATTATCACTGACTCATAAAAAGTAATGTAAATAAATGGTGGATAATATATTACCCGTATATAAATCTATACTACTTAATAAATGAAAAACATAAAATAACTATATATGATGTAGTTTATTGTTTCCTATTTTGCTCTTACTAATATCTATTTTATACCAAAAAACCATATAATTGATTTCCTCATTTTATGTTCCATGTTCCAAGTTTGTTGATGTAACTGCTAAAGTTTTCCATTTAAACAAAACAGTTTTTCCACATGGGTTATGACAATATTTGAACCTGACAATTTATATTTCAAATACAAGACAATGAACACAAGTTTTGCTTCACTTTTACTTTCATTTTTCATTACATACATTTTCTCTCCCCGTTTTTGTTCCCCCCTTTTCTTCCCTCGTTGTACAATATTAAATGTCTTATTTGCATACACATATATATACTTACTGATACATGTATTATCATAGAGGAAATCAATAGGTAGATAATGTAAATTAGTTTTAGTTCTATTACGATTCATGCTAATTTATATTGATTGATACAATATTTAACATAATTTACTACAACAAACATTTATTGTATATATTATAAACGATGAGAATGTGAGTTAACAAACACGAAAACACGAGATTAACCGGCACTAGAATTATATAATGATAGTAAATAGAAATTATATCTTTTGAAATAAGACTATACAAATCTATTAAGTCCTTCTTGAAAATGTGTGCCCATTAATTATTAAATGTTGGGCCCTCCCTCAACTACTTTTTCGACCCGTCTTTGGTAACCGTATACTCTACTTTCCACAACTATATCTGGAAACAAAAAACAAAAAAGAATTAGACTGGTTATTTGTACCATGTGAAAAAGAATTACACTGTTATTTGTACACACACAAAATATATACAAAACATATTAAATATTCATGTACAAAACACTACATTATCTACCATTTATTTGAATTAGTTTATTAAAGAATCAATGATAATTAAATGTAAATAATTAATAATATAATAATAATTTATCAAAATCATACACAATCATTATATGCATATATTTTTTCTAAAAAAACTATATATAAAACATATCAAACATGTTATTCTATAATTTTTTATTTTATTTAGTTGCATAAAAGAAAATAAGAAGAGAGAAAGACGTGAGAAAGAAAAATAAAAATATATAATACATTAAATAAATGATAATTTAATATATATTATTATCAAAATATAAAACTATATATTGAATAATGTATAGATATTATCCTCAAATTCCATTAAATATAGTAATAAAATAAAGATCATCCACCTAATTTAATTTAATGTATTTAATATGGCATCTATCAATTTGCAGAGATCAAATCAAACCCACAACATTAAAAGCTAGTCCAGCAATCCAGCACCAGAAGAATAATTTAATTTCAGGAATTCCTTCACCAACTTAAATTTTCTGATTAACATGAAATCTGTTCAATTTTTTAAATCAACAACTAATTTAATGTATTTAATTGCATTATTTTTATTTATATATGAGCGTGTAAACGGTAAAGTTTACAAGTGCTCTTTTAATTAAAAAATTAGAAGGCAAATAGTTTGCTTGACTTGTCACAATACTATAGATGGTTTTAAAACAATTACCTTTAAATAAAAGGAAAAATTATGGTGAATCTATAAATTTTATATATTGACATTATATCATTCATTATTTATATTTAATTATTATTAACTCTTTAAAAAATACTTTAAATAAATAGTAAATAATATATTAAATGTATATAAATTTTTACTGCAACGGTGCACGAATATTACGGTCTTAAATAAATAACTTGAAAAACATTATATAATTGAAAAAACCTCAAACTTCTCATCTTTGTCGATTAGTAAGCTTGAATGGCCGATTGAGATTATGGCACATATTCTGCAAATAAAGTAAGCATTCTTTTACTATCTGCATTAGCTAAACCATTACCAATAATCTATATTAAGTTTATTTTTAAATTAATAATTAATATATTTCATCATAACTCTTTTATAAATAAACTTACTATCACATATATTAAATAAATTAGCTAAAATATAATTAATTATTTTTTAGTAAAAACATGTGAATAATTACAATTATTGAGAAATTATTTCAATTAAAAGTAATACCGAAATTGTAAAAATAGTTGTACTTTTATATTTAATACGGAAAAATAATGATACTTCTTACTTATAAGGAAGACAAAACTATCTAGCTCATTTAAAAAATAAATGTGTTAATAATGAAAAATATTAGTCAAAATTTGATAATAATTACATAATATCATCAGACCAACCCATTTTAAAAATAAATATTGAGTTGTTTTTTATTGGTAAAGTTTTTTATTACTTTCACTAATCACCGTATATTTCAATGAGCACAAATCATCTATATGTATAGTGTAGAACAATGTTTTCAATTAAAAACTTATCATCTAACACATTCCATGCATGTATTTTAAGTACAACACATAGTATCTAGGTAAACTAAAAGGTTTATAAATTATGTAGTCGCTATAAAAATAAAATTTGGGGGATTTTTTTAATAGATTTTATGTCCTACTTGACTTTTATGACATTATTATAATGTTTTCATACATCCACCAAAAATAATTGTCCTTCTTTTGGTTTAATCCATATAAAGCTATAGCTCAATCCATTTTTTTTTACCACCCAAGCAATTATATTCTATCTGGTTTGAAGTTCTTATTTTCTAAAGGCTTTATCACTAACGGAATCACTTGAAGTAATAATTCATTATTTGTTGTTGATCAAGTAATAAGTAATAACTTTATATAACAACCTCAACATAGTCATATAGATTAATCAACCTATAAGAATCAACTTTTTGGCCACATGTCCTCACAGTTTTTCCATAAGTGTGTATCTATCTCAAATTAAATTACATACAAAATTAATTTACAAATTTTCCTACCATTACAGATATGGCATTATATAATCTCATAACACATGTTACTTTCAAATGTATAAGAATTGTTTTTTATCCAATCCGGAGGAATGATTAGAAAGGACAAATCCCTTATGATACACTAGATCTGACTCGATTATTGATAGAGTGAATAGGTCTGTCATTTCTTGAAATCTCTTGTAATTATATATATATGGAAAATGATATATTCTCCTACTAAATCTTCATACCCACAAGAAAGTGACATATGTCACTTGTAAAACAATCACTAATAAATAAAGTATCACTTTATGACATATGTCACTTTTTTGTGGGTAGGAGGATTAATAGGAGGATTTAGTAGAAAAATATAATATATATATATATATATATATATAAGTAGATAGAGGTGTTGCCAATGTCATTTTTCATTAGTTCTTTGTTAAGCTTTTGGATACACTTTTCATGGATAATTCTTTAAAATTACTAAGAGAATATTTGGATTACTAAGTATTGTCTTATTTATTGTATATGAATTTATTTATAATTTATATTCATTTAGTTATTATTTGAGTTTATTATCTTATAATTTGTAATAACTTAAACCTATATAATAAATTGTTTGCACAAACTTATATTTGAATTTCACTCATCTCTACCATCATATAGAATGATTTTATCCTGTGACATGTTTACTATTCACTACCAATGTGTCGAAAATTTGAAACTCTTATTACTATCTTTCTTTATCATGTTACATTCTCGTTAGTATTTAATCATTTTTACTAACATCACAATTTCATATTACATGCAACAATTAACCAAAGAAACAAACATCAATATTTTTAAATACAACAATTCACTTTCTTCTTTTATATATTTTTATATATATGATAATCTTTACTTGTTATCATTCTCATAGTGCATTTTCTCCAATTGTCAAATTGTGTTAATAGTAATACTTTTTTTCCATTGATGATCATTTCGATGGTTATTATATCAATGTGCTCTTTTACCATCAACATTCATTTTGGTGATGTCTCTAATTCCATTGATGAGTTTTATTAGTAGTGACTTATTTTCTCATCAATGGTAATCTTGGTGGTCATTATTTCACTGTTTTTTATTCTTCATGACGTTTATTTCTGTAATGCATTTTCTCCTATTAACACTTTATATTAGTAATGACTTTTTTTACCAATAATTCTGATTGTGACTTTACCATTGCTTTTTTTTCACTTGTGTTCATTCCAATAGTTTATCCTAATGATTGGTTATATTACCAATGATTTTTTTTACATCAATGATTATTCTGCTGCTGATAATATGAAATTTTGCAGTTCACAATACATCTTGACAATTTTTTATACAGCTCTATAATTAGATTTTATTTTAATTTAATTTTTTTTAACAAGCTTAAAGCTTATTAAGCTTTAACTTGGGAGATATGTTAAAAAATATTTAGATTAAAAGGACATTATGTTATTTATGATTAAGTCAATTTCATTCTATTTTAATTTATGTTTATATTATTAATTATTATTTAATTTTTTTAAACTTATTATTTGTAACAACTTTTCCCCTAAAGAATAAAGTATTTGGACCAACTCATATTCGAATTTAACCTATCTTATAAATTTATGTTTATCATGGCCTACTGTAAAAGACGTTATTCAATGTAATTTTCTTGACTTTGAACTAATTCTAAATATAATAATAATCAGTTTAATCTATTATAAATTATGTCTTGTGATAAGCATTAACCTTAATAAAAAAGACAAATCTTATGAAGAGTGGGGAATCATAAAAGATCAAAATTAGTTAATAATTCAAAGAAAGCATACCCAGTGAAGTATTGTAGGGAACTTTGGAAATGTGTAAGTAGATATTACTCCAAACTTATTAACAGAGGATATCATAATGTTTGTGAGGTACCTTCCAAAATAAAAATCCTTGAATTTTTATCATAAAATAATTGGAATCAATTGTATCCCCATTCTAATTCCATACACCAAAAGTGTAAGAAATAGAAGAAGCCTGAAGCTCGTGATAGGTCACGTGATCATAAAACAACTGCTACATAAAATCTACGTGCTTATCCTACTTAAAAGATGATAAAAACTCACTTTCCTTATTTAACTTATTCTTTCAATTCAGTCCTTTATTATTTCCTCAATTTTGTTTATACTCTTATATTATATATATATATAATGTATATAAATTCTATATATTATTATTATATAATTCATACTTAATCACTATGAAATCTTCACAAAAAGTTAATTTAAATGAATAATAAAGGATACATCCATTATGTGATATTAAATCAATTGTTTACGCATATATATTACATAAGTCCATAACTATAAACAAAAAGGGACACATGACAATATCTAAATAAGACACGTGATAAAAAAGTTGAAAAATAAATGTTTAAAGATACAAAATTAATATTTTTGGATATAAAAGAAGAATCATCTTAATTAGAGGGAATGAAGATCAATTATCCTATTTTATGTTTCTCAATGACATTTTAATGTAATTGACACATAGTTAAATAAAAAAATTATAAAAATATAAAATAATATTTTTATATTACTCGCTAAGTTGTGATAAGACATGAAATTTTGGGACATACTATCATTAATCAACTAATAAAAATAGAAAGATAAAGAGAGTGAAAAAGAAAACATCACAATTTTCATTTTCTTATTGTTCAATCTAACTTCCGTAACATTAACGTTGTTGTTGTTGTTGTGTTCTAACAACAATGGCTTCTTCACCTTCTATCCCTTCTTCACACCTACAACTTTATCATCATCTTCAACCCTTCTCTTCTTTTCCTTCTAACCTTCCACTTTTGGTATGCAATTTCTTATCTTTATCGTTTTTTTCCTTTTATGTTTTTTAATGTTTCATTATTTTTTCTCCAGAAATTTAAGCGTTTAGGTTTGGTTAAGAATCGCCTTGTTGCTCGTTGTTCTTCTGGCTCTGTTAATGATTTTCAAATCACTCCCAATAAGCTTTTCATGCAAGAGGTACCCATTCTACTATTTTTTTTGGGCTGTATGTTTGTTTAGGCTTAAAAAGTGATTATAAGATATTCTTCCAAAAAAATTGATTTTTATGGGAAGCTGCCTATAGCTTTAAGATATTCTACAAAAAAGTGATTTTTATGGGAAGCTGATTATAACTTTAAGATATTCTACTCATTTTTTTGGGTTTTATGTTTGTTTAGGCTTAAACAAGTGATTATAAGATATTCTACAAAAAAAGTGATTTTTATGGGAAGCTGAATATAACTTTTTGCGAAAGCTAAATTTCACCTTTTTTTTAAGCTTATGCTTTTCCAACCATACGAGTATGTAAATGTCAAAAGTAATATATATTTTTAAAGTATAAGTCACTTTTATGAAAATAAAACCCTAGAAAAGGGTCTCTTAGATCCTATGGGTTCAACCAAGTTTAAAAGTTTTATTTTTTTATTTGACCCTTTTGTTTTGTGTTTCTTTTAAGGCTATTGGAGCTGAATATGGGGAAGGCTTTGAAACTTTCAGGGCTGATGGACCCTTAAAAGTTGATGTGGTAAGCAATTTTGATCATCATGGTCTTTTTCTGAAGCAAGTGTTGCACTGTGTGTGATTTTTTCATGACTGGATGCTAATTCTTATTGAAATAGGACTATTTGAATGAAAAGTTGCAAGACAGCTTTCTAAAACGCATACGCTATGCTATGAAGCCAGATGAAGCTTATGGTCTTATCTTCTCTTGGGACAATGTGGTCGTGAGTTAGCTTTTTTAACTCAAGTTTGTATGCATATTTTATTTTTATTTTTATGCTATTTATTGCAGTTATATAGATTATAGAGTATTTGTATTGTTCTGGTTGTTATCAATGTGTGATTTATTTCAGGCTGATACTCGAGTTCTGAAGCGGAAGGCATGGAAACAACTTGCCTCAGAAGAGGGTATGTTAACTGTTTTGATTGTGGAACTTCGATGGGATTATCTTTAGCACGTTGTTTAAGATGGATCGAACAAAATAGGAAGAAAGGATACAATCATCGTTGAGAAAAGGAATACATCAAAATGAATAATGTGCAATATAGGACTTTGATTGGATGATCTTTAGGACATTGTATTAGATGAATTAAACAAAGTAGACATAAAAGGTACACTTGCCACTAAGAAATGGAATGCATCAGAGAGTATAACATATAATCATTCCTTGGACTAATTATTCATATGCATTATTGCAGAGAAATAAAATAATTTATAACATTTCTTCTTCAGGAAAGGATATTCCTGAAGATGGTGATACACAAAGATTAATGCTTTATGGAGGTGCTGATCAGGTGTTGCATAAGGTTAGTTGGTTTAATGAATTTTAAAGAAATGTTTTCTTTCAGATAGTGGCATCGTTAAAAAATCTCAAGGCTATCTCTAAACACATTAGCTTTTGCCGACTAACCTTTCTTAATTTGCAGCATTTTCTATCAGAAAAGGTAGAAAATGAGCTGGATAGACTGAAGTCGAGGTTCTCTCAATTATATTATGATAATCTTTTAAAAGTAAGCCGTTGCCTTGCTTTATTCTGATGGCTATTATTAAGTGTCGTAGAGGGTTAAACATGATATCCCTTGCGTATAACTTTGTCTAGCTTGAAAGACCGAAAGAGGGCCTCAAGGACTGGTTGGAAGCGGTTAATACCGCCTGTATCCCCTGTGCTGTTGTTTCAAGTTTCGATAGAAGAAATATGGTGGAAGCTTTGGAACGATTAGGGCTCAATAACTACTTCCAGGTTGGTAATATTCAAGATCTTGCTACAAATAACAAACTTGATCTTGGATTTTATTCCCGAAGACCAGAAGATCTTATTTCTTAAGGCTTTTATTGCCATTTGTAATACACTTAATTTATATAATTTGTTCAGTGACTGTTGATTTGTACTCCAGGTTGAGTTTTGATCAATATGTTAGAAGATTTCTACTTCAGTTTGAGTTCCGGTGATTTAATATCTATATCCACTATAGGGAATTACGGATTAAGGCTTTCACCAACCTCTTCATAGCTCATCTACTTTATAAATTGAACTAATTCTCAACTCATTCTGTGTACTAGATATAGTATATAAATCTATAATATCTTAACATGCGAATCAATTTGTCAATTGCTGATTACGTGAATTGAATTGCAGGCAATTGTGACCGAAGAGGATGGAATGGAGTCAATAGCTCATAGATTTCTTTCCGCCGCTGTCAAGGTACAGTTCCACTCCTATTATTGTATTTTTTTGTTTAAATTTTTCTGGCTTGGAATTGTTATTGTTTCTACTATTATTATGGTTTTATAACTTGTTTTTACAACATATAATATCATATGATTACAATAGGCCGAGTTTGTATAAAACTTCTATACAATTGTTTATGTGAGACTGGTTTTGGTTCTGCTGGTATGTCTCTTATGCTTAGCATAGCGGCATGTTATTATTTAGAATTTAAACTGACCGATATAAGAATTCTTTCTGCAACATCTGGCTATTTTTTTTTACCTGTTTGCCTAAATGCTTGCAGCTGGATCGGAAACCTTCTAAGTGTGTGGTTTTTGAAGATGACCCTAGAGGAGTAACGGCTGCGCACAATTGTACAATGATGGCTGTAGCACTAATCGGAGCTTATCCAGCGTGAGTAATTCACATTTATGCATACTCATGTTAAAATGTTCTTAAGAGAAAATTTTCATGCAGTCAATATACAATATACAATTTGGTCCTCCTTGAAAATATGCATCTAAGCAAATTGGTCCCCGAGAGTGACAACTTTATAACAAGTTAGTCCCATTCCATCAGTCGGTGTTAATGAGACGAAACAGGGATGTTGACATCTAATGTCATATAATGTTAATTGCCAACTGGAGTGTCAATGTTATGTGTACTAGTGTAACATCAGCCGATGTTAGCTTTTGAAGATATTCAACGACCATCATTTTTATATGGCCATGATCATTTCAAAAACTATGATATTTGTTAATTAATAGATAGTTCATAGTCCTGTTAATCAAATAGGTATACATACTTCCAAGGACCGAAGCAACACGAGTCCCATAGTCACTTTCAGGGACCACTTAATTTCATGGACTATATCGAGCATGCATGTATCCACTATAGTGATTGCATGTCCAAACAATGTTTCCAACATACACATATACATTGAAGTCACCAGTTCCATTTGGTGTGAGGTTTTGAGTCAGCTTGTAAAAGCTTAACATGAATCCGTCATATTTTCCTTCCTTAGAATCGAAAGAATAATTTCCGTCCTGCTTCCGATTTGGTAGTCAAGATAGGATAAGGACATGATAGGAGTAGGTGACTTGGATAGCTAAAATGATAGCCTTGTAGTATCCGACCGGCTCACCAAACTCGGAAACAAACCATCCTTTCGTGTCTCTCTTATCTTGTCCACCAAACAATGCCCTTAGTACATGAAATTTTTCGATGCGACTATTGTCGGGCATCTAGAAAATGATTAATGTTGGAATCTGCAGGTATGATTTGGGTCAGGCTGATCTTGCTGTTGCTAACTTCAGTGAAATTTCTGTGATCAACCTAAGAAGACTATTTGCTAACAAAGGTTCTACATTTATGGACCTACAAAAGCAAATCATAGAGAAAACACCTCCAAAGAGGAAACTTACAATAGACACCATTTTCTAATATCCTTCCATTCTTATTCTTGCTCCTCTCATAATTTTTCTTGTAACTAAATAAATAGGTTGCTTAATTTTCAATATCAAATTTTGATTTCCAATTTTGCCACATTGAAAATGGAATTTAGTATCTCCTAGGATCACTTTTGAACTATATAATAATGTACATTTTTTATACTTTACGCTATTTATGTTTCCACTACCAATGACTTTTATCTAAGTTATGGAAGAAAATTGTTAGCTTAATTATTAACTTTTAAAACCCCATTTACAAAAGATTTAGTATTAATTAAAGAGTTCATTGTATTTGACTTTTGGATCAGATAATAAGTCAGAATTCTAATAACAAAATTGATTTTACTAAAGTCAGAATTCATGCACCCTTTTTAACCTATTGTATTGGAGAATGGAGATTATTTACTTAACATAATTGACAATAGCATAATTACTTTCATCTTAAGCAACTTCTAATACTTTGTGTTTGATTTTGTTAAAAATAGAAGGACTAGTTAGCTAAAAAGTGAAAATTAATTGGAAGTGAAAAAAATTAAGAGCAGAAAACTTATGGGCTAACTAATCGTGTTGGCACAATATAACTAAGATTAACACTAGTTCCACTTTGCTTTTAGAAAACATTAGTTTTACAATAAAAAAACATTAGAAATGATTGATAAAGTAATGTGAAACACACAAAAATAGCTTTTCTATTTCCACGTGAAACACAAAAATTGGGTATTAGTAAAAAATTAGTGATATAGAATGCAAGCCTTATCTTTCCTTAATGGTATAATTGTGAATTATAATTTGGAGGAGAATAAAATAAAATTGAAGGCTTGAGAGCAATGTTAATAAATTAAATTGGGATAAGCGAATAATTCAGTCAACTGAGTCAAGACACTAAATCAGTAAGTCATTGGTTGGACCAGTGAGTCAATGATTGGAGTGAGTTAATGGTTAGACTAGTTGACTCAATTTATATTAAAAATTATTAAAAAATCATAATATTAACTAACTTTAATTAATAACTCTATATCTCAAACTTAAAAACAATAATCATACATGATTAAACAAACAAGAATGAACATTAGATAAGTTGAAACAAACAAGAATGAACATTAAGATAAGTTGAAAACATTGTAAAACATTAAATAAGTTGAAAACATTGTAAAACAACCTATACGTTGTGATTTAATTGTAATAAAGCACACATTAAATATAAATTTTAGTTAAACAATGAAAATTTTGCTATAACATGTGTAAAACAAATTACATCATAAGGATAAATAAGTTAAAAAAAATTAAATTTTTATCTCAACATAATATTGTTTTGTTTGTATTTTTTTAAAAACAAATATTGATTTGGTCGGTCCAACCATCCAAATCAATGGTTTTAGGCTTAAATCAACCAAACCAAATTGAATAAATTTGATTTTAATGCAAAACCAATTAGATTAGAAGTTTGAGCCGATTAGATGTCCGGTTCACAGTTGAACTGTGGGACCAGTCTGAGTTGAATTATATAGGAGGGATCAATGGTTTTATTAATAATATTCCTGAAATAAATAGAATATTGTTTGAGGGACCACCCACCCAGTCCCTGCACCAGACATAATCAGATAAAAATCCATTGGCTCTGTTGAATCAATACAAATTCCGTTGGCTCATTCACTTTACTAGTCATAAGCCACGTGACTGAGTCATTTGACCAAAGTAACCTCACACTGTCACACACACACACACAACAAAACCAGCATATTGTAGCCACTTGTTTGACCCTTCCAATGTTCCACCAACCAACCTTCAATAACATAAATACACAAACCCACTAAACCCATGTGCCACTCCTATATAATAATAATAATCATGACACATATTTCAATATCAAATTCAACAATTCAATTCATCTATAAATATCAATCCTTTCTCTTTCA
The DNA here is from genome assembly GCA_009771035.1 of Lupinus albus. Taxonomy (NCBI): domain Eukaryota; kingdom Viridiplantae; phylum Streptophyta; class Magnoliopsida; order Fabales; family Fabaceae; genus Lupinus; species Lupinus albus. The sequence continues at coordinate 661,082 of CM020006.1, forward strand.
CAACACTCATCAACTTCACTACCAACTCTACAAACACATTTTAGTATTAGGAACATGGATGCAATTCAATCATGGGTTTCAGAGCACAAGCTTTCTAGCATTGGTAAGTTATATAGTATGAACAAAAACCCAACTATTTTTCTATTAGATATATCATATATGAGTAATTTGGTAGTTCATGATAAATCATTTTCTAAATGTGTGTTGAATTTTATTATAGGTGCACTTTGGGCCACTGGTATTGGAGCATCACTTGTGGTTTTTTCACGTTCTAAGTCTCCAATGAAACCAAGTCTTAGGCTTATTCATGCTAGGTAACTTCACAAACCATGATTCTCTGTTCCAAAAAATTCATGTTTTCATATCCCAAATTAATATATTATGATATTGTTCATCCATAAAGTGCAAATGTATGTGTATTTTTTTGCAGGATGCATGCACAAGCACTTACTCTTGCAGTGTTATCTGGTGCAGCAGCTTATCACTACTATGAGAATCGTGACATTGATCCAAAACCAATGAAGAATGTTCCTTCTTCTAATGCAACTTACATGCTTGAATGGGATCTTCACAATCCTTTCTAAATTGATATATAAACACTACGTACTATAGTATAAGTTATTGCTTTTTCCTTTAAGTTGTTTCATTTTCTTGATGCATGAAAATATTCATGAACAAGGAAGGAAGCTATTGTTATGAATCTCTATGTTATGAGGGATCTTTCTAAATCAGATAATCATATTGTATATACTTGTGTTATGATAATTTTGAGTATTTGTATTTTAAAGTTGATTAATGTTTTTTTGAATTGGGTTGACACTTATGTCCCTGAAAATATATCATGTGTCATTGTTCATTATTAAATTTTAATTGAAATACATTTTTTTCAATCAATCAAAAAAGCTGTAACATAAGGAATGACACACTTTTGTGAGACAACACATGAAACAAGGATCTTCTATCCTAAAACAATTTTGTGTATATATCTCCATCCAATAGTATTACACCAAATAATATAAATTATTAATTTATATTTTTATAACTTTTTTCTCTAATTAAATCATATATTTTGATTGGTGTGAGACACCATTTGAGACATAAAGAGTGACAACACATCTCCACTCTAACCCATGTACTCAATTGTGTGTTATACTTATATATAGAGAATGCTAATTAAGACTAATGGTATTATATATAAATTGCCTAACTCATCATCATGATATTTTATGATAATTAATAAGATAAAAAATTATATATAGAGATAAGCAAATCAATGAACCTTGTGTCCGATACCGCATTTCATATTAAGATTAGTTAAAATATTCATTTTAAAATATATTTAATATAAAGAATATAAGGAATGACAAACTTTTGTGAGACAACACAGACACCAATCTTATTATGCTTTTATATTTATATATTAATATGTTTTTGTTTTTTCCTACAATATTAAAAAAAAATATAGAGTTGTATATGCACAGGTAACTTACTAGTTATGAATGAACAAAATCCAAAACAAGCAGAGGCTGTTACTATATATCTCTTATGTTCTGAGTTTTGGCCAAAAGGTTCTCTGAGTTTATTTGCATGGGTACATTGCTATTCATTAAACTAGTAGGATATCCGTGCATTTGTGTAACGATCCGATTTTCTACCATTGAAAATTTTTCATTTATTTTAATTGTTTCTTACATACAGTCGTCACCTTGATTAAAAACTCTCAAGTATCACTCTTTGAAAATACTCTTTACCCTATTATATTATCATACAAATTTATGTTGTGGAAAAACATAATTCATTCAAATAACATTTACCACGTACAACCAGTTACGGGTCTCCCATAGTTATAAGTCCATAACTACACATATCCGTATTAATCTAAACGGATTTACAGTCACCCCATAATACTATCATATCAACTACAACATCAAGTGGCAATTAAAGACAAATAAGTTAATAGACACAAAAAGCTTCCTAAGTGAACTTCCTTCTCGAAATCTTTCATTCACCTACGATGAGATTATCATAAACAACACACAAAACAAAAGGGAGTAAGTCATTAGTTCAAAACTAACGTCACATGATAATCCACATTTCAGAATACAATTAAGCATTGACATAAATTATAACCACAAGTACGTAAATGAAACACTCGTATCTTCTTTCTTCCATTTCCATGTTATTCATATTCGTCCTATAGTATATATTTCCCATGATATATATCCTATAGCACACATATTACATTCCTTCGAAAAGCATCGTACTTCTCGTTATTCAGATTCACCCTATAGAGCATATATTCCATAATATATTCTCTATAGCATCTATATTACTTTCATCCTTAACATATTCCTTTTTATCACTCATATTCACCCTATAGAATATATATCTCATACTATATATCCTATAACATGCATATGACTTTCATTGCGACATTCTCATTTCTCATCATTCATATTCACCCTATAGAATATATATCCCATACTATATATCCTATAGCATGCATATGACTTTCATTGTAACCTTCTCATTTCTCATCATTCATATTCACCATATAGAATATATATATCTCATACTATATATCCTATAGCATGCATATGACTTTCATTTCTCCGAGTCTTATTTTCATTGGTACTCCCCCAATAAGATTGAATTCCTTCTGAGTCTTATTTCCATTGGGACTCCCCCAAATTAGATTGAATTCATTTTGAGTCTTATTTCCATTGGGACTCCCCAAAATTAGATTGAATTCGTTTTGAGTCTTATTTCCATTGGGACTCCCCCAAATTAGATTGAATTCGTTTTGAGTCTTATTTCCATTGGGACTCCCCCAAATTAGATTGAATTCGTTTTGAGTCTTATTTCCATTAGGACTCCCCCAAATTAGATTGAATTCGTTTTGAGTCTTATTTCCATTGGGACTCCCCCAAATTAGATTGAATTCGTTTTGAGTCTTATTTCCATTGGGACTCCCCAAATTAGATTGAATTCGTTTTGAGTCTTATTTCCATTGGGACTCCCCCAAATTAGATTGAATTCGTTTTGAGTCTTATTTCCATTGGTACTCCCCCAATAATATTAATTTCATTTCTATAACCGAAAAGTCACGCATTTTCCAACATAATGCATAAATTACAGACACATCATATCAAACCATTACCTCTTTCACATACCTCATTCATATCAGCAATTATGATTTAGAGACACTTATCCCTTACCTTGGTGAGTGTTGGGAATCGGTTCCGAGTAACTTTAAAAGTCTCCTCCGCGATTTCCTCCAACCTTAGGATCTTTCCTCATTTCCACCAATATCAACCATGTCAATCATTTATTCAAAATAACACATAAATAACACGTATTTCATCATCAAACATATAAGGGGTTCAAATATATTCCAGATCTCTAAAACTACTTCAATATAAGTTTTCAAACATCTAAACATTAACATTCAAGCACAAACTCATCATCCACATCTAACATTTCATCTATTTCTCTTTATACTCATATTCTCATATTAGGGGTTTTTGGGGTTTTCATGTGTAACCCACAAAACATTTTTCATTCATACAATATCAACTCTAAATCAAGAGTTTACAAGAGAAAAACAACATAAAACGAACCATAACTCTAAAGGATGAGTTTCCATGGTTTCTCATGTTTTGAAAATGAATCCAACATACCCAAAACAAGTTAGAGAGGAAGAAGAAGAGTTAGAAACAAGAGGTTTACCTCTTCTCAAGCTCTAAGATGAGTCCTAAGGCTCCTTGCTCTTGAAAAACTCTCTTCTCTCTCTTCTCTTCAAGTTCTAACCCTAAAATGTGTTTGGGGTTTCTATTTTTAAAGAGCATTCGTCGGGTTCTCGCTCAAGCGAGAATCTCACAGTGAGCAATTCTTGCTCAGCGAATAGATGTAATCGATTACCATATTGTGTAATCGATTACATTAGTTAAAAATGCACATATCTGATGCTTTTATCAGCATGTAATCGATTACCAGGACTGTGTAATCGATTACATCATGCAAAATACAGATATCTGATGCCTTTATCATCATGTAATCGATTACCAGGACTGTGTAATCGATTACATCATGCAAAATACAAATATCTGATGCTTTTATCAGCATGTAATCGATTACCAGGACTGTGTAATCGATTACATCATGCAAAATACAAATATCTGATGCTTTTATTCATTTCTTTATTTTATTTGGGGTGCGAGGAACTTATTATGAATCCACTGATTTCTGCCGCTGTAATCGATTACTAGGACTGTGTAATCGATTACACTGCCCAGGATTTCACCCTCCCAGGTGATCCCTTCTCGCTCAGGCGAGAATCTCTCGCTCAAGCGAGACTTCCAAGACTGATACTCTAATTTTTAAAGACTAAAATTCGGGGTATTACAATTTGCACGGGTAATAATATATTTTGCATGAATGTATTTAAACAATGTAAAATACTTGGTTAATTAAATATTTGCTAATGATTACTTGAGGAGAGATAATGTTTAAGTAAATGTTTGATAAAGAATAATTGTTGGTGTATAAAGAAAATTTAAATAGTATAATTTAAGATAACTTATAAAATAGATAGATTTGGATTCTCTAGCTGGTGAAGGGAACAACAATATACCTTTACTTTTATCTGGGCCAGTGGATCAATGACCCAGAATTAATGCTTTCTGCCTCAAAATTGTTTTGTGCAAGTAGTATATGCTTATCAATTCTTTAATGCTTATATTATAATTTCTTTATGTTTTCCGGAAGCAACCCTTAAATTTTATTTTTATCTTCACCAATTATTTATACTTTATTCTTTGTAATTTTTTAAATTACAATTTGCCATCATAATTATAATTACAATATTATAATTGTGGAATCATCACAATGATATTATGGTCATATCAACCTCACTTTCTTATAATTTTCTACGACTTTAATAAATACAGCATAATATCAACATCAACCACAATCTAAAATATCAATTCTTTTTCTCTATGTTCTCTCTTCCCATTTGTCTTTAAAGCTTAACCTATTGTTTTGGAGTTAATTTAGGAGAGAGAAATGAAAAACTTAATGAATAGTTCATCTTAAGTTAATTTCATGATTTCTAACTCTTTTCATTTTTTTCTCTTCCCCTCTAAAACCACAACTCATCAAACAAAAAATTATCTACATGTTGAGTTTTTGAATCCAAGGGATAAAAATGGAAAATTTAGAAACTCTTACTAGAACTTGTAAAGGAAGTGCAAAGTAAAACATAGGTTGGAGTAATGGAGTCACATACATACATGAAGAGTTCTATTATTAGATAAAGGAATTATTGAGATTGACTAATCAGAATAATTGAAGTGCAACTCCATTATTAAGAATTATAAGCCAAGAGGAATGAGTTAGGTTTAGCAATTTACTTGGCTTTTCTATAGTTGATGCTATGTTCAATCCTTTATGTTGTTGTACCAAATAATAACTAAGTGAGAATGATTGGTCAATTAATCATGCCACCAAGTGCTTAGGGGTACTGAGAAATTATTGCATGGTACACAATATCAATCATATTTTTATAACTCATCTGAAATATATATATTAAATTACACTGACATCTCTGAGTTTTAGTAAAATTACACAAACTATTCCTCCATTTTTTATACCTACAAATCCTTAATTTATAAACATACATTATACTGACCACTCATGCATGAGAAATAAGTGCGATTTAGAATTTTTAAATAAAAAATGATAGGTATAATTAGGTTAAGGATATAATATAGTATATCGTGAAAACAAGTCCAATATAATAAAATTCAATACATTTTCATTATTTTTTATTCTTTATAATATAGTATAAGAATGATTTAAATAATATTTTCTTAAAATTATTGATGCATTTTGTAATGAACCAAAAATAATGAAAATGTATTGATTCATATACTATTTGGATTTGTCTCCACAATATATCATATTTTGTTTAACTTAATTACACTTATCATCATTTTTTTTATTTAAAAAAGCACACTTATTTCTCACGAGGGGAGGTTAGTGTAATGTATTATATATATATATATAAATTAGAGGATTTTTTAGGTGTAAAAGATTGATGAGTGGTTTGTATAATTTTACTAAAACTCGGTGTATGTCAGTATAATATATCTAAATTTGAAGTCATTAATATATTGTTAATAATAAAGAATTTGATTGGATCATTATGCTAATTGCAGGTTGGGCTATTAACTATCCAGGCTGGTCTTTTTTTTTAAATGAATTTTATTCTAAATAGTAAATTAATGTTAATATTAATGATTAAGGAGGGTTACAACTTTCTAGGAACTTGAAGAAGAAAATTGAAACACCAAAGTGGTTAGATGAATGAGATTGCATTGCATATTTTTGCTGTTGTTTGGTTGGAAAGTCTTCTTCTTATTCCTAACAGCCTAACTTCTTTGTTAATTTGTTAAGTAATAATATATTAAATACTACTCTAAAAAGAAACCCTACCAAACCAACTACTTCCTATTTTAGTCTTATTGTCTCAACACACTTTTCTTTGTTATTTTCATTGTAAAATATATTCAATGAACACAAAAGGATTGGACTTTATACTTTATAGTAATATATATACTTATGAGGTTACATACAACCCATTATTCTCTCTAAAGTTATAAAATATGCAAAGAGGATAATCATACATATTTCCATTAAATTAATCCAACATGTGAAGGGAATCATTAATAACCATATAGGTTCCACGTAGGTATCAACCATATATATATATATATTTTGATATGAGGAGATATATTATCTCATTCAGCCAATAAAATCGTGTCATGTGTCCTAATTTATCATTTTCTGTACAAATAATTTTAAAAACTAAAAAATATTACACATGTCATGTTTATAGTGGCGGAAGGAAATAAAGTTTCTCCTGTATAAGAAGATACTTTATTTATTTATATATATATATATATGTACATTAAGTTATGAAGAAGTAAACTAAGCATCTTATTTAACCCTATGTTCATATTTCTGAGAAAACATAGGAGGAAAACAAAGAGAGAAACAAAAACATGGATTGTTGTGTGTGCACAACTATGCCCTTAATACTAAGGCCTCCTAGGAATACAATATGTGGGGCTTGTTATGAAGGAGCAAGGAACATGATCAATATGATGAACAATCTTCAAAGTGATGAGAAAGCAAAAGCAATCACTAATACAAATACTTCTCAGCTTTCAAAGCAAAATACGACTAAGGCAAGTTCTATTTCCATTTCATAATTCACATAAACTTGCTTTTTAATTTTATGTCTTCTCCTTTTGATGTCTCCAATAGTTAGTTGGGTATTAATATTTTTTTTGTAAATTTATGAACTTTGTTAAATTTGGTCATTTTATAGTGTACATGACACCGTACTTGGCTATTATATGCTGCAAGATGGTTAATATATGGTCAATGATTCTGAATTTGGTCACTAATCGTTAATGTTTTGGTTTTAAAAAAAAAGAATCGATGGTCAACCATTAAAAAAAAATCAACTTGTTCTTTAGTTATTGTCAAAAAGTGAAACTTGATGCAGCAATAAAGTTGTTATTTAGTGATCAAGAATTCACAAGTTCAAATTCTGAAATGGCCGAAGTAAGAGTATATACATTTAACATTCCTAAACTTTACTAGATGAAAGTCTCGTGTACTAGAATGTCCGTATTTTTCGATAATCAATTTTAATGAAAATTTTGATGAATTGTGATTAGAAAGAGGAAATGAATAAGATTGTTTTGTGCAGACAATTGATGATTGTATAAGATGGTGTTCAGAGTTGATAGACATGTTTAATCAACAAAAAGAAGAATTGGCTTATCTTAGTGGCTTTGTTGTTGCATTTAAAGAACAAATTCACACTGATATATTCGTCAATCCAGGCATAAATGGTTCACCCATACCTGCACATAAGTTCGTATTGGTCAGTTATTTCATTATGCTTTTATTATTTTTATAATTTTCCTATCGTAAATATTTTAGGAAAACATTAATTTGGTCCTGAAATTAACACAATTGGTCACTTTGCAAATTATTTGTCTAATAATTTTTTTTCCTCGGCATGTTTTTGTAATCTATATATAAGACCAAGTTGGCCGATGTTGTTAATTTCAAGTAACTAGTTGATATTTTCTGTAATTATTCCTAGAACCATATTGTTAATTATTTCTTTCTTAGGATACTTATTAACTACAAGAAATAGTTTTTCTGACATATATTATCATCTACAGTAATTTAATTTAAGTAACACATGAATTGTGGATCATATGTTCATAATGTAAAAAATTTAACGTTATGAAAATGGTATAGTACCAGACGGTTCAATCAGAAAGTTGATGAACCAGTTAGATATTGTTACAATACAATAATTATATATATTATGTAGTTATATTAATCAAAATCGGTTATAGCACTCGATTTTCATTTAAAATAAATTTTTTATAATGGTAACTTATTTTTTTACCAAATGTTGTTATGGAAAATCACGCACACAACTACTAATTTTTTTATAGTTCTAAAACATCTATCACCAAGTTAAATATTTTTTCCTAACTAATAGTGTAAATAAATGTATTTATCATCTTCTCTATTAATGTTTAAACATTAACATTAACATAATATATATATAACCTCATCGGTACACAATTATACCACTATATCAGTATCCTGATCGGTTTAATGACGGAAAATAATAACACCCAAAAATAGTTTTATATGTTATTTTCATGTGATAAAACTTTAGATGTATAATTTGAAGGAGGTGATGTAGAAATATGTGATGTTATTTATTTATAGGCGACAAGATCAGAAATATTCAAGAACATGCTAGAGTGTGATGATTGCAAATCTTCACCCAACAACACCATAACTATACCAGATTTGAACCATGAAGAACTAGAGTCTCTCTTGGAATTTCTCTATAGTGGAACTTTGCCAACACAAACATTAGAAAAACATGTTTATACCTTATCAAGAGCAGCTGATAAGTACATAATTCCACATTTGTTGAAACATTGTGAAAGACACTTGTTGAGTTCACTAAACATTTCTAATGCTCTTGAAACACTTGATGTTGCTGATTCATGTTCCAACCATAACTTGAAAGAGACAACCTTGAATTTCTTAGTTAAAAACTTTGAACATGTAGTGTCATCTACTAAATTTGAAGCATTTGTCCATAGAAGTCCACACTTAACTGTGCAACTAGTTACAAGAGCATTTGCTAATGGTGCCAAATAATCATATTCTTTCTAAATTGAGGAGACATTGATTTTTTTTGTTTTTATTTATTTTCAATTTCATCTTTTAATAATTATGTAGTTATGTTAAAGTTTGGTATGGGTCATGGATGAATCTTCTTGATGAACAAGAAGGATGAGCCAAGAAAGCTTAAAGAAGAAGAAAAAATGAGAAAAAATGAGTTGAATTGAATAATATTCTCATTAGTGAAAAGTGAAGCCTATCGTGACTTATTTATACCAGAGAAGAAAGAGAAAAGGAAAGCTTGTAAATCAAGCAACTAATACAAACCTAACTAACTGACCAACTGACTAGTTAATCGATTAACTCTTACAGAATTATAACAATTTCAATATCCATATAATCGATTAACCATAATCTTAATCGATTATCAGATACAGAATCTCAGCTATTTTAACAGATATCAAAACATATAGTTGCTCCTATCATTTGAAGTTAATGAGATTTTCAAGCAAAGTTAAATACTACTGACTTCTTAATCATATAGTAGTTGTGGCTAAGGTTATCAAAATCAAAATTCTATATAAAATCGGGAGAGGAAAAAAGAGGTAAAACATGTAGTTAAAATACGAATCGTGAGATCCTACTAAAATAAAATAATGAAATGTAAATTTATATATATATAAATACATATATAATTATATGTAAAAATAAAACAAGTAAGAAAAGGTATATAATGTTAAGAATGAGTCTCCGAAGCTTAAAAAATCATAAAAACGTTGATCATACGGATTAAATCACGATTTTGACACCATGGTTGTGACTACATGTGTATATGTAGTACCATTGTATGAGAATAAGATTGAACATTATACCACACAAATATAAGATTAGATTAAGTAAGAAACTAGAGTTAAACTAAAAGAAATAAAATTTCAATTAGTTAATTGATCATAGCTAGCAATAAAATTTAGAAAGGGGTAACTTAATTAAATTCCATGAAACAACAGAGTTTTTCTACATGTGTATACTTATATTTGACATTGATATTCGTTCAACATACTCATTTCAGATGTTCAATTTAATATGTTACCGACTCAAAAATATAGTTGGCGTATTTTTATCACCTTACCAACACCTTAAATTGACCTAGATTTGTCACAATTAAAAAAAATGAAAACTTGAGCTAAATAATATTTTTTAAATGATAAAGATTAATAAAAAAGTTTTAGTAAAATTAAAAAACAAAGATAATTGTTATATATTTTTAGGATATTTTATGTAAAAATATAAAATGCTTAAGAATGAATGGGTAGAAGTAGTTAAAGAGGTTTGTTATATTGGGTTTGATAGGCCCATTCTTCTTTGGGATAATGGGTTCTATACCCGACCCGTATAATAATTCGGATTCGGATTCATTGTGAAGAAGAAAGAGAACGTTGTGAACTGTGTATTGTGATCACAATGAGAATCATAGCATCTCAACTCTCTACTGTAAACTTTTCTTTAACCCTTTTCATTTCCTATTTTTATTCCATTTTCAACTTTTCAATTTTTTGATTCATGTGTTACAATTTTTTGTAGTATTTATGTAGAAGAAGAAATGGGGTTAATCTACAATCTCGTCATTTTTCATCACAACAACTCAAAGGTGTGCCCTTTTTATTTCTACCTGCACTTAACCATTTTATTTATTTATTTATTTATTTATTAATTGATTGATTGATTATTGATAATAAACAATAGTGGGAAGAGTAATCAAATGGTTGAGCTATGAAATCATTCTATTGAGAATGAGATAATGAAGTAATTAATCTATAGTGGAAAAAGTAGTAGAATTTTAGACTTGTAATTGCACTAGGGAATAATTTGTACTAGTTTAGGAACATGATAAGTGGTTCATTTGGGTAAGTGGTAATATTATTACCACTAGAGAAAACCTGAACCCGATTTGCGGTATACAGAATCGAATTTGATAGGATGTACACAAGGTTTATGAGTGAATTTATCGGATTGAATTATTATATCGAAATCCGGAAGTTCTTAATAAAGATTGTTTTTTTGAAATAAATTTGGTTTCGATTTTCAGATGAGTTATCCATTGAGGAAGAAGCTGAGAGAAAAGTTGGGTGGCTATTGAAGTCCATATTTTTCGTGACTGCAGGAGCAGCGGGATACCATTTCTTTCCTTACATGGGTATCAATCATCAAGCGCCTTTTTTTTTGCAACGTTTTCTCAATTTATAAGGCCTGCATATACTATCGGCATGTTCTAACCCGGAAGTATTGTTGAAATAATTATATTTCAGGAGAAAACTTAATGCAGCAGTCTGTATCGCTATTGCGTGTCAAGGATCCCTTGTATAAAAGGATGGGAGCTTCTAGAGTGGCTCGTTTTGCAATAGATGGTAATTCATTTTCTCTATGCCATAGCTTACTATTAATATTCTACACACATATTTCTTTGGCACCTGTATTGAAGTGATGTGTGATTTATTAGTCATTTGTATCCATTAGGTAGTTGTTTTCAGAAAAAATTCCCATTCTTGAAACAAGCATATTTCCGTTGCGTGTTAGTGATATTTAGTTTGGCAATGAGATGATGTAGTTCTGCTTAAAGGGGAGAGTTGATGGGAAACTGAAGTTTTAACTCGGATAAAATAGTTATGGAATGAGACTTTGTACTCAGATAAAAGAGTTACGGAAGGAGACTTTGTTCTTGAACAGGGCCAGTAGCTTCAAGAGCTAACTTATTCTCAGTTTTAATTTTTTTCGTAACTATGCACTGATATTTCAGTCATCCGAAACCGAGTTCTATTCTGTAACACACAAACTTTCTTCACACAGTATAGCTAGCTTTGGTAACTGCTTATTCGTTAAAATAAATACATTTTCCATGCTTGCAACATTTTATAATCGTCTATTTATAGTTTTTCATTGCACTGATGGATAGGGAGCTCATGAAATTGGCTATGGATAAAACTTGATGAGCTTTACTTAATAGGATCGTTCATATTTGTATTAGTTTGTATTTAAAGTTGTTCACCTTCCTTTTGCTCAAAGATGAAAGAAGGATGCAGATAGCTGAGATTGGTGGACATAAAGAGCTCTTAAACATGTTAAGCACGGCTAAAGACGACCGTACACGGAAAGCAGCATTGACTGCTCTTGATGCACTGTCACGTTCAGGTGATACTTAAAGTCTTAATCTTAAATATTCTATTTACTGTTCTTTGATGCTTATTGATTTTTTCTAAGTAGGCTATTTATTCAAATATGCTTATTAACATGTTGGCCGAGAGGTAGAATATTGAGATCAACTGTACCTTTCCGGCCCTAAACTGTAAGCCTGCCATATATTAGTACCGTAATCCCTATCCATATCGGGCGAATTACCTCGTGCATATCCTTTTCTCTTAGTCTTATTCACTGCCACTTACCAAGTTTAATTTATTTGTAAAGTGTTCTAGCTGAAACCAACTTTAAGGGGAGAGAGCAATAAGATGCATAGAGAAGTATTACATGTTTAAAGTTACCCTCATCCTTTTTCAATTGATATTGCCTTGTAAAGTGGAACATAAATAGTTTTCCATCAAATTTGGAACATTATATGCATAAGAGCTCATATATTTTACTTGATAATAATACCCGGTATCTTCTCCTATCAATAGTTGTTTTATTAGGAGTCTTGTTTTAACAATATTGTGACGTTGGAAGATATTCTATAGTACAGAGAAAACAACGCTGACAGTACTAGTCTTCTTTTTTCAGTTTTCGTTAATTGAAATAGTGTACTTCATTGGTGTAGATGCAGTTCTTGCATCGATGCATCGTGCTGGGGCAGTGTCAATTATTAAGTCTTCACCAAATTCTCTTGAGGATGCAGATGTTGAGAAGTTCAAGTTGAGCTTGATGAAAAGGTTCCAAGATATGAAATATGAAATATGATGTGTTATCATGACTTTTTTAGTTGAGATGCTTGTCCTACTTTTTTGTTGGCTTTTGAAGCACAAAATCATGATATGAGAGAGTATCAACAAATTGATGTGTATTTTGAGCATCAACAAATTCTGATAGATTGTTATAGTTAAGGTTAATTTTTGTTTTAATAGTTGTCATGTGAAATTTGTTGCTCATTGTGTAATAATACTTCATTCTTCTTAGGGTGTGTGAACATGAAGAACTTCCATAAAACATTTCATCAAATTACATTTTGGGTTTTCAACTTTTCATAAAGATTTCAAATAAATGTTCTAGAAATCTTGTTTCACAAAGTAATCAAATAAATTATCCACTAGCAGCAGCATATCACTAATTTGAAACCTGCATCCACAAGTTATGTTCAGATTCCAATTCCTGAAAATCCAGTGCAATCAAACCCACATGGTGTTGTCCTACCATGTTCAAAGTAATTTTCCTATGCAATGAGCAAATAAGGGTTTATGTACCTTTAGAATATTTAGTAGTTGAGATCTTCATGGGCTTTTGTCAAGTTTAGAATTGCTCACTTTAGTGATTAATTCATTTTAGATGAGGTTTATCTTTATATGGATGTTTGAAATAACAAATTAGTGGGGATTGAGTAACAGAAATGATTTTTCAACTAAAATTAGAGGAAATCATCCTTCATTCTATTCAAACACCTAAAATCTATTCCAACTATAAGAAAGGGTTCCAATGACAAGCAAATTAAGCCAGATTGTTCATCAACCCAAATACAATTAACTCAAAGCATCAGTGAAATTGTATATAGCTAAATAATAAGTGTTTTTTTATGCTACTGCCCAATTGTGATTGCTGAATTGTGATTATTAAGAATCCAGTTCAAACAGAATAACAAGGTTGAAAGAATATGCAATGCTTTGACATTTTATATTTTACATAGCAATTATGTTCAGGGTCAGAGCTTCACCCCTTTAATATTTTACAATGCATCCAAGAAATGAAACACAAGTCTTGAATTTTCTCTCCACAAATGCCCCATCTCCCAAATGTGTATAACAAGCATGAACAATTCATGTATGAAAGAAAACAGTACCAGCTTTATGACTTGCTACTGAAAGCATTGTATATGTTGGTGGAAATAGCAATCACACTTGTTAGTACAGCAAGTATAATCATACTCAGTGAAATAATTTTGTCCCTTAATGATGATATACCACGAACATTCCTGTCATTAGAAACAGAAAATTAAGATCCTAGTTTGTTTAACACTATTAAATAACACTGGTTAAAGAATAATAAATGGGTAAGTTTTAAAAAAAAAAATTAAATGCATGTGCCAATACATTAAATATATTACTTCTCAATATAACTCGCCTGTTTCTTAATTTCTTAGAGGAGTTTAATTATTTGATAATCAAATTAGACAATATTCTCTTATTACAAGTGAACCTATCTTTATATCTTACTAACTTCTTATCTTTCATACATACATACATACATCTCAAAAATCAAAGGGACAAAAAATGTTGTCCCATGTTTGATGTAAAGAGAACATAATTGATAAGATTGTGAAAAAATAGATTACCTTAAAACAATCATGCCAGGGAAAATGAAGGCAAGGCACACTGCAGATGTTGATCCCACAAACTGAAAGAAGTACCAAATATCTGGGACTGCTATAGCAGCAAGGTAACAGAAGACTAGCAGCACCAAAGTGAGGATCACAAATCTTTTGTTGTCTGTTGCTAGCAGAGGTTTCTGGTGGAACAGAAGTTCATCTAGGTTTGTTCTCAAAGAGAAGTTCACCAGAGGGAACACCAGCATGATGTGGAGTGCATAGCTTACCCGGACTAAACTATTGAACAAGGAACCAAGTACAGAACCAGCATTCTGGTCAAAATTTATGAGAATGTCTGACTGTGTTGAATCCCCAAACAACAGGTACCCAAATAGACCTATTGTAAAGTAGAGAATAGCACAAAACATCAATGCTATTCGAACCGCTGTCGTCATATCGGATTGCTTGGCAAGCTCAAACCCAATAGGATGCACTGCAAGAAAAACTCAATTAGTCTACCATGACACTAATGAGATAAATGTTAAATGATTAAGATTAAGAATATTTTCTTACTATTAGATCATCTAAGAATTTTTCAGAATCTTTCTAGGCAGGTAAAACTACTAGACACTAATGCAAGCTAAGTAGTACCGTTAAAATGAAATGTGAAAGCTGTCACTACAACAGGAACTGCAGTGAACAGATCAAAGAAAGAAGTTTGGTAGTCTAACTTGGGAAACAATCTTGGAGTTTGTGTTTTCCCTTGCACCAGAGCAACAATTCCCAACCCAGTACATATGCTAACAAATAAGACAGCAAGAGCAGTCGATACAGCAGAACTGTACTTCAAGGATTCTGCCAATTCCAATAATAAACATGAAAAAATGTGAGTTATCACTATACCACTGAATCTATTCAATTCAAAATGCATATACCACTGAATCTATTCAATTCAAAATGCAAAAAAAACATGTAACCAACTTTTCAATACTTAAACTTCACACTGACCTACACGTCGATACAAGTTCAATGGAAGCATGACAACGACCAAGGTGACCAGCAGAGCGAATTCCCGGGAATTCCACCAGTGAAATCCAAACCATTGTTGCAAAATGCCCAAGTGCACTTCCTCTCCATTTTGTTTTCCAGATAGCACATCCCCTTTTTCATCAAATCAAATATCACCCAAACATTTCAGACAGAGAGAACTTATTAATCAATATCCTTTCATTGGATATCAAATAAGAGAATTTAAGATAAAGAAGCAAGCATCACTATGCAAAAATTCACAACTCAAACTGAATTTTCCTGAAAAAATGAAATTTCAGATTTCACAATCAGAATAAGTAAAGCAAAAAATAAAACAATAAAGTAACATTTTAGCATTGAAATGATACTCGTGTTCTGAAAGTGACTCTAGCCCATCCCACTCAAGTTGTTTCTGGATCCGTTATTTCTCTCTCTCTGTCACACCTTGCACATGTCAACACATGTTGTGCATAGGTCAAGTAGCCATATTATTTAACGAACAATGATGATCTCCATTAATGGAGAAACAACTTGATTTTACTTTAGTTTTCAAAATAAAAAGTGTTATTTCATTATATATAAAATGATAAAAATATTTCTTTTGTTTTTTTTGTAATATTTATCTATCCATTAATAGATACAATACTTATTCATTATGGTTGATACAATTCTAAAAAGGCTGCCATAGTGGGAGTCCAATACATTGAGATTAAGTTGTTTTATCATGTGGACCTACTACATGTTAATTTGTATATTTTTAGCAATATCACAAAACATATTAAAGAAAATGACAAAATATGCACTCAAATCAGGTTACACCACTTGTTCTATAAGTAAAATATTGATTTATCTTTGACTTCTTAATTAATAATTAATCTTTAATACCCTCATACCAACATATAAAATTACTAAGTGTATAGATGAAGTTACACATGATAATTATATCTTAAACGAGAGCTTTCGAAAATGGAAGAAAAGAATACATGCGAATAAAGTAAATAAAATTGGTTCTTACCGATGATAATGAGAAACAAAATTAAACCACCAGTGTTGGTTACAATAACACAAATTTGTACAGCTAAAGCACCTACGGGTCCAAACGCTTCTCTCATAACGCCAGCATACGTCGTCGTTTCAACGGAGTTCGTGAACCTCATCAAAAAATCCACCGATATTTCTGCCAAAACAGCCACAATCAGAATCATAGCGAAAGCTGGAATAACACCAAGAACCTTCAGGATCGCTGGAATTGACATGATTCCGGCACCGATTATGCTTGTGGCGATGTTGAACACAGCGCCGGAGACGGTGGCCGGTTTCTTCCCGGGATTGGAATCCGGCAAGAGTGGGACGTGGAATCCGGTTGCCGGAGACATATCGGCGGTGAAGAGAGAAAGATGAAGGCGGTGTTGGAAGAAGATAGAATCCAATCTAATATGATTATTTTCCTTCTTATTTATTTATTAGGGGAGCACATTCTATATATAAAAAAATATTATGGTTACATTTTGAATTATTAGATTTTAACCGTGAACCACCTGTTAATATATATATATATAGTTTTTTCGGTCTGCGGGTATAATTAATGAATTACTGGTTAAACTACTGTATCATTGTACTAGTACCTCTACCTGTTTGATAATCAGTACGGTATTAATTTGGGTAAGATAGAAATATTGTTTTTTACATACTAAATTACATAAAAATGTATGATATTATTTATTTATTTTATGATTATTTTGGTTGCTTTTTACACTATTTTTTTAATATATATATTTTTAAATATTTACCATAATATATATTTTTACTATAAATTTTTAATACTGCATAACAAAAGCTAAAAAATATATTAAAATAAAATACAATATAAAAACCAATATCAATATTAAAAAATAATATAACACACAAATAAATAGAAGTTTATAAACTTGAATTACAAAATTCACAAAATAAATAATACACAAATATTAAGTTTTATAAAAAAGTTTTGAGGTTTATACATAATTCAAAAAAAAATTAATATTGCATAACAAAGTTGTATACATAACAAAGGTTTATGAGGAGTTATGAGGTTTGGTAGTGATAGAGAGTGAGAAAAATGAAAGTCATGGAGTTTAGTAGTGATAATGTAAAGAGTAATAGTGTTTGATGGAATAGTAAAAAGGTGGAGAAAGATAAAGTTATGGTGAGGTAAAATAAGAAATGAAAAAATAATAATAAGAAATAAATCAACCCATGATTTTAGAACTTATACTTTTTGGCTTATTTTTTATTGTCGAACAAACATAATTTATATTGTAAGCTTATTTTTCAAAAAATAAACATAATCTACAAAAATTAATCTATATCAAATATGCCCTAAGTTATCCGCGTATGCATATGAGGTGATATTTTTTTTGCCGCGTGATTAATAACACATATGTTATCTGTGCTTTCGCATAAAACGAGATGATTATAAGACATATTTAAGAGCACATAAGTATCAATCTTAATGAATTGAAATGTAAAAATAATTATTGATAAATTATGTAAAATAGAAACCTAGCTACCATAGATTTGAAATATTAATTTATAGCAAAGGTTTGTTTGTTCTTTCACTTTCGTAGGGTGTACCAAACGTACAGTGAAGACCAGATTACTAAATTAAAAAATGTGTTAGTCATACAATTAATTATAATGGAAGAGATTTACAACATTTTAATGTTCCCAATATGGTATAGATTATTAAAAAATATAAACATTAATTTTATCATTTTAAAATATAAGTAGCATGCATTTTCAAATATGACAGGTTAATGTAAAAATAGACATATTATGGTTAAAAAACAGCAAAGAATATATAATAATCATGAATCCAGATTCTCTATATCAGATTTCTCTTTATATATCAATCCAGTGATATTTTGCCAAATATCTAAATGTGTTAGTATCACAATTAATGAGGAATCAAATGAGGTGTTCTATTTATTACTAAGCAAAATCCTATTTGGTTAATATAGAGGCATATAAAACATTTGGTATAGAGAATTTGAGTTCAATAATCTATTGTAATTTTATTTTTATGCAAAACAAAAATGTTCTACAAAACAAGAAAAAATAATACCACTTGCAATATATTTTAGTACCTAGATGGGACAAGATCTTAGTAAATGGTAGTTAGGTAACAATCAATACATGAATTCGATAAGTATTAATTAAACTATAAATCGAAAGCCAACAATGACCATTTGGACCCATATATTTTACATTTGAAATCATTACAATCTTATTTGGAAAAATATATTAACAACATACATAGTTAAAAACATATATGTTATTTGTGCATCGTTAAGATCATCATAGTTAATTCATATAGTTAAAATGTTAAGTTATCCATACATTCGAATGAGGCGATATTTTTTGTCACATTGTTAAGAACACATATGTTACATGTGAATTCACATGGTTAATAACACATATGTTATTCGTGCATTCGCATGAGACGGATTGATTTTGGCACATACTTAGAAGCATGTAAGTATCGATATTATTAAATATATATTATTAATATTGTGAAATAATTTGATAAAATAAAATGAAATATATAGGAACACAAAGATTGTGAGTTAATTTCATTGGATATGTTTTCTATAGGACAATGTCTTCATAACTTTAGTATTGTATTGTTCAATATTTTTAAGCCATAAAATACATTTCTCTTTGAGGTGATGATCTTCACCTTTGAAGATATTATTGGCAAATAGTACAAAAACTCGAGTCGAACATCAAATCGAAAGAGGTTTCGTATTAGGTTTAACTAATTTAAATAGTTAAATCGTCCGGTCGGATCGGGTGATTTTAATATAATTAATAAACTATATATAAATGTAAAATTTATATATTAATAATTTTATATAACTATATTGAACTAACATTTCTCTATCTTGTTTGAACCGAAGTAAAACAAAACATTAGTATAATGTTCCATTTTTTAAAATTTCAAATGAATCGCCCAAAGAAGTGAACATAAGATGTGTAATTTTCATGAGTCACATCTTAAAGTTTTGGAATTAATTTAATTTTGATTACACTCTCTTCAGAAGTGATTCATGTATTTGTCATTTTGTCTCGATAAAGCAAGGTAGCATGTTTAAGATTATAAATTTTAAATTGAATATAATTGATGGAGCCCCTCATTATCCTTGTGATACACATAATAACAAATAATAATGATAACAAAATCACTTGCAAATCAACTTTGTAGAAATCTACATCTCCCAATTATAGTGATATATTATATAGTATTTTTTTGTCATTTTGATTTCTTTTCTTGTTGGTACTATTTTTTGGGTACTATGATATTTAAGAATGATTATGTAAAAATATTTCATATTTTCTTTGGGATAATGAAGAAAGTCATCATGTCAATAGAACCAATAACTTATATCATCATGATGAGATACATTATTCATAAAGAAAAAGACTTGCTCATTATATTATGAATTGTAATATTATTTCAATGAATTTGTTCATAACATATATTCAATAACTTTTTTAACACAATACTTGAAGAAAGGTTTAAGGGTATAATAGTACATGTATTTCTTTCCTTTCTCAGCAAACCTTTAGTGGCTAAATTTCCTAGACAAAATAGCATCTCAATGAAAATGAAAAAATCAAAATGAACATTTCTACAAAATAAAAATATATCTATCAAATAAGTACAAATCTATAAAATTAAAAAAAAAAACTAAAGAAGAAAAAGAGAGAGAAAGTGATAAAATGAATGAGTCAAATATGAAAGAGAAGAAGACAAACTTTGTTTTTGGAAATTGGAAAGTCATATGAATTTTAAATAACTATCAACTATAGTTTAATGTTATTTTTTATTATTATTAAATCGGAATAAAGTGTGAGGAGTGCTTTACAGGTTTTGGGCTGGAAAATATTTACTCAGCGCTTTTTTTTTGTTTGTTAGATAAAGATAATACATGACCATATTCTTCATTTATTTATTTAAGGACTACTTCAACTTTTTCTAAATATTTAAGATTATAATATTTATACACATAATGTAAATATTTATACACACTTAATACATTATTCATTTATATTATTTTTATAAATAGTAATGATTATTAAACATGATAAAATAATAATTATAGAAATCATATACTATCACCACATAATTTTTTTCCTCATATTTTAAAGATAAATATGATTAAAGAGTAAAAGAGTCTTCGCTCTTAAAGAAACATAAAATAAGTCATATTTTGATAAGGAGTTACCTTATCATTTATGTAGCTTTATATTATTAAAAAATCATCTATTTATTAACAAGTGTATGATAAGGAATTAATCATTCTTATATGATTTTATTATCAATTGTGAATGATGCAGGGACAATTTATAAAGTTATTAAAATGTCAATGTATGTATTTTTCGTCATTTTTAAAGATAAATTTGATTAGAGAATAAAAGGGTCTTCACTATTAAAGAATTATAAAATGAGTAGAGATGAGAAAATTATTCATAATTCGTTCAAATTCAAAAAAAAGTCATCTAAATTCATTCATTAGAGTTAATGAATTTACATGGATTGAATCCAATGGATAGTTTTTGTAATGATAAATTTAATTGTTGGATTTGAATCAATTAATTATATCTAATGGATGTCCATAGATATATCCAATTTGGATGAATATTCAATTCATCCAAAAAACAAACATTAAAAATGACGTTCTTTGCTTTTCAATTTCATTTGATATTAAAAAAAAAATTCATTCATGATTCTCACTTCCGCTTCTAATATTTCATTAAATTAAGATCAATTATAGTACATGAGAATGTAGTTAATATTAAAAGTTTACTTTTAAATACATAACATATATAATTTGTTTTTACAATTTTACACTTAGAACCTGAAACTCCAAATGTCTCTAAAATACTTGATTTTTTTTTAAAGTTCAAAAAGAGACTTTAAATTAAATTAAAAACACTTTTTTAAAACACGATTTTTAAAAGTGATTTAAAAAAATGATTTTAATTTTTTTATTGGAATAATAGTTTTTAGAAGATAATTTTCTTCAATAATGTTTTTAGTTCCAATAAAAAAATTAAATGGATTGGATATTTATCCATCCAAATCCATGAAAATTGAGTCATGAATGAATTGGAATCTCATCCATTAAGTTTGGATATAGATGTATTGAATAACTTAAAATATTGTTTAAATGAATTTATATGTATTGGTGGATGACTTTCCATCCACCCATTATAATCCAAATCCAAATTCATTCATTTTCCACCCATAAAAATGAGGTACATAATATCTCGTTAAGTAGCTACCTTACCATTTCTATAGCTTTCTATTATTATTATTTTTTATCTATTTATTAACAAGTGTATGATAAGGAAGTAATGATTCTTGTCTATTTTACCATAAATGATAGATGATATAGTGTCAGTTTATAAAATTCATACAGTGTTATTGCATACATTTTTTCTCATATTTTAAAGATAAAACTGATTAAATAGTCAAATGGCCTATTCTTAAAGAAATATAAAAAATGAGGTATATGACATCTTGTCAAGGAGCTACCTTAATACTTTGTTTGGTAGAGGTGACTTAAGAAGGAAAGAGAGAAAGAGAAGAGAGTTTGGTAATTTCTCTCATTTGCTATGAGGGATAAATAGGAAGGAGAGAGGAGAAAATGAAGATTAATAATATTTTATTTTGACAATTTTGCCCCCTTTCTTTTTTATCTTGATATGTTTGCCCATTTTATTTTTTATCTTGACATGTTTGTTGATTTCTTTTTATCTTGTCATATTTGTCAAATTTCTTTCGGTATCATCTAACTGTTATTATATTAACTATTTATAACTAAATATATCTCCCTACACAATGTTGTGAGTCACTCATGGACCTAAAAACATTATTTTTGAATGTTTTCATCACCATTAAGGTAATTCACGTTTAAATGTTAATCAATTTATTTAATTAAATATTTCAATTTTAATTCAATATTTTTAGACATTTTAATTAAATTTATGTATTTAATCATCGATATAAAAATATTTATTTACTATTAACATTATATTTCTTAACATTTTAAACAAATATTTATTTTTCATTTAGAATGAAAAGTTTTATTAATGTGACTAGGGATATAATTGTCTATTTCGTAGGTGGAAAAATAAAGTCATATTATCTCTATCTTTTTTTCCTCCCTTTTTCTTTTCTACCAAACAACTCACAATTCCACTTTTCTCTCATCCTTTTCTTTCTTTTCATCCTTCTCACCTATTTCTTTCTTCTTAATTTCTTCTCAGCAACCGAAGGAAGGCTAACATGTTAGAAATTCATAATTTCTAATTAATGTGGACATCATATATTATTCAATTATCTCGGCTTTGGGTTATAAAATAAGTGATCTTATTACCGACAACTCTTGTGACTTCTAAAATAAACTGAAAATGGATATGAGCTTCATGGGTGGATACCTAGAGTAGTTAACCCATAGAGAGAATCATGGGAACCCTATTAAGTTAACACATCAAGAAGGTTATGGTCCCCAATACACCAAATTAAACATAGTTTTCATCTCTCCCCATCAGGGAGAAAACGAAGGTCCCAAGAGGAATCAAGGATTTGGTTGAGGAAAATCATCATACCAAAACCTCCTACGAAGGCATACGCAAAGGAACAGATCTAAGAACATGGATTAAGGTATAACTTTGTATCCTTGTTTTACATAATGTGTGAGAATCATAAGATTCAAGATTCTAGGATTAGTATTTCACCAATTAATTGAGAATTCTAACATAACATTAATATAGTTTCTATTATTAAAAAATATCTATTTATTAATAAGTGCATGAGAAGAAAGTAATCATTCTTATATAAAGTTTATACAATGTGAGTGCAATTACTTTTCGTCATTTTTAAAGATAAAATTGATTAAAGAATAGAAGAGTCTTCACTCTTAAAGAAATATAAAATGAGTAGATATGATAAAATTATCCACAATTCATCCAAATTTAAGAAAATTAAATACATCTAAATTCATTCATTAGAGTTAATGAACTTACATGTATTGAATCCAATGAATAGCTTTTGTAATGGATGAATTTAATTGATGGATTTGAATCAACTCATTATATCCAATGGATATATCCAATTTGGATGAATATTTAATTCATCCAAAAAAACAAACATTAAAAATGACGTTCTTTTCTTTTCAATTTCATTTGATATTAAAGAAAATTAAATTCATTCATGATTCTCACTTCCGGTTCGAATATTTTATTAAATTGAGATAAATTATAATACATGTGGATATAATTAATATTAAAATTTTATTCTTAAACATATAACATATATAAATATTTGTTACAATTTTTACACTTAGAACCAGTGTTTAAAAAACCGTACCGTACCGGCCGGTTCAACCGGAAAACCGGTGAACCGGACCCCTAACCGGTACGGTACGTATGTTATACCGCATATGCAATAGAATCGGTCAAAACCGGTTGAAAACCGGTCAAAACCGGCCAAAACCGGTGAAAACCGGTAAACCGGTTTAAACCGGTCGGTTTGTACATTAAATTTTTTTTTTTTTAAAATTTCAAATTTTCAATTCTTCACCAATTCTTCAACTTCAATGATTGATACTTGGGTCATTTATTTGTATTTTGCGTTTGTTAAGTGATAATTTTGGATTAATATATGTTTTGCACTTTAGACTTTGATTTTATTAAAGACTTAATGTTGTTTGTTTGTGTGAATTTGAAGTAAATTATGAATATGAATTATAAATATGAATATCTACTTATTTGAAATTTTTTGTTATAGGTTTATATATATATATATATATATATATATAAGCAAGTATGTACAGTTTAACCGGCATGCGGTTTAATTATTGAACCACTGGTTGAACCACTATACCACTATACCAGTACCCTGACCGGTTTGATAACCGGTACGGTTTTAATAACATTGCTTAGAACCTAAAACGACATATGTTTGTAGAATACTGGAATTTTTCTTTTAAAATTCAAAAAGAGACTTTAAATTAAATTAAAAACATGATTTTTAAAAGTTATTTATTTTAAAAATGTGATTTTAAAAATGTTTTATTGAAATGGTAGTTTTTGGAATAATAATTTTCTTCAATACTATTTTTAGTTCCAATAAAAAATCAAATTGATTGGATATTCATTCATCTAAATCCATGAAAATTGAGTCATAGATGGATTGAAATCTCATCCATTAAGTTTGGATATAGATGAATTGAATAACTTAAAATATTGTTTAAATGAATTTATATGTATTGATTGATGACTTTTCATCCATCCATTATAATTCAAATCCAAATTCATCGATTTCACACCCATATAAATGAGGTACATAATATCTTGTTAAGCGGCTACCTTACCACTTATATAGCTTTCTATTATTAAAAATATTATCTATTTATTAACAAGTGTATGATAAGGAAGTAATGATTCTTATCTATTTTAAGATAAATGGTAGATGATGTAGTAACTGTTTATAAAATTCATACAATGTCACTGCATGTGTTTTTTCCTCATATTTTAAAGATAAAACTGATTAAAGAGTCAAATGGCCTTCACTCTTAAAGAAATATAAAATGAGGTATATGCATCTTGTTAACGAGCTACCTTAACATTTCTATAGTTTTCTATTATTAAAAAATATCTATTTATTAATAAGTGTATGATAAGGAAGTAATCATTCTTATACAATTTTACCATGATAGATAATGCAATAATAGTTTATAAAATTCATACACTATCGATTTATGCATTTTTTCTCATATTTTAAAGATAAAATGTCAAATAATTGAAATAATAATAGTAATTGACAAGTAAATTGTTACTTGCAATCGTTTTAAATTGTTACTAATTGACAAGTAATCAATGTTTTGTTTTACTAATTGTTAGAAATAATAATAATATATTGGTCGAAATCGTATCGCTTTTATAGTTATGAGCTCTGGGCCACATTAATCGACTACAAATGTCTGCAATGGTAAGAAACTTTAAGGTTTTCGAAGTTGCCAAAACCTCGAAAAACGTTATTTAAAAATGTAAGTATAAAAAAAATTCAGTTGACAGTGTTAATTGTGGCTGTTTACTTTTACTTTGATCACTATATTTTGGTAAGTGGTAATGGTGAAAAAGTTCTGCATGTTGTTCTTGATTTAATCTATTATGTGCCATTTTAGGGGTCAAAAAGTGGGATCTACGTACCTCAAGTTGGCAAATTGTCATTTGAAGGTAGAATGATTGAATTCTTGGAATTTGCTTTATCTCTATCTTGATTTAATCTTGTTTGGCTTAGTTTACAATAAAGTTTATAAACCTATAAAAAGGAAAAAGACAAATCAATATCATCACAATGTGGTCCGATATCATCACACTGTGATAGGAATGATGAGTCAATTTTGTCACCTGAGTTATTCTATGATTATTATATAATCTATCATTCATTTATATTACTTATATTTAAAGGTCAATGATAATTAAATATAAACAGTTGTATTATAAAAAAACTCTTACAATATTTGTACATAATATATATTTTTTGTTATTATCCCATGCTAGTCCAGTATGTTTTGTTCATGTGAATTAGTGAGATTTTTTTAATCTCTAATTAATGTTTTGATAAATATAAATAAATAAAACTTATGCACTACAATTACTTATTTCCTTAAGCTCAAAGTAATAATTTCTCAACTTATTTTTTTGGAAGCAATGGATATGAGTATTACTATCTAAAACTAATCCATATTTTTATTATTCTATGTCTTGTGGTAACTTGATGCATAAAAATGTTTCTTATACAATTGACATAAAAAAGATCATGTTAAAAAATCTAACTCATATATTGGATCCTAAAACTAGTTTCATCATAATTTATTGTAGAATCATTATCAATATATTTTGTACGATTAGTCTAACCACACCCACCATAGTCAATAATAATATGTCATGCAGATTTTATATTCCAAGTTGTTGTTGTATAGTGGTTGTTGAGAAAATCAAATATTTTATGTGTCCAATGTCGAAATGCCACAAATGAAATATCACAAGCTTGAGTCTACATAAGCACAATGTTAGAAGGATAATTTTAGTATCATTTAAAAGAAAATGAGTATTAAGCTCATAGAATAAATATATGGAGATATGATTATATGACCATATATTTTAAATTTAAAATATATGAGTAGTTAGAGAAAGTTATGATTCCAATAATTTTATATTGATTACAATATCACTGGCATTATATCATTTTTTTATTCAGTATCATTTACATTTATTGTATGATTTGGTCACTGCATATGTATAGCTATCATGACCAATTCCTTCCTTTTATGTTCATCATTGTAATTACTCCTAGCATATGTATAGGATCTCATTTATATTACAATTGTGTATATAAACACAATCTGTCAAACTAATAAGATAAGCCATTTTCACACCTTTCTTTCGTGGTATAAGAGCACTTAAGCTTGAAGGCTCTCGATCCAATCATGTCATCCTCATCCGCTGCTTACACAAATCACAAAAATGGCCTACCTACAACTGTCTCTGTCAAGCTGGATAGAGATAACTATCTCCTATGGAAGTCACTAGTTCTTCCATTGATTAGAGGTTGCAAACTTGACAACCACAACTCAAGAATGCCCTGAACAATTTATCTCCACAAATGACACAACTAAAAAAAACAATCCTGACTATGAAGAATGGATTGCACACGATCAGGCTCTCCTAGGATGGCTAAGAAATTCAATGTCCATTGATATTACAACATAGCTGTTGCATAGTGAAACTTCTAAGGAACTCTGGGATGAAGCCCAAGGCCTAGCAGATGCACACACAAAATCAAGAACAATGTACCTCAAATCAGAATTTCATAACACTCGCAAAGAAGAAATGAAGATAGATCAATATCTTCTCAAAATGAATAACCTCCCTGACAAATTAAAGCTAGCGGGATCACCAATCTCCAACTCAGACTTGATAATTCAGACACTGAATGGCCTGGATGATGAGTATAATCCAGTGGTGGTCAAATTATCTGATCAAATCAACCTTACTTGGGTTGATTTGCAAGCCCAACTATTGGCATTTGAAAATAGAATAGAACAACTAAACAATTTCAGTAATCTCTCAATGAATGCTTCAGCAAACCTTGCAAGCCAAACTCAATTTAGAGGCAACAAATCTGGGACACGAGGCAACTGAAGAGGCTCTAACTTTAGAGGAGGTAGAAGAAGAGATAGATCTAAACCAACATGCCAAATATGTAACAAGATAGGTCACATTGCAGTACAATGTTTTTATCGTTATGACAAGTCATACACAAACTCAAATCACTATACTGGGAACAAAAGACAAGAAGATCATAGTGCCTTCATAGCCTCACCTTACCACGGCCAAGACTATGAATGGTATTTTGACAGTGGAACTAGCAATCATGTGACTCATCAGAATGAGAAACTCCAAGATCTCAGTGAAAGCAATGGTAAGAATTCTCTGCTAGTTGGCAATGGTAACATGTTGAGAATATTTGGCTCAGGTTGACTAAACTAAATAAACTCAAATTGCATAATGTCTTGTATGTTCCAGAAATAACCAAAAGTATGTTGAGTGTATCTAAACTAACTGCAGAAAATAATGCAATTGTTGAATTTGATGCAAACTGTTGTTATGTGAAGGACAAATTAACAGAGAATGCATTGCTAAAAGGGAAACTTAGAGATGGATTATACCAACTTTCAAGTGTCAACTCCCAAGTCAATAAAGACCCATGTACCTACATGTCAGTCAAGGAGAATTGACATAGAAAGCTTGGACATCCCAACAATAAAGTCCTGGAAAAAGTGTTGAAGAACTGCAATGTGAAGACATCATCAAATGATCACTTTTCATTCTGTGAAGCTTGTCAATTTGGAAAACTTCACTTGTTACCATTTACATCATCCTTTTCTCATGCTAAGGAACCTTTAGATTTAATTCATAGTGATGTATGGGGTCCAACCCCAATTTTATTTCCATCTAATATCAAGTACTATGTTCACTTTATTGATGATTTCAGCAGATTCACTTGGATTTTTTCCTTGAAACAAAAATCATAAGTAATACATGCTTTCACTCAATTCAAAAACATGGTTGAAAACTAGTTTAACAGGAAAATAAAAATCATCCAATGTGATGATGGAGGTGAGTATAAACCTGTTCAGAAAATAACCATAGAGTCAGGAATCTAATTCAGAATGTCATGTCCATACACCTCTCAACAAAATGGCAGAGCAGAAAGAAAACTTAGACATGTGACTGAATTAGGACTCACACTACTACCATAGGCCAAAATTCCTTTACACCACTGGTCGGAAGCCTTCTTGACATCAGTTTTTCTTATCAACAAATTGCCCTCATCAATTAACCCAAATAAAAATCTATATTCATTATTATTTTTTAACCAAATAATTAAAAAATATAATTAGTCATGCAATTAGTGACTATGGATCTGATTCTCTTAAAAAAAGTCTCAAGCAGAGTCGCAAGTTTTCGCGCCCCGATTTATGGTTGCACGATTTTGTTAGAGTCGCCGCTACATTTT
Source organism: Lupinus albus (assembly GCA_009771035.1). Lineage (NCBI taxonomy): Eukaryota > Viridiplantae > Streptophyta > Magnoliopsida > Fabales > Fabaceae > Lupinus > Lupinus albus. Next base: position 690,484 of record CM020006.1, read on the forward strand.
GTGATCAAAATGTAGAAAAATCTTATAACCCAAGTATTAGCAACATATCCGCCCATTTTAGATGATACCCCTCAATAAAGTGTATGGCTTAATTTATACTTTAAATTTATTTGGTTACTAAATTAATTATTAAATATAACAAAATTTTATTTATTTTTTGTTGTGCCTGACAAGGTGAGACCTTGCTCCTAGTATCCCTATAGTTGATAGGAAATCAAAGTTATGTAGTTCTTTGGGTAGAAAATGGTTTGTTGGTTGGGTTGATTTTATTTTAAAATGAAATGGTGTTAAATTCCAACTAATAATCTTATTAATACGAATGAAATACAACCCATGTGTCTAATACCGCGCCTCATACTAGGGATTTAGATTAGATTTATTACTTTATAGATTGAGTCAAAATTGTTTGATAAAAAATAGGGTATTAAGTCCTATCTAATACATTTATAAATATGAATGAAGTACAACCCATGCATGCGATATCGCGCCTCATATTAAGGATTAACTAGGATTTAATCAAAAAATTATGTTTAAAATGTTTGACTCATTAAAACAAGTCGTAGCAATTATTCTTAAATTTTAAGAAAGTGAAGTGCAACCCTAATGTTCATCGCCGCAACATATCTTAAAATTTAAGATAATTATTTTATCATTATTAAGTTCCTTTGCATTTTTATTTAAAAAAAATTATAAATTTATTAATTTGATTCTTGAAATAAATAAAGAAAAGGACAAATTTATTCACTTTTTTTAAAAAACTTGTTTGTTGAATAAAAGGATTTTCCTATTATTTTGATATTTTTTATTTATTCTATAAAAAGCATACTGTTAATTTTATTAATGTTGATATTAAATCAATGCATAAAATAATTAATAAAAGCATTTATGAGTTCTTTACACCCAAAAAAAAACAATTTATTCATTAAACAACATTGTAATGTTAAAATAATGAAATAAAGACTAAAAGCAATAAAAATGATATGTGATTGCACTTAGGATGTAGAAATTACACTGCAAGAGTTAGGGTTAGTGTTCGGCTACTAGTAATGTGGCAGGACACGTGGCAGGACACGACTAGGCGAGGCGGTTTTGCTTGGTGCGCTCGGACACGTGGCGGATCATGACTCGTTGTACGGGAGGTTGCATAGGATTGAGAGTGTAATCATCCACACAGGATACCATGTTTCACAAAGAAAGTAACCCACTGTGGCAATGTGCATTGAAACCGGATCATGTTTAACAGCATGATTGGCCCTTTGAAAGTCAAACACTATTGGAACCCACATTAATTATTATTAATTTTCAAACTCATAATCACTCAACCTTCTAAAATCTCTCAACTTTCTATCTATCTCAACAATCAATCTCTCAACTTTCTATCTATCTCAACAATCAACATTTATTAAGGGATTAGATCTCATTAACAAACTCAATTTCACCACTTTCAAACTCACATTTATTATTTATTATTATTATTATTATTATTATTATTATTATTATTATTATTATTATTATTATTATTATTATTATTATTATTATTATTATTATTATTATTATTATTATTATTATTATTATTATTATTATTATTATTATTATTATTATTATTATTATTATTATTATTGTTGTTATTTTTTAAACTAATTTGAATTTTTATTTAAATTGAATGTGGTAGCTTCCAAAAATATTTTTATTTAATTTAATAAATCCGAAATTACTTATAAAAAAATTAATAAAAATAATTTCAATTATAATATAATGAAAATAATAATTCCTAAAAAATTAAAATAAATCAATATATAATTTGATTTTTTTCTCTGTTAGGAAAATTAATTATAATATAATATGCTTTGTAGAACCTATTTTTTATCATTTGTTTATTTTGAAAGAACTAATAAAAAAATTTAATTTTTTTTTTTGCCCTTTTTCTGGACCGGACAAAAATATGTGTTTATAGACACCTCTAAACTTTATTAAAGCATAATAATCTAGAAAAATGATGGATAAATATTACTACTCTAGTCTAAACTTAGTTAAAACTCAATAATCTAAACTCGGTACGCATAATCTAAAAAAAGAGAATACTACTCCAATATTTTATTTCATTTCGGCCCGAAAAAATATGGATATATATTACTTTAACATAATTATACTTGATTATTAATTGTATAAAATTTTACATATATATAATTATTAATTATATATAAAATCATTTGGCCTGACCGAACAGTTAAACCTAATACGAGACCTCTTTTAGTTTTATTTATGACTCGAGTTTCATAACATTGATAAAAATACATATATGTTTAATATATATGATGAGAACATTATGCAATAAATATAAAAATGAAGTAGGAGAAATAATAAGATTTGACCAATAATGGACCCAATAAATGCGTTAAAATTCATCTAATATGTAATAAGTTGAGATTTGGTATATATATATATAATAACATAAAATACAAATATGAATATGCTTTAATAAATCTTTGATTGACTTTTTATTGACAAGTGTATATAAGCATACAGGAATTTCTTCAATTTAATAATTAAATAATTTTAAAATTATTTCTAATAATTGTTTTTAAAAAATGTTAATTAATTAGGTGAAACATGTCAATAAAATATTAATGGAACTTTATGATCCATTATGGAATTGATTGTAAATTTGTGTATATTATCTAACATTTATATAAGATAATTTCAATCCAAGAGAATTTATTCATTTAATGTCACTTATTTTCTTACCATTACCTTTCTTTTATTTTAGGCTTAAAAAGTTAAAATTAAATGCAATTTTGGATCACACGCTTCCAAGATTTGGTGAAATTAGTCCTCTGTATTATGATTTCATCCCTCTCAGTTAATATGTTACATATTTTGTTAATTTTGATCCTTTATTATTAGCCAAATGACATTGATGAAGGGACAAGTGTTGCAGCATGGTAATTGATGTAACCAATTGGAATTAAAGGGGATTAATTTTGGCCAAATTGCAAGATAATCTTTTAGATGAATGAACAAAAGAGAAAGATTTATGAATTATAAAATATATTTATAAAATGGTTTTCAACTCTTTTATTTATTCTTCACAAACGAATTCATATTTAAGATACCAAAAATGCATTTCGGCTTTTATCTTATTGTTTTCTTATACTTTCTTACTTACCAAAACTCAAATAGATAAAACAAATAAATCATTCTTTTATAAAGATAGAGATGTAACATGTAGACGTTACTGTCTTAAGCACGCAAACAGACCAGTCCTATATTATTTTCTTCTGCTCTTTAACTCATTCTCACATTTGAAAAAAACAAAGAATGTAATATACATAGTTCCATACAATATTGTATGTATAAAGAGATTTATACATTATTATTATTATTATTATATCATTTATTATTTATTTAATTTTTTAAGGATCAATGATATTAAATATGAATGATTGATAATATAATAACAATATATAGAAATTATTCATACTTGTTGGACACATCTTTTTTCAAAAAGCAATCTCATATTTTATTACTAAAAAACATATATACGGAGAAAGTATGAGTCTTATATAATATTATTGTTTTCTCTAATTGTAATTATTTCTTCAAAAAATTAATCTAAATGAATAATAAACAATGTAATTGTAGGGTATAATAGTTGATAAATATAAAACTCATTTTGTTATATTACCCTTTCTATTACATTAATCCAAAAAAAGTGAAGAAAAACGAGTTAGCCTAAAAAAAGTGACACGCAAACGAAAAGACACGCACCCTTCGATCCGTTGCTTGTTTAGCATGCTCCCTCTTTCAAAACTCCACCAATTACGAAGCGCCACGTCATCAACAACTAACTACCCTATTGGTCAACACAAAGAAACTCCAACTACAACCAACCGCACTGGACCATATCCTACATAATCCACCCTACTTATAAATTCCCACTTCCCTCGCTCTCACACAACCAAGCTTTCTCATATTCCATTTCCAAAATCACTTTTTCTACAGAATCACTTAATTTTCCCAAAGATCTGGCTAACCTTTCAGAAGAAGCTGATTCCAAGAATCAGAAGCTAGTTCTCACTCTATATGACGCCTTAAACTCTTCCGATTCCGATACCGTCTCTAAAACCGTCGCTTCAGATCTTGAGTGGTGGTTCCATGGTCCTCCCTCTCACCAATTCTTGATGCACATTCTCACTGGCGAAGTTAGCTCCGTCAACAATTTCTATTTCCATTTCGTTCCTCAATCCGTTGTCTCCTTCGGTAACACCGTTATCGTTGAAGGCTGTGACGGTAACCGTAACATCTCTTGGGTGCACGCGTGGACTGTATCGGATGGGATAATAACTCAGGTTAGGGAGTATTTCAACACTGCACTTACCGTTACTCGTTTCGGAAATTCTCAATTTGATTCTGATTCCGATTCCAATTCCGGTTCAGAAATTGTTCCCGCAGTTTCTGACTCGGCTCGGTTCACTTGTGTTTGGGAAAGCACTGTCTCAAACCGGGTTGGAAAATCGGTTCCCGGTTTAGTCCTCGCAATATAATAAAAATTGTTATACTTTGATTTCAGTAATAATAATAATAACAATAAATAAAAAAAGGGGGACACGCGGCATTTGGTTACTCTTCTATTGACACGTGGCAGGGTGTCATAGGTGGCTAGAGAGATGTGAGACCCTTTTGCTTATAGTGTGGTGATTGGTTTTAATTTATTTTGTTTTTTTTCTTTTGGTTTGTGTGTGTGGAACTTAATATGGGTTTATCCATGTTATCTTATTATTATTATTATGAATGTGTGAGTGTAACGTGGTGTTTAAATTTTATAATAAAAATATCTATGAATGTTTGTTTTAATATAGAAGGTTATCAAATTTTGATTCAAAATATCTATAGTTTTATATATTGTCAGTATAAAAATTTGATCCTTGAAATTTATACAAGGTTATCAAATTTGCGTAAAAGGATTATTAAGTTGATAAGTTTTGTGACCAACTTGTTTGGCATTTAAAATCAAATTTGAATTAGACTTTTAACATTTGGATATGGATCAAAACGAAATAAAATAATATAATGCAAATTTCAAAGCAACAACTTTTACTATCTAATCTTTTATGTATGATTGAGTAACGAAACTGAACTCTAACAATTGAGTATAATATTTTCTTTAATATTCTACATCCTAAGTTTGAATGAAATGTAAATGCAAGATTTTCATCCTTCCCAATCTTTTTTTAAACAAAAAAAAAAGTGATGATGTAATTAATTTAAGACAAAATATGGTCCAGAGACAAATCAAAATAGCATAAGAGTTAGTGTTGGTTCTTATAACGTATCAATAATTTTAAGTAGATATTATTTAAATCAATCTTATAAAGAATAATAAATATGTATAAACTTATATTATTTGGACATGTTCAAGTCACATTTTTTTGTTTAAAACATTACACTTATCTCTTTTAAAAATTGATGAGTTATTTCTATGACTTATCATTTTTCTTGAGGATCTGGATTCATTGCTGTATTAAAAACACAATTATCTACGCTGCAAAGCAGAAGAAATTTCAAATATGGTTTTATTTAAGAGACCCATGTAATACGAATCTAAGGATTATAACCTCTTCTTTCATTTATTCTCCACGCACACAAAAAGTTGGAATAAATAATTTTAGGATTTACTTGTTCATATGTATTACTTTTTATTAATGGATAAATATTAAACTCACACTATATAACCAAGTTAAGTAATTAAGTGTATTTAATATTCTGTTTACAAATGTTTCCTCCAACTTTATTAACATAATATCTCCCAAATTACATTACTTCTTTTATAATGTTCCCTCTTTTCCTAAGTAGAGTTGGTGTTCTAGCCAGGCTTGCAGGAATATTTCTTCAATGGATTCCCCTAACAACCTCAATAACCTAATCAAAATTAATTATTTATGATGTCATGTGTATTATATCTGAAGCTATTTGATTTGTGAGAAATGCTACTATTTGTTAATAAAATTAGCTCACATGATTATTATAGAGATTTTTTTGTTTAGTACAATTAAGTATATACCATAATCATGAGTAAGAAATTAATTTTTTTTCAAATTGGATATTTTTCTATCCTAACAATTCTGAATTTTAGTAATGTTATTTCATATATATTATAATTATTATAACAAGAATATAATAAAGATAAAACAACAATACTTAAATTTAGGTCCAAAAAATTAGGATGAAAATGGGACAGTTGTCCAAATTCATTGTATTAACTATTAAGCCTCTTTTCTGTCTCCTTTTAATCATGAACTGGATTTATAAAAAATTATTATTAATGTCTTTTGTCATTTCTAATTTTGTATCAATTACTACCTTAAATGATAAAAAATAAAAAATAAATATGGTACATTCTTAAGTAATTATATGGTCACTAGACAACATTAAATTTTAACTATTCATATTAATAAATATATAGTTATATTTTCAAGATTTAATATGATATCATCCTTAATATACAAAGTATTCTCATTGAATAGTTTCTTTATAAAATTTTAGAACAAAATAAACTTGTGAAATTTTCTTTGATATTTATTTGGCTCTATACTATGATGATTATGATAATGATAAGATTTTCTCAAGTTACAACGTGATTTTATATCAGAGTTGAATGGATGTTGTAACGAAAAAACAAATTGAATTATTTAGTATTTCAAGGAATCGAGCCACCAAGAAAAGTACATGATTGTCACCCATATGGAAATTTGACTAATTTATATTTGTATTCAAGCATGTTGAAGATTTGAAGGTACCACTCATTTCAACCGCTATAATAATTATATTGATCGTATAATTATAACGGCTGATATCAGTCAAAATTGATAAAAAAAGTTACATCGATTGATTTTTATTTAAATTCAGTCAGTCATACCAGTTAATTTTCATTTAAAATAAAAAGTGGTTGTGAAAATGACTTAATTTTTCTAAAATCTTATTTTCGAGGATAGAAACATAACAACTACATTTATTTAAACTTCTAAAACATAGTTTCTTCATCAAATTACACATACATTTATTTAAACTTCTAAAACATAGTTTCATCATCAAATTACACATTTATTTTAACATATCATATAAAATAAAGTATTTATCACATATTAACAATGATACTATACATGTATATCAAATTTACCAGTATACAATTTAAACAGTGAACCAGTATATACATGGATGACAAAAAACCCTATTTATGAGTATCGATAAAAATACCCTCAATAGGTACCCACAATAACAACTTAGGATGAGAACGAGTTTTATAATACGAGCCCCGTGACTACTTTGCATTTATAAATTTAGTTTTTAATTATTTTTTATATATTATAGTTTTTTTATATATATTTTTATCAGTAATCAATTACAATAAAAACATGAACTTTTATATTTAAATTATATAAATAAAAAATAGATTGATGTACTCATAATGTAAATTTTTTATAGTGTTATTGTATAATTTACTATTCATATTTAATTATTATTTACTTTTAAATATAAGTAATATAAAAAATATTTGCTAATATAGTAATTAAGTATATTACATTTCTTTTATAAAGATATGAGTAAATATTGGTAATTTAGTAGAAGCCTTTAAATGGCATATATAGAGAGTTAAAGTGCATGTGTCATATATTTTGTATTATATGTAGTTATGTCAAAGTTAGTAGCTGACAACTTCTGAGATTCTGAAAAGGTCTCATCAGATCAGAGTCATATTCCAACCATGCATATATATATATCCTAACTTTAGTGGAAAATGATATTAACTTCAATTTCTTATTTAGTTCCTTTTACATCAGAAAAGGATAGTTTTTTTTATTATTGTGTTCACACTGATTATGTGTAACAGTGCTAGTTTTTTACAATATTCCTACTTTTATTGGAATATTCCTTAGTTAGTGGTAAAGTTTTGGCACAAGTCCCATCAATGTACATGAAATTTACTGTGGACCATATATTTATACATGAAAAAAATGTATATATTGTAATTGCATTATCTATAATTCATGTTTTATTATCATTGACTTTTAAATATAAATAATGAAAATGAATATAGATGATATATTGGTTCTGTATAAATGTTTACACCAACCATGCATATATATTAAACTTTATTTATAAATCAATAGGTGGATTAATTTTGTTGTTAGCAACATTATTCATAATTGGTACATAATTAATTACTTAAATATGTCTAGGCTTATAATTAAACTAGAATAAGCATGTGCAATGATGTCTAAAACATCATTGAATATATTTTCTTTTTACAATAATAGATATTACTTCTAATTAATATATATTTGTATATATATTTGTGATGAAGTAATTCCTACTCAGCATTGACTAATTGAAATAGTTATCCTAGTTGTTATATATCTTCCTTATCAACATTTACTGTGAAGTATATAACTAATGGCACCAAGATAATCTAATCGATAAGGTATTTAACGTGTATAATTTGTTAACCAATTTTGTTGTTTTCTATGTAATTTCATCCTAATCTTATAGTACCTCATAAGCAAAATGAGTTAATTCAAAAATATATATTTATTTAGGATTCAGATTTAGTTATGTATGAGTGATGTATCCAACAAGGCGTTAGTCTAACGGTGTAAGGTTTGTTCCACTAGATTCTAGGATGACTAAAATGTTAAGTTTTTGATTCTTAGAAACGATACTTATTAAGAGGGATATCCACACACCCAAAAAAAATTGATTTCTTACTCAAAATATGAAAGAATATCATTGGTAGTACCAAAAAAAGATTCACATAAGTAGTTGTCATTATAAAGACAAACTCACATTAAAAGCATCACATGGAGATAAGTAATTGTCATTATAAAATGAGGGAAAAAATGTATGAGTTTTATACAATGTTATTATATCATTTATCATTCGTTCATGTTTAATCGTTTAATCATCATTTACTCTTCAAAAAAGCAATATTATTATATGATACACAATCAGTACATCATTCATTTGTATTACTTTTTTAAATAGTCAATAATAATTAAATATGAATAATATTAATGAAGTGATATTGTATAAAATTCAAATAGTGAATACATTTTTTTCTTATATGTTTTTTGATAAAATGATGAGCATGCTGCATGAAGTGGGTAAAAAATTAAACTTAAAAGAAAGTTATGTTTTAGGTCTAATATGTTAAATTGTTCAATCAAACCAAATGAAATGATATATAATTAATAATTATGTATAAATTTATTTTTATAGATAAAAATATAATTAACAATTATGTATAAATACATTTTTCTAGATAAAAATATAAAATATAATTAATAAATAATGTATAATTATATTGAAGTAATATTTTTAACTTTTTTTGAGCTAAATAAAGTAAAACATCATAGTAGTATTTTGTTTTTTTAGATTCAAGGGAAGCATCTGGTTCCCTTCTCAAGTTATTATGGTTTAAGAAGTTTTAACACGACAAAATTTTTCTAGGTTCAATAAGAATGTTCACGTTTTAAAGTAGTCTAACCTCTCATTTGATTATGATTGTAAATCATGGTTGTTTGCAAATTCAGTTAATGATTGATCCTCATAACATTAATACTAGCTATAAATAATATTATTTCTAGTTATCTACTAATAGAATTTGATAAATTATCTCATAAATCAAACTATTTCAAAGCAAGGGAATTAATAGTAAAAGTTAAACCTTCTCTTCTTAGCCCAAGTTGGAAGCCTACTATCATTCCACAACTAAAGAAGAGATACTTGCATGGTAGATATTATACTAATAGGGGAATCAAATTCTCACGAAACATCGATCTATCCAATCATAAACCTTCTCCAAATCAAGTTATGTTTAGAACCCTACCTAGCTTTTTATAGAAGTATGCATATGATGAAATTACTCTTAAGAGGGCTCACTAACTTATATATCACTCACTATGCCCAAGCTTATAGGTTGAAAGCCTGAAACTTTTTGTTTCAAACATTGTGTCATGCATATTGGGGATAAAACAATTGTGCTCTGCACCTTAGTGCTTTAATCACCTTTTCATTTGGTTGTGTTCATTTAGTTATAATCTCTCAACAAAACTTAAGACTCAACCAGGTCATTAAATGTTTTTCTTTCAATGGGACAGGGTGTCATTAACTCTTTTTTGGTGAACTAAGCAAATAACTTAATCAAATCATAGTAGAAATATCAACAAGACATTTGATCTAGTGATATAAGGTTCCGTTAGATTCCCTGAACGACCAAAAGGTTAATGATTTGATTTATGTGGACGACATTTATTGAGAGATGCAACCACACAATTCGAAGTGGATTAGTTCCTTACTAACAGGTGAAGGGATACCATCGATAATAAAAAAATCCTATTGAAAATTTAATGGAATCAAAAAGACATATTAATGGGGAACTTTATTTTAGTTTTTTTTTTCAGTTTGAAGAATCAATTATAAATTTTTAAACTTCACTGAATTAATTAAACTTATATATATATCAATATATACAAAGTGATTAAACCTAATTTCAATTTAGTGAAATAATATACATATAAATTTTTTTGTTCTAAAGCATATGTTAAGGTTACATATAAATTAAACTTAAAATTCAACAAGTATTTAATACAGTTGTAGCAGCGTACTTAGTTTCCTAACAGTCTTGATCTCTTTTAGGCATTTAGCTCATCAGGGCTAAGAACATAATTTGAATTTGTATTGATAAACATGTAATTGTATTTATTCTATTCAATATATTTCAATTGCTTATATTTTATATTGCCACTCCTGAAGAAGTTATTAGTATATGGTTAGGCTTTTTAGAAAAAGGGTAACCAAGAGAGATCACTTTAACCAAAGAGTATTTATAAATTTATTTATATTGGTTTCATAGAGACATATCTATACTTATTCCTCTTCCACAAAAATTCCTATTACATTCCCAACCTGGGATCATATAAAAAAATATACATTTTAGCATAAGCATGCTAATGATAGAGGGAAGGGTGTGATAATGGTGAAAATATTAACCTGTTCATTTGTGCCTATTGTTAATGTACCATGGTGCTTTTGAATAAAAATACAAATTACCAAGAAAATGTGGCAAGCATATTTTTACCTCAATGATTTTTTATGTCATCAATGGTGGCCTCTTCTGTTTTGTTGCATAGAACTGCACCATCAATAGGAGACTCTTCTGATGTATTATGTGACTCTATCTTTCTAACTTGAAGTCCAGTAGAACGGGCAAGGTCAATCCATTGCTGCAGTGGAAAACAAAATTTGAGAATTTGAGAAATATCAATAGATCAATGATCCAATTCAAATTATATTATGTTTTGTAATATCAATATAATGAATTAAAGACAACTAAAAAATAGTTGTTCTCTTTTCATCACAAAATTTCATTAGAGACTTGTTCTAAAACAAGTGTTGACACAATCATAACTCCTCAGCCCCTGAAATAACTCGTAGGTATATAAACTGCACTCGAGAAATTGAGGAAGGCGATATGGGACCTCCAACCCCCTCCTCCACAGACAAGCGAAGGGTTATGGGAAGCCCATGACGAAGAATTGGGGAGAAGTTGAGCTTTGACTTTGATATCATCTTAAGTTTGCATCTCATAATCAATCGGTAATAGCCCAATAGGTATATAAATCATATCAAACAATGTGGGAGGGACTCCCAACACCCATATGATAAACACTATACTTGGTTTTTTATTGAAAAATAGTGTTCAAAATTAGCTTACTAAGATGAGGTTGTGAAAAGTGAGCACAGTAAAAAATTAATGAATGCAGACAGAAGGTAAAATAATGTGACCTGGGTTCCCCAGTAGGAATTGATTGTCCGCGTTACAAATGACAGCATATTTACGAGAAATGTTTCGGATGCAAACTGATCTGAAATCCGTTGCTCCACTAACCCGGCAATTATCTGTATACCAGAACATTGTGATTTCAATATTAGTATAGAAGGTAGTAGCAGACCATAACTGGATGTAAATTCGCAGTACAATAACAGGATAACTATCCAGCAAAGTGCAAAGGAAGAAGTAGAAATGAGAAGAAAATAACAAAAAATAAGGCAAAATTGTTATTGAAACTGGTGGTCAAGTCCTGTTTTCAAATGTCAAAATACTCAAATTTCAAAATTGTATTTCTTTATCCAATCTTCATTAATCATATACTATTATTAGAAAAGTCCAAGGCATCACAGCAACTATGGAAACATAGATCATCAACATGACAATATACATGACATCTCCTACAAAAACCAGCTACAATCTTCCTTGAAGTCTCTTGTGACAGATTACTTACAACCAAATATTTAATGCAACAGAAAAATTATCTATACCTGATAGCGTAGATTGGCAGACACTCCAAGAAAGAATGCATAAACAATTGCTGTTTTGAGTACTGGTGACCTTAGAACTCGTTGGTTAGTGATCACGGCTGGATTAAAGAATTTACGAATTGTATAAAGAGAATTTGATGAAGCAACAGCTCCTATGCTAGAAATAAATCCAACACCAGCTAGTTTTAAACCACCAAATACAACTGATGCAACTCTATGATTGAGATTCCAGTTTGTCCCTACTGGATTCTTTTGAAATGCATTGTCTGGGATGGAGCCAAGAAAGTCTATTAAAGAAGGTGCATTCGTCTCATCAGCATACGAAAGGAATGACAAGGTTGGTGCTGGAAGCCACACTGTAAAGAAATCAACAACTGATCCTCTGACAGTGTCCGTAATAACATAGTCAAGCTCTTGGAAAAAGTTTTCTCTCCGCTTTTCATATTGTGCTAATAGTGTAGTTGTTATCGATATAGCTTCTTCTATGGCTAATCTGTTCAAGAATTTGGGATCTGCCAACAATCTTTCCCTGAAACCCTGCACCAACAAGAGCCAGATGGAGCAATAAGAATATGGAGGGATCAAAATGAAGAAAAAAATCTCATAATAATAAGCAAAGGGGAAAATGATGAAAAATTCTGATAATAATAAACAACATGATGACAATTTCTCATTTATCATAAAAGTTTACCTGGAACCGGTGAGTGAGTTCAGCAATCAGAGGATACTGCTCTAGATCAAAGAAGTTCTGTAATACCTCCGGTGATACTAAACCAAGATCAATTCCCTTTTGAAGATCCTGAGACCAAAGAGAAAACATTATCTATATATGATGATGTCATGACCAATACTATCGTTTGATATCCCATTGAAAGAATGATAGCATATTACCTAGTCAAGTGCACGGAGAAAAAACCTTGAGACACACCTACTGACTAATCATTAAAATCAACAAATGTAAACTTGGCGTAACTACTGATTTTGCTCATTTATACCCCACGCACACTTAGAATCCATAATGCCAATACAGCTCAGGCACTTCATGATCACTATTTGCCCATACAAAGTTTTCACTTCCTTAAATCATGTTTGTTGTGCAATAAATCTTAACTACAAAGGGATTTGAATTCAAGGGGGGAGATAGGAAAAATACTATGAAATGGTAAGTTCAAGTGACATCCCTCTTAGCAGCGCTTTTTATGTCATTTACAAATACCAAACATAGATATCAATTATATAGAGGTAAATGATTATCGAATGTCAAAGCTATATTGAATACACAGAAAATAGTTTGAAATTTACTGATATGAGCGAGACAAGTAATAAAATGCAAAATCTCAAAAGTTTTGGACAACTGAAGAAAACAAAGGGTTGAAATTGGGGGGTATGCACAGGAAGAAAGAAAAAGGTCAGTGAAATAAGTGCATATTTTTAATGGCTAGCTGACCTGTGGAAGGGCATCTCTACTCCGCCCAGCAGCATTCATAACCCGAGCAATCTCTGCACGGTCAAAGCAATTTCTAATACAGGGTCTAGCAGCAGAATACCATAAAAAGTCGGCAAGAGGAACTTCTCCCTCTCTACGAATGAATTGCCTTTCAGGGTCAAGTAATATAACCACTTGGTTTTTCTTTTGAATTTTTCTTGAAATTCTTGCTGGCACACCAGTTCCTCTAGATCCATATGTAACATGATTTGCACCAGTCACAACTATTAACATACCAGTGGCTCCTCCTTCAAGCACGTTTTGTAAGATGATCTGGGACATAGTATACTCCTCGACTACCCTAGCCTGGGCAGATAGGTATGACCTTGGACCAAAAGGAACAGAAGGATTTAGAGTGCCATCAACTGATGATCTACGTGAAATAGAAGTAAAGCCTGATATGAAGCCTGAACCAGCTGGAGGTGCATATACTTTACGTTCAGCCTTTGAAAGCCCACTAATACCTTCTGCTTGGACAGTCCTTAAGATCTGTTCGTGAGGAAACAGTCAATTCTTAACAATCATCTTTATGCATCTTGACCTAGGAGTATAAGAACTGGATATATCAATTAATCAATTCCAAAATCTTGTCCCCAATTTAAAATAAAATGTATTAAACTTTTTTTATTAGGGAACATCAAGGATTATGAATTAACTTAAAAGGCAATTTAGGCTATGTATTTTCCCATTTTATTTGGGATTTGAATTATTTAGATTACGTCTCTCTTGTCATCCAAAGGGTGACCCTGTGCACAAAACTCCCACCTAATGGGGTCTGGGAAGGGTAGATGCATGCAGCCTTGCCCCTGCAAGCATAGGTTTTATCCAGGATTTGAACTCCTTGCCTCCAGATCACAAGGCAAGTAACCTTTACCATTGTGCCGAGGCTCACCCTCTAGGTTTCTATAATCCTAATGGAAATAAAATCCTTGGGGGTTAATCTTTATTACACTTGTCACTCCCACCTATTGTAAGTTAATTTGCAATAGCATTGAGATAACATTTTTCACTCCCTCCTAATTTAGCTATCACCAGAAACTTCAGAGACAGAATGAACATTTGAGAGATTTACATCACTTAAGGTGAAAATATAAGCATACCACTAATGGAGTACCAAGAGCCACGAGGCGAATTCCATTTTCACGACAGTAACTAAGAATAGGTTCGTACTCCTGCCACTGTTGAGGCGGCCAATGCAACGTATATGACTTCAAGGTTTCTCCATCTATCCTGCCATGAAGGTGAAGTTCTAGTATAAGTAATGGAGAATATAAGAAGTGTCCAAACATGCATTAACAGAAAAGTAGTCTAGCCGCAGGGGGATTCTTAACTCGGTAACATGGCTAGCTTTCTACATGTGAAAATTAGTGTAGCAAAATCATTAGTTTACCTATTTTCATTGCCTATGTGGCACAACTCTAATCTGATATTTCTATTCATTTTACAAGGAAACAAACAGGGATCCCAAAATTCTGAATCATATATATAACTTAAAGATTGTTATATAACTTTACATGTTCATAATAAACTGCATCCCATTACTCCACTCCTCAAGTTAAAAGCTAAAATGAAGAAAACCTCAACTATCTATTATCTTGTGATCAACTTTTTTCTTCAATGCTTAAACAATTTTTAAGAGGTAAACTAGATTCATGCAAACTGTAATTTGTATAAACAGCTTAATTAACAGTTTTTTTAATAAACTATTCTGCATAAGCTAAAAAGAGCTATAACTTATTTTGAAAAGCTGCACCAGTGATTTAAACTGTGGACCGCATCACATGATGCGGCTGCAACATTGCAGTTGCGGTGAGCGTCGCAACCGCATCACACCACAATTGTGGTGTGACTCCAAATCACAATGATGCGGCCCCATCGGGCTGCAACTTTACCACATTGGGCTGCATCAGATTAAAAAAATATTGTTTTAATAACAGTAACTCACACCGCAACGGCCACAATCTGCATTGCAATGGCCGCAATGACTGCAATCGCAGTAGCCGCAATCGCGAGGTAACCGCAATTTAAAACAATGAGCTGCTCTTTTCTAAATGTCAACTATTATTATAACAAAAAAGTAAAAGTATTAAAAAGCATACTTGTTATCCAAAAATCGATTGAGTTGTTGTTGAAGATCAGAAGGAAAAGCTTCAAGAGCCAAAGACAAAAGCTTCTGATTCTCCAAACATCTCCTATGCAAATTCTTCAAAATCTCAAGCTCCAATTCCTTATCATCCGGAATCGGAACCTGCTCCGCTTCACCCAAATACACCACTCTCGCATTCATCAACTTCTCCCACACTTTCCCTCTCTCCTTCCCTATCGCCAACGGTTCTCCTATAACCGTCGCGTCGTAAATTCTCGACGTTATCACCTCCTCGGGTATCGAAACCGTCAACTCCTCCTCCGACGCCGTCGACGGCGGCGATGGCGGTGGCGAAGTTTTCTCTTCGGCTCTTGCTGACAGTAGAAACGACGCGCCGGCGGCTAGAAACGGTGCCACCAAAACGGTTCTTCGGGTGGTTCGAGGAGCTTCGGAATTTACCGTTATGCCATCGGTACGGTGAGGGTGGTGGGAACATAGCGTTATTATGCGAGTGGGTGGCAAGTTGAAACGGCAGCGTTTTGTGGTGCATACGTTGCGGGGTAAATAGTGGTGGTTAACGGCGTCATGTAACGGCGGGAGAAGACGTGAAGTGGTGGTGGAGAAGTTGATCATTGAACTTTGAAGTTTTGTACTTTCAAGTCGGAAGTGAAGGATGACTTCATTTTCAGCCTTATGATTTACAAATTTGATTTTTTTTTTGGTAATAACAAATGTATTTCTTAGAATTGATGGTTAAGATGTGGTTTAAGTAAGTGGATCCACACCCTAACAATAATATTCAGGGGCGGAGCGTGTGGTTTTGTACTTACCCAACCTCAATCTTGAAATCTAAAACCTAAACTTAAACTTGGAAGTTGGACTTGGGTAAAACTCGAACTCAATCACATTGGGTTTTCCCTGTTAAATTCGAATTGAGTTCAAACAGATACCCACAAGTTCGGTTTTCGTTGTCATCCCTACTATTTCTGACGTATAAGTATGAATAAGGAAACTAATCTTTTTGGAGTATGTGATTATCCATCTTCACAAGTATCACTCATAATAATTGAATTTCGTTTTGGTCGAATAGGGAGTCTAATAGACCTTATACTACTAAACCAATCATTGATCTAGTGGACCTTACATTACTAATTCAATGCTTTATCTGTATAGTTTAAGAACTTTGTATTCAACTATTTATTGTTTTCTTTAGAATAATAGTTAAGGTTATAAACATTAATTAAGAAATTATTAAATATATATAAATAGATGTACTTTACTAAAATAAACTCATTTAGTACACATTGTAAACAAAATTAAAAGAAAATGAAGAAACATGAGATAAGAATGAGAGGAGAAATAAACAAGGTTACAGTTTAAAAAATAAAATATAAATATTTATTGAGTTTTTAAAATATCAAAATAATAAATTTCTAACTTATGAATTGTAATACTAATAATGCATTGGGACATTGATTATAGGTATGTGATGGGTGAAAATCCAATAGGCCCAAAGCAGCTACTAATAGATATATCATGATAAATTCAGTGTAACTTTTTATCAGTGTAAGCTGATACTTTATTATAAAATATTAAATACAGAGTAACTTTTTATTTATAAATAAATAACATTTACTACAAAGTTAGGTGAGTTAGGTTTCTTTGGCTGAAAATGAACATAAAAGACTAATAATTCAATAAGTGGTTACATAAGCATTTAGATATAACATAATTTCATGTTTTCAACCAAATTTATATTCACAATCTTGAGCATCTAAATCAATTTCTTTATAGACAAATGTTAATATGTTATTATTTTGTGGTGAATGAGATTTGAACCCTCAATTTCCTTATCACTCAACTCCTTAAGTCTTACACCCTTACTACTTAACGACCTTATGACTCTCTCGTCTAAATCAATTATTTACAGAGAAGGAATTTACTATGCTTATCCATCCAAAAATTAATTTTTTACTATCACATTGAGAAGTTTTCTTATGGGTTGATTCTTAATAGTATGATATTATTTATGATTGAACCAACTCATTCTGTGGCACACCCACAAACTCATATTGGGTACAATGTAGTGGAAAAGGTTTGAAAATAATGATAGAATTTTTGCATGTGCTTGATATGTGGTATTATTGGCTTTTTTACTTTGGCTTATCTTGGGCAATTTTCTTTCTCTAATGTAATTATATAATAACAAGAATGATACTTGTTGATCACTATGGTAGGTTGAACGTTAAAATGAAACTTGTATAAATTTCTTGGTCATTCCATTTGGTATAATGAAAACTCATTTATACTACTTGGGTATCTTCCTCAACTACCCTCTTAACTGTCTAAGCAAAACACAAGTATAAGGGTTTCTTACGGCTTGAAAAATAAAAAATTATATCAAATTTAAAAGTAATACTATAGACTATGTTATTGTTGTAAGTTTAAGTGCTTAAATTTGAAAGTATGATTTTGAACAAAGTTTATACTCAACTATTCACAAGGGTTATATGGTAGACACATTTAGACTATATAAAAAGTGGGCGAATGTTCCTAAAATATTGATAACATCTATTTAGTTCCGAGGAAAGTAGAATGTATGTAACTTTATTCTCGCAATTAAAGATTTTATTTTTGGTATTTAAATCTAGGATAGAAGTAAGCTTATCAATATGTCAAAACTCCCTATCTCAATTTTATAAAATTAATTTGACCAAAATCTGATGTACCAAACACTCCTTGACATATTATCTTTTATTGGTTTTTAACTAATGATAATTATATAGTTGGAAGTCAATTAGTTTTGAGAATATTTAAAGTAGAATTGTAATTCATGTTTCTTTTTTCATGATTATGTCAATATCATTAAAAATCTATCTGTTTAATATGGGGGAGATTTGTATTTGAATGAAAAATAAAATTGTGTTGGAAAAGGGTTATTGATGAAACCATCAGTAGGCTGGTAAAAAATGATTTTTTACGAATATAATCAACTTGCCTCACAAGTTTATATAAATAACATCTGGTAAATACAATGAGTTTATTTATTGATTTGTTTTTTGAAAAAAGAGAGGTTAATACAATTACTTGACTGCTACTAACAGATGCTGGTTCCAATATAATTAGCATTAACTTACAACCAAAGACATACATGCACGTGTCTAATTAGTGAGTAGTTTAAAATTATAGATATCAAATAGTTTAAACTTTGAATAGTCCTAGACTCCTACTTTTCTTTCTACTGTAGGATAAAGCTTCGGCACGTTATTTTTAGCCCCTTTCACAGTTAATGGTGGCAAAGACAACCTTTCACTCTAAGGGTCTTCCTAAGGGTCTATTTACGAATTGAATTTTGAAAAGTAAAGATAGAAAAAGGAATATTTGGAAGTTATAAAATACACTTACAAGATAACTCTTAAGTATTTCATCTCCCTTTTTTCTTTTAAAAAATCAACTCACAAACATACCCTACCTTACGGATTTTTGGATGAGATTTGCATTTCACTATTCTCAGGTTCAAATATCAGAGAAAACGAGCTCTATTGGTTTTTTGGGACAAAAGATACAAGCAAATTCCAGCATCTAAATTTGTTGGTGACAACTTTAATGTAAAGCGTTATAGCTTGCGTATGTCTATAAGATACATAAATAACAAGGTGGTCTTTAAATATCTTACTTGATACAATTTAAGCAAACTAATAAACAAAAAAATATGGTCTTCAACAGAGGAACCACGAAGTATAGAAAATACGCAGAGCCACAAATAATAATTTAACAGTGTACCAAAAACTTTAGCCAATATGCCAATTACCCAGATCAACAAATAATCATCAACTATATGAAAATGTTGGCTCACATTAACTTAATGTCATGAAATGATGGCAAGACAGCGATGAGTGGGTCTCCATAACCAACAGGATCTGTAAATCATAGCAATTTAGTAGTTAGACATATTGATGAGATGAAATGGGTTTCAATTTATTGAATAATGTAGATTACAGTGAATTGAAATAATCTATCATGGATATCATGTAATTTTCAGTTATTCAGCAAACATAAACAAATACACACATCTAGTTAATAGTTGTCTGAGTATACACATTTTGGTACTAATAATATAGTATGCAAAACAATCATACTACCATCTTTGATGTGAGGAAATTCAAACGTGTCTTCATTTTTCTACTATTGATTATAGATGATTATAACTGCGACCTCATATTTTAGCTTAATTATGAATATGACCTTGTGCTTTCATTTCCTGTTTTCAGAGATTTCCATTTTTTCTTGTATATTAAATCTTTGATAACAAAAATAAATGGAAACAACACAAGGTCACTATTATAATTATCAATAAAAATAGAGTTATAAACATAATAGAACATGAAACCATAAAAAAAATTCTCAAACCAGTAGTCCCATAGCTTCCCTTAAGGTGGTTAAATTCATTCTTAAAAAAATGTCATTATGTACCGTACTTCCACGAGTTATTTATATCCAATTCTAATGTTTCTCAATAACTTCAGAATACTTAAATTCACACTACTGCACTTCTATCAAAACAACACTTGTGTCACTCCCTGCCCCACCCTTCCCTAAAAGAAATCATTTATTAATTGCGTCCCATTTCAATAAATCCATGCATTTTGTTAATGGAAGATCATGGAAACTAACCTCCATCCTCAACAAGTAGCTTTAAGACTTCTCCAGCCACATCTGACTGCAAGATTTGAAAAATAAAACCAGTCAGACATAGATTTGTAAGAAGGAACCATACTTAAGGAAATTGAGATGGATCACCTTAACAGGAAGTCCAGCTCCGAACTGATCTAAATACCCTATGACTTGTCCTTCTTTTATCAAATCGCCCTGTAAATATTAAAATTGGCAGCAAATAATTGAGTTTATGCAGAAATAGTAGAAGTGAATTAGGAATTGAAGATAAAGAAAATGGTTTATAGTCAGTTCAACCAAGAGGTCCTTAAACAACTTGTCAAGTATGATTAAATACATATTTAACAATTATCCAAGTAGGGAAGTATCAACCTATATTTGAATACCAAAAAAGTATCATAGTAGTATCTTTCACAGATAAGTTAACAAAACATTGCTATTTAGGATGTATTCATATTATGTCCCACTTGTTTGCATACATTTATAATCTAAGATTACAAACATATAATTATTGCTTTATTACTGTGCCAATCAAACATCAATAGAAACATGGAAAATCAACCAAAAAAAAAAGATGTCAAATTCATCCGAAAAGAAAGTTGACCATCTTTTTCTGGTCAAACTGGATAAAGGAGCAATTGCAGATCTGGATGCTAATTAAAAAAAATGCAAAATTTATTTATAAAAATTACAGTGTGGTCATGCCTCCAGTAAGTCTGTAATTTGTTAATAAAGTAATTATTGTAATAATATAAACATTAATTTTTAAAAATGACCATGTTATTTTTTTAATGTTTTATGACTCTATTCTTTTGTAACTTTAAAAGGAAAAATAGATATTAAAAAAAAAAAATAGTAACAGAAAAGTGTCTATTTATATTTTATAAGCTCAAATTTAATTTTGTTATTCCCACATTTTTGTTTTCACTTTTTTATACCATAATTTGGTTTCGTCAGTAAAATTTATTCTAAAAACCAAGACATGAATGTTAGCAACGTCTCGTCAGGAGACAAACAAGCAAGCCGGTTGACACATTGGGTAGCACCTACCACATCTGCAGTATTGCCTGGGGCAGCTCACAAGCTACCAGTTAAACGCTAGAACATACACATCTAGTTGGTGAACAGAAGAATCTTAGTGCACGAGTGGCACAAATGATTTCAAAATTAATGGAGTTGCTCACAAAAAGAAATTGGAGAAGATGCAATACACGTGAATTATGTGATCTAGTTCATAATGAGCTGATTACTTAGAAACATCATTACAGAGGATGAACTAAAACAAGCATGTCACAAGTACCTCTTTACAGATAGGAGGTTGCTTCTTCCCTTTCACCGTCCTACCTCTTCGGAATAAGCCAACCTGACAAGAGATAGAATGAAATAAAAATTTGATTTACATAGCTTGATTAAGAGATAATTCGTGAAAGTAGAGCATTTAGATGACATACCGTAGGAGATGATACTAAGGCATAGGTATTGGCACCAGAAGCCTCCAAAGCTGCCAACTTCGATGACTTCTCTGTTGAAACATTAGCAAATGGGTTGGTCTTTTCTGGTGATGATTTTGGTGGTGAAGGTAGCAGTGCATCGGTTGCTGATTCAACCATAGGTTTACTTGGAATAGGTGGTGGTGCAATTGGTGAAATGTTAGAGAGAGGAGCTTTTGTTGCTCCAACGTTTCGCTTAAGATGCAGCTCAAACTCACCAACCTATCACAATATTACTCAATTAAGGTCATATGTATAAATCCAGTTAAAAGCATGCTTAACTTGATGACCCAGGTACAAATTATACATTCGAAATTTTTAGTTAGAACGAAGTTATTAGGTTCAATGTCATATTTGGGATAATTGTTACTGGTTGAATTTGAGGTAAGCAGAAGAAAAAAAAGATGTATTCAGATAGGAGATTAGGCACAAAAGCACCACAATCTCAATTCTCAAGCTTGAATTACAGTGTGCGACAATTTTGACAAAAGCACCATTACCATTACAATTACCTCATTCTCAATGAGCCTATGACAAATATTAAGTAAATTGAACTTATTGCTTTGACAAGTGCCAGCACACAGAATATTACAGAGCTATAGACACATCCAGCTAACTAATTTAGTGTGTGAAACATGATAACCATACCATGTTTATAGCTGCTTATTTTAAATCA
Organism: Lupinus albus; assembly: GCA_009771035.1. Lineage (NCBI taxonomy): Eukaryota > Viridiplantae > Streptophyta > Magnoliopsida > Fabales > Fabaceae > Lupinus > Lupinus albus. The sequence continues at coordinate 713,271 of CM020006.1, forward strand.
TACACTAAAGTTTCTTTTCATCATTCTTAACATATTTAATGTACAGTACTTCAAATTGTATAAAATCATCATGCAAGAGATTAGAATATCACCTTTACTTTCAGTTCAGCGATTTCAGTCTCATCACAGACCTCTAAAATCAAATCCTGATCATAAGCAAACCAGACATAATTAGGGGTTTTGTCAGATTCACATTCAAACATGGTTGTTAATGAATGCAATTGAACAGTCTTGGGCAGAAGCCAGAAATCATAAAGTAAAAAATTTTGGCTTTGTTTTTCTAATGGCATACATAACGTATGTGGATTCATGGGGCATTTATTGCTAAAGCTTACCAAACTATGACTTATCCATGATAAGAAATATGAAATTTCCGGTTAATGAGAGAAAAGGATAGCTATAGACCTCAAATCCATTAGGAAAAGTAGCAATTTCTAAAGGCTTTTTCTCCAATGATTTTTGTGGAGTGCTATCCGAAGAAGCTGCAACAGTATAATATATGATCAGGTCTAAAAGAATAGTAATGCAAGTTCTAGATTTTTATAAAAATACCTATTCTAATGAACAACTTCTTTAGACCATAAAAAGGCTATAGCATGTAACCTCCAAACAGACTTTCTCAATTTCCACTATAATAATTAGCAACAGAAGTAGAACTATTTCATACTATTGGACATCGATGTAAACAACGTAATATTTAAACAAGGGATACCTAACATATTCCCACTTATTTTTTGAAGGAGCATGTTAACAACTAACAACTTCTTTTGGACAAATAAACCAATTTTTACATTTACAAACAACTCAGATATAAGAGTATTTTTGTAATGTAATATTATTCATTTCAAAAAATGAAAAATCTGAAGATTCTGACTCTAACTTCCTACATTCTTATCAAATGATATTTCTGTTCTTATTTATGGCCAAGTTTTTCAACTTTTACCAGGACTTTCAACTTTCACCACCTTGAACAATAACTCATAAACATCATATGACTCTCACGGTCTCACCTAAATGAGTAGACAAAGATACATATCAAACCTGCTTGTTGAAAATTACTCATGATACCCAACCATTCATAATTTTCATAAGTGAACTCTGTAGTTTTCTAGGCATGGATTCAAGAGCAATAGAAATAACAGTGGATGGTTAACGAATTGAATTGAGAAAATAGCTTGTGCACTGAAAGTGTAATGTTTTGTTACATTGTCAACCCATCATCCACCATCATTGTTAATAGTCATTGACTCTTTAATGAATGGTGGATGATGGAATGACAATGTAAACAACTTTACACTTATAGTGCACATATGTTAAACTTAGTGAATTTACATATCAACAAAATGTCTTAGTTGTCCCGGATTAATTTCATTTTATAGAAATGAGCAAAAAAGGGTATTTTTGTCTCATAAAAATATGTTAGTTACTAGCATATCAGAATATGTTAGCAATTCCCCTTTAAAAAGTAAACAAAATATGACGCATTTTTGTTTTTAACTAAAATAAACTCTCCTTTTCTTTGTAATAAAGTACAGAAGGGGTAGGGAGCATCTATGAAGCACCGACACTTCAATAACCTTCACGTATCCGTGTCCGACATGTATCCGATACCGATACTCTCCGATAATTCATTGATACGTATCCATAGCATATCGAAATTATATTTTTGAGAAATAAATAATTTATAAAACTGGTACTTTTCGGATACTCTTAAAATTTTTCCCGATACCTCATAGAATCCTAAAATACCATACGATCACATTTTAAAAGAGAGAAAGACATAACACAATCAATTAAGTAAAAGAGAGAAACATAATATGCAATATACGATGTGGACTTGTAGCAAGAGAAATAAAGCAAAACACACGTATTGCATAGAGAATGAATAGGAAATGCATAATGTTGATTATCGATTGAACAGGATTGATCATCTAATGACAATATGAATTTCATTTTGTATTTAGTGATGTCTACAAAATATGTTCCGTATTTAGAAATTCATAAGAATAATTATATGTTTATTCTGTTTTATGGATTTTATGTACATATTTTATATGTATACCCCAAAGGTATTGTATCCAGCATTTTCAAGAAAATGTGCATGGACGTATCTGATACGTACTCGTATTGGGGCTTCATAGAGGAGCAATATCTTGGATTACATATAAAAAAACATGCTGACCAATTCTTTTTGAAACTGACTAATTGCTTTCAAAATCTTAGGAGTAAAATCTGTTTGAAGTTTAGAACTATAAAGATAACTATAGTAATAAAGATTAAAGAACAAAATTTACCACTTTCAAAAAGCAGCCAAACAGAACATAAAAACATAAAAACATAAGTACATAATTCAGTTTACAACGAAAATAACCCACCATCAGATTTGGTTGTTTTGATAGCTTCGACTGCTTTTGCACATGACACTTGCATTTTCTTCCCCCGGGTGTGAGAACTAATTTGCTTCTCACCATTTGCCAAGCGTTGGATGGAAAGTCTACTTTTAGAGTTCCATCTGACATTATGGCTGAGAACTACAGCTGGCTTCTGAAGTGAGGATTGCAGATGGGACATAGTGCCTATCGAATCTGAGATACAAAAGTGATGATTAAGCACCCAATTGACATGGCTTTTATTTTTCATTATGACCATCTGTGTAATAAGGACCTTGATATAGATATAATAGGGAGAAAATAGTAAGACGGGACATGCTATATCCATATATATACATACATGAGCATGTGAGTGGCTGATGCGTATGTTTGGACAGGGAACAAATGTTACTAATGTAACTTAAATACGAGTTCCTAAACCTAGGAATTATAAGCTAAAAAACACCCAAATTGTATCATTATAATTATAAAGATTATGTATCCGATAAACACAATGGTTGTTGGAGCTACATGTTGCAATGTTTGTCAAATTGCATGTGGTTGGCTTGACGAGACACTATAATGAAAAGAGAAGTAAAACAGATCTTGGAAAACACATCAGAACATTAATTTTTTAATGAAATGTGAATACTAACCCTTTATGTTAACTTAAAAACAAAAAGAAACGTTAAATGAAAAAATTAATCTATTTCAGTAAGACGCAAAAATAATGGAACTCATTGTGCTACTGAACAAAAGTAAATCAACCAAAGAGTAACATTACCAACTCAATTGATGATTTTGACCAAAAAATTCCAATAAAACAGTAAATAGTATGCAACATAAAGGCACCACCAAAGTAAATAAAAGTAGGTCCTAGACATCTTGTTTTCCTATACGAATATGATCCACCAGAGTGTCAATTACCATCTCTTAGGTTAAACAAGTTAGTGATTCTAACAAATAAGTAATGTTATGCATTACCATAAAATGTCTCTTTAGACATTCCCATCTACCCTTGCTCTTTTCTTAATAGAACAAGTTAAAGTATATTTCAACCATAATGAACAACAGATCAAGCAAACTAATACTACAACTTGAATCGAAATATTTCATCGGTTGTTGCAAAACCAAAAAAACACATAAGATATTAAGCAGTAAGCATATCTTAGGTATTAAGCTGAACCAGATAGTTCATGCTAATTCAAACAAGCATATTATTAACATTGTCACAAAACCTAAATTCTGAAGCACCTTAAATATTAAATTCACCTATGAAACGGTCAAGTTTCAGTTCCATGACACTAAATTGAAAAAAAAAACAAGTAGACATAGAGTAAATCATTTTGACTTTCCCTAATGAAGCGAATCAGAAATGTAAAAAACAAACGACAGAAGCAGAAATCGAATTGAAATAAATACACATTGAAAATCAAAACAGATAAGATATACAAGTAGAGATTAAGAGAGAGAGAGAGTACAGTGAAAAGATCGAATGGCGGTTGCGGAATCCATGGAAGAGAGAGAGAGAGAGAGGGAGAGAGAGAGTTAAGGGATTTTAGTTTATATAAGAAAGAAAAAGAGTTGGTGTTGGTGGCATTGTCTTTGATATTTCCGCAATCATCATCGCTTTCTCCGTCTCAATATCCCGCTTCTAAATTAATCACTTTTTTAATCAAAATTTTGGATTTTCATATCTTAATTTTAAGAGTATATATAGGAGTTGATTTTTTTGGGAAATAAAGGAAAGAAAATACATATAATTAGAGATGGCAAAAAAACCCGTACCCGCGGGTAAAATCCGCACGGGTACGGGCACGGGTCACAAACGGGTACCTGCGGGTATTCCGAACGGGTTTTTAAAAATACCCGTAGTACCAACGGGTGGGCACGGGTATTGTGGTACAAGTGCCCGCGGGTACCCGCTATATATGTAATTACAAAATTATCCTTCCCCTAAACTCTTTAATTCTTATTTCCCTCCCTTAAAATCCCTAATTTTTCCATTCCACTTAAAATCTCTAATCTCTCCCCTTCCCTAGAATTAGTACTAGTTCTATTTTGGATTTTAATTTTCAAAATTTTATTTTATAGGATCCAACTAGCCAAGGTATTGCTGTTGAAAGGGAATTACGTCATTCATTGAAGATGGCGAAATTGCATCCACGACTATATTTTCATGAATTTTCGTTTTGTTGAAGACTTAATATTTTGAAAGTAGTTTTGTATGAACAATTAATATTTTCATGTATTTCCGTTTTATATGAACAATTGAATTTTCATTAGTACTTTTCAATGTTGAAAAGAGTTGTTGGATTTGAATTACTAAAAATGTGTATATATTGGAAAATTCAATTAAAGTATAAAAAACTCGCGGGTACCCGCGGGTACCCAGAAATACCCACAAAATACCCGTTCACGGGTACCCGCGCGGGTATTGGGCGGGTACGGGTACCGTTCCCATATTCCAGAACGGGTAGCGGGTAGCTACTACCCGTGCCCGTTGCCATCCCTACATATAATTTTCAAACCGTACACTCTCTTCTACAAATAAACTAGATAAAACCTAAATTACAAAAAATATAGTTCAAAATAATTTCTCACATTAGTCATAAATTGTCAAGAACAATGGAACTATAATCAAGTAAAAAGCAATATTATTAATATCATACTGCCTATCAAAAATTCAAAACTAACAAATTCAATTATTATTATTTGTAACATATAATTCAATTATTGAAATAATTTGATAATTAACAATATTACAAGGTTTAAATTCTTATTATTCACTTTTAAAAATATTATTTATTCATTTGCAAACTAATTTTAATCGATACGATACGATTTAATATATATTAACAATATTTTTTTGGTATTGACTAATATAATTTGCATATCAAATATAATAAAGAGCCCAATTCACTTGTTTCTGGATTGAACCGGCCATATTGTAGCATGTTAATAACTCTGTTTAGAAATAAAAAGTATAGGTATTATTATTGGAGTAGTTTTTATTTTGTTACATTATGGTGGGTGACTCATGAGGAAGAATGCATTTTTCTCATGGATCCAAATCAGATTCCAAATTAGATTTTGGGTTAAATGGCTCCCAACATATTTGGTTGGCTTCATGGGTGAAGTGGTGGAATCCTTTCACAAAAACCAAACATTGGAGATGCTCAACTTGCCAAATAAGAGAATTGTAGTAAGATGCAAGTGAGTTTTAAAGAATAAGACTTAAAGTGTTCCTAGTTTCATGTTTGTTCCATCCCACTTTAAAGGGACACATTACATCCTAAATCGGGTAAGAAGATTACATCCTAAACCCTCTCGAGACTTGGACTGACAACTAGATAATTTTAAAAAAAAATGCGCTATTAACAGGACAAAGACAATCGTATAAGAGACCAGCTCTAACATCTATTTGCTAAGCCACCTAAACATCATGGACATCTATTGCAAGCCACGTGCTACTACATGCTGCAACACTTTTGGTCAGATGATAAGATGGGCTTGCAATACAACCACTTAAGTTATCACAAACTGTAAGTCAACTATCAACAGAGTATAGACCTGTCAAAACTGTCTGACAAAAAAAAAAAAATATTTGCTTGTGTGGAGTAAGCCCGACAAGGCCTATTGGTCGGCCAGGCCCATGACATCTACAACGGAATATTGCATTCACATCTCCACTATAAATAGGGAACTCATCCCCAATAAGGAAGATGACTTACTCGCTTACTTTATATGTCTTACTATTACTCTCTTACCATTATTATTGCACTTTGCATATCTCTCATACAACAACTTGATTATCAGAGAACATTTTCAAGTACCTCCCCTAGCAGTTTCAAGCATCTTTCAGGCGACTCTAGTAAGTCACACATAAATCACCAAATGTCTAGACCCCATATTCTCAAGAATAAAGAGCATTGTGTACTAGGTACAACGTCTTCTTTTTTACACACTCTTCCACATGAGTTCTATTGTCATTCATGATACATTGAGTTGGGCAAATGAATATGAAAATTGCTTTTTTTTTTACATAGAGATCAAGGAAAACCAACTTTCTCAACTTACTTTCTCAACCAAGTAAGGAGTTCTATTAGTATTCATGGGTTTGAGGTTCCTAGTAAGCAGAACCTACTTTCTCAACCTAGAAAATCCCTCAGGCCAGAAATAGTTCATCAAGGATCTGTTTGTAAGTTGAGTTTTGGAGGTGAAAGAATGAGAAAAGAAGACTTTGGTGTCAATGTATTTCATGACTTTCAAGTCTTTCATTTTAATTTCTTCTCCCGTAAAACTCAACTCGTAAGCAGACTAAAGTTGTTGAAAAAAATTGACAACTTTATTATGGGTCATGGGTTTAGTCTAAATTCATGAGTTGTTGCATGTTTACCAAAGTAAGGTGGAAAATGATCATGTGTATCATGAGAGAACCAATCATGTTGAACACAAACTATTCAGACTCCATGGCAGAAACAAAGCAAAAGCAAATAGATGAGCAAAAGCAAAAAAGTGACAAGTTAGTTTGAATAAAACTTCAAGCAATTAAATTAAATAAAAGTGTGAACAAAGCAAAATGTAGAGTCATTCTTGGAATGGCTTGACAAAGAATACAAAATTAGGAATAATCAATGAAATAAAATACTAAACATGTATAGAATTAAATACAAAATTGTTACTACACCAAGCAAGGGACTTTAGGTGATACAAATGATGCTTTTCCACTAGCATAATTGCAAATAGCCATGGTATTTGATGGAGCTATGTTAATTTCTTCCATGATTATATCACTACATCCTTTACTTGATCTACAATCCAAATTAATTGCAACCTCACTAGCAGAAGTTCCTTTCACATCTTTATATATCACCCCAATAATTTCAACTCCTGATTCCTGTGTCACCATCATTCCAAATTAACCCTATTTGCAATAGTCAGTCAAAGATTTAATAAAAATATATATTTTAAGAGAATAAAGTATCCCCTTATACCAAGAGATAACTTACCTCCTTCAGTCAGTAAAAGAATGACATGTATTGTTTTGTTTAATTTTAGAAATATTTTTGTAGAAAATGATTAAATAGTACACATGTCACGATTTTAGTGGTTGAAGGAGATAATTTATCTCATTAATCTAATATCTCTATATTTCCAGATTCAATATATGCACTACCTGATTTAGGTTTTCCTTCAATGCAATATTTCTATACTCCTGGTTAATAATTATAGGATTAAAGGTATTAGTAAGAGTGATGTGTTGGAACACGACATTTCTTACATAACCAGATCCACCCTATAGAACAGAAAAACAGTTAAATTTGGAAACAAGAATATTTCTTGCCAAGTTTGATCAATTGATCTTCTTACCAGCCATGTCTTTATTCTAACTCCATTAGTAGTTCCATTGAAACTACAATAACTCACATAAACTTGTTCTACTGTTTCATAAGCTCCATTTTTTCCCAGACTTCCTATGCTGAACACAAGGGCACAAGAAAATCAGAGAATGAGACATGTTTCTTCACTGAATAAATTCATTAATTTTCTTAAATTGTTAAAATAGATGATTCAAGGCCCACCATTTATATATTATATCAACTAGAAAACACAAACTATTACCCAGATAATTGATTAAAGCACACACAGTTTAGCACAACTAACTAGATGATCTAAAATAAACTGAAAACAACTAACTGTTAATCGATGAACTATATTATTCATTGATTAACACATAGAAATACAACTATACAACATCAAAATAATTGATCAACTACATTGTTAATCGATTAAATATTTGAGAATACACGTCTATTTTAACATTAATGTTCAATGATGGTTATGCAATATGTATGTACCTTATACCATGTCCAGGTCCACAATTTATGTAAGTAATGTTGATATTTGATGTGCCATCATTCAAGGCAATGCAGTCATCTCCTATTAAAATAAAAAATGCCCAAATAAATATTCTCAATTTCTCATTACAACATTAAATGGCTTATCAACAATTTATTATGTACAACATTTACCTGTGGAAATGGTAGAGTGATGAATATTAATGAAGCTTGATTGAGCAATATCAATTCCATCAGTGTTAGGGCTATTTCCAGGAGCAGTTATAGTGAGACCAGATAATGTAGCATTCTTGCATTGATTTATGGATATTTGACTCTTTGGACTATTGATATGATGAGTTCCACTTAGTTGGAGATTGTTACAGTTGTTAATAAGTAGAGCCTGATCAAGAAAATTGTGTATTATTCATACAAAAAATATCAACTCAAATTTTCTTCTTCTCAATTGAAACAAGGAAAATAGTTTTTGATAATTTAATCTTGTACATCATGCTTTGCAAATATACAAAAACTTTCCAAAAGTCAATATTCTTTTTGGTGCACAGATAAGGCTAATATCTAGCCCCTAGCCCTATATTTTTAACTCAAAGTTTGTATACCTATTTTATAATACTTATGGTTCATAAGTTTTTGTTGAAATATATTGTATCAATGTTATTAAAACCGTATCGGTTATCAAACCAGTCAGGGTACTGGTATAGTGGTATAGTGGTTCAACCAGTGGTTCAGTAATTAAACCGCATGCCGGTTAAACTGAACATACTTACTTATATATATGTAAACCTATAACAAAAAATTTCAAATAAGTAGATCTTCATATTTATAATCCATATTCTTAATTTACTTCAAATTCACACAAACAAACAACATTAAGTCTTTAATAAAATCAAAGTCTAAAGTGCAAAACATATATTAATCCAAAATTATCACTTAACAAACGCAAAATACAAATAAATGACCCAAATATTAATCATTGAAGTTGAAGAATTGGTGAAGAATTGAAAATTTGAAATTTTAAAAAAAAAATTTAATGTACAAACCGACCGGTTTAAACCGGTTTTGACCAGTTTTCACCAGTTTTGACCGGTTCTATTGCATATGCGGTATAACATATGCACCGTACCAGTTAGGGGTCCGGTTCACAGGTTTTCCGGTTGAACCAGCCGGTACGGCACGGTTTTTAAAACATTGTATTGTATTCAATTATCTTCTACCAAATGAGTTAGTTGGTTAGTTAGTTAGTTTTTTCTTCTTTTAGCATTTCATTGTAACCCATTCTAGATTCATTCATTCAATTTCAATATTCATTCAATGAATGAAATTCACTTGCTCTTTCATTTCTAACAACTTTATTGAGTCAAATTTCCAAACTTATTTATATATATATATATATATATATATTATATACATATATATATATATATATATTCGGGGTGTACTATATATATTACCTTTGGTCTTGGGCAGCTGTCAACCTGAAAAATAAAACCAATGGTTATGAATTAATATTCATATTGTAAAAAATAATATTTATGTACTTTAAATCTAAATTTTAATATTTGATTAGTAGTTAAAATAATTAATACATGGCAAATAAATGATATTACAAACACCTACATTGTAAAGTTTATACACAATTATATTACTTCTAAGGTTTAGGGTTTATACACAATATATCATTCATTTGTATAACTTTGAAAAGTCAACGATGATTAAAAATGAATGATTAATAATAGACTAACAATATATAAATTTTTTAAACTGAGGTATATTTATTTTTTCTCTTTTAACAATAAGTATTATTTCAGGAGGAGTAGTATGAGTAAGGCATGGATATCAATTTGGAATTGGGATGAAACTTGGGCTTTAATTACTCAGAATATCAATCATAATGAAACAAAAACGATAATAATAATAAAAATATAAAATTTTCAATTAATATGACATGTTTTGATTGAAAGAAGACAATCTACATGATATGACGTAGGACAAACATATTGTAAATCATTTTGTGATGATGATATAATGAATATAAAATATTGATGACTCACATGACAATCTTTCCACCAAACAGAACCACGACCATCTATTTGTCCACCTCCGTTGATGATAAGGCCATTTACGTTGACAACCTCAATCCATTTGGTCTTGTCCTTCTTCTCTCTCCATGCTTCAGTGCTATTTGGTGCAACAATATTTCCTTCAAGCTTATATTTCACATTCAAATAAAGATTATGGGTAAGATTATATCCATGGTAATCGATTATTTCATACATAACAATTAAAAAATTTAATCACTGGGGGGAAAGCAAAGCATGCTCATAAGAAGGACTAACCTACATACTAGTGAAGTGTTTATAAAATTTGAAGCACTTTCATATTTACATTGTCTCCTTATATAATTCTTGAAAATTCTATCATGATCAAAGTTAAGTTAGAACATGCTGTGTTCTGGGCTTTCAAAATGGTGCCTATTACAAAATATATATATTGCATGACATTATGCATTCATTTGACTGAAATTAAAATTGATTTAACTACATTACCATTCTTGAGATCTAATAAAATAGAACAGAAGAGAACATGAGAAATATTGATATTATAAAGAATAATATTGGCATTTGTATAATTTGGAGAAAATGAGATGACATAATCAGGAGTTTTTATAATGAAAATTAGATTAATGCCTGAAAACATTTGTCATATATTTTATTTTGCTCAACTATCATATTTTACAAAATCAACCGGCGATTATATTTTGATATGAGAAAAAAATGTCTACATTTATAGGATATGAGTTTTATATATTATTATTGTATTATCCATCATTCATATTTAATCACTATTGTCTCTTCAAAAAAATTAATTCAAATGAATAATAACTTATATAATAATCATGTATAAATCTTTATAGTAACATTTTTAACATTTTCTTTTTTGAAATATAATTACATGCACTTTAATATTTTGGTTGCAATGTTCATGAAGCATTACTTAATCAACAAATGCTTATTTCAATATTGTCATTTTATTAATGAGTTGTTTCCTTAATGTTTACATTCTATAATTTAAAGAGACTGCAATTAAAATAGCTTAAATTATAGGAAATAAGATTAAAATTAATAAAGTTAAATGGACAATATGGTGATACACATGACACCTTAAATTGTCCTATGATAATCACATTATCATTTTTCATCCGAAACTAACAACAAAACAATGTAAGGTTTTTAAATTTCACTACATCATCTATAATTTATTTATAATTAAATCTTAAATAAAAGTAATACAAATGAATGGTGAATAATACACTTATTATTTATACTGTCGATGCATAAATTTTAAAATACACATAAAATATCAAAAACTAAAACAGAAAAGAAATTAAGAATTAACTTTGTTTACCTTAAAATGGAGGGAGGAGAATTTGCAAGGACCACTGAATTTAAGAGGCTTCAACATAAAAGTTTTCTTTGGTGGCACTTGAAGGATTCCAGTTCTATCACAAGCTTCACCCCAAGCTTTCAGAAATGCCTTCCATTCCATATATTATTCATACATAAGTCCAACTAAATTTAACAAGAAGGAAGAAATCAAATATTACTAAAAAGTTACTTAAAATTAAAATTCAATTTTAAAAAAAAAACTTATAACCCTTTAACAATTCTTTACTTGAGAATCATCAGCAACACCATCTCCAACAGCACCATAGTCCATTACACTGAAAATGATTTTCTTCGGAATAGCTTTCAATGGTCTTTTACATGAACAATATGAAGCTAAAGATATCATGATGAGAGTGACAAATATACCTTGCATGATTATACTTTTTTGAGAAGCTATGGTGGTGAATGTGAATATGAATATGAAAGTTTAAGTGTTTTTTAGTGTGATGTTATTATTTATAATCCAAGTGGGTATCAAGGTAATGGATTAATTGAGTTTCAAATTTTAATATATTTCCACTAAATTAATTTACAAAAATTAGGAGATTAATTAATTGTGAATTAGAAATGCAATGTAAGTCAAGTTAGGTTCATGCATTCACTATATTTACTTTATCGAGTTCAGAGTGTGATTAATTTTTACCCAAATCCTTATAAAAGTATTTCATCAAATACTATTTGCACATAGTGCTTGGGAAATAACAATTTTTAAGTGAGAAATTTGAGTACAAAGTATTAGATAGTTAAGTGTGTGTTTTTCTCATATTTAATTTTTCTTAAAAATTTAAGCACTATACATATTAGAAAATCATGTATTCACTAATAGAATAAGAGATTTTTATTAGGGGTGGCAAAACGGACCAACTTGATCCGACCATTATTACTAAAATGACTTAAAATATCAGTCCGACCCATATTTGGCAAGGTTGAGAGGCCGGCGGGCTGACCTGTTTTTTTATTTTTAAAAACACTTTTATAACCAACTAAATCACAATTTTAAAAATAAATAATCATAACACCTTGTAAATGTTTTTTAAAACAAAAAAATCACAAACTCTACAATCTCACAATGATATATGGTTTTGGTTTAAAACTTGTAATTTCTAAACAACTAGCCAACGCACTCTTAAACTTTATACTTCTAGTTCACAGTAAAATTTCAAACTCCTAAGTTTTAAATATTAGATACTCTATTGGAAGTGTATGCTTCCACTTTTCTATGCAAAAAAAATATTCTTTTGATAAAACTTGAATATGAGTTATAACTAATTTAAAGAGTAAATTATACAGATAAGTAAATGTCTTGTATATAATATAAATATCTTGTATATGATATAAATTACTCATAAATTACTTATCAATTGTATTAATATTACTAACTAATTTAGTATAACGTGTAGAACATTTGCAAAAGTTTATTAATAATATAAAGAGTAAATTACATTAATATTTCATGAGTTTTGGTGAAATTGCACAAACTATCATTCCAATTTCTACACTTACAAAACCTCATTAATTTATAAACATACATTACATTGATCAACTTTGCATGAGAAGTGTAATTTTTTAAACAAAAAAAACGATAAATGTAATTGAGTTAGACAAAATATATATGATATAAATTAAACACTGATATGTAAATGTATTGTACTGTATATGATATAAATTACATTGATAGTAATTTACTCATAAATGTCTTATATATCAATAATAAATTGGTTGCACACAATAAGTGTAAAATGATCGGTTAGAAAACAATATTAAATTGACTATATTATTGAAATCACATGTAACCTTAAAATGGTAAAGCAATATTAATGTGGGCCCGTCGGGCTAGCCCGACCCGACCTTCCATGACCTGTCTAAAAAACGGGCTTCCAAATTGGGTTAAATATGAGCTTTTGGGTTAAAATCTCAAGCCCCACCCGCTAAAAATGTTGATCAAAATGGGTTGGCCCGTCGTACCAAACTCATTGCCATCCCTAGTTTTTACACAGTTATTGTATCATTTACTAATAAATTGTAATCATTTTTTATTTTTAAATATAAGTAATACAATTGTGTGGTAAATAATGTATTTATATAAATGTTTATAGTAACAATGCATATATATTATATAAGAATAATGCTATATCCTTCTACTAATTCTCTTACCCACTAAAAAGTGACATATGTCACAAAGTGATACTTTATTTATTAGTGATTGAGTTAAAAGTGACATATGTCACTTTCTTCTGGGTAGAATAATTATTATGAGGATTTAGTAGGAAAATATGTACAACGCATAATGTTCATATTTATTTTGAAATGAAAATATTCTCTCACATCATGCTTTCACACACATTAGTAAAAGATTACTCACACATCATGCTTTCGCACACATTAGTAAAAGATTACTCACACATCATGCTTTCACAATTCACACACATTAGTCATTAATTAAAATATAAATTCATTTTATGAAGAAAAAAAACATATTAGTAAAAGAATTCCCCACTATATTTTTGTGTGATGGACATTATAATTCCACAAGGATTCCCCTTCAAACTAAATCACTACTACATTATAATTTGCAATGCATTAATTCTTTGCAATAAATGGCTCTTAATGTTAATACAATGAACGAGGAAGTGAAGGAAGGTGACAAAGAGGGACTTGAAAGAATTAAACATTTGGTTGAAGAGTTTAAGATGGACTTCAACGGACGGCAAAACATGATTGACAAATCACCATTACCTATAAATCAATGGATGGTACATTTAAAGGTTTTTGATGTATTGAATTTGCATTGGAAAATGAAGGTAACCAAAAGGATCCATATGTATTTACTCAAAGAGGAAAACGTCTACCTCATTCTCTTATGTATGATTTATATACTTGTTGAATTATTCCTTAAATTGATAATTGATTTTGAGATGAAACTTTAACATGATATCAGAGTCAAAATCTAATCTCTATTTGATTATCATGAGCCAAATGCAAACAACACCCTTTAATCATATTATATTCATACACATACGAGAATCTAATTGAATACAAGTACATTCTACAAGGCATTAATATGTTATAAAATATAAAATTTTAGAATTGTGATAATCCAATTTCATTAATTCTACAAGACCTTAATAAGGTTTAACTTTTTCCCCTAGTATTAGATTACATTCTTAAACATTTTTTAGCCTTATGATATCAAATATAAAATTTTACCATTGTCATATCATATGATAATTCAATTGAATACTATTTCATTCTACTAGACCTTAATATGGTTTAAACATTTTTCATTGTATTAGATTACGTTTTTAAACACTTTTGAGGTCATATGATGTTAAATATAAAAATTCACAATTATAATATCATGTACATCAATGAGCATTCAATTGAGTACAATTACATTTCACAAGACATTAATATTATATAAATCTTTATTCTAGATATTAGATTTCACTCTATAACACTCTTGAATTATATGATGTTAACTATAGAGTTTAGGGATTCTCATATCATGTTTATACACCTATGATAATCAAATTGACTACAATTCCATCCTACAAGACTTTAGTAAGGTTTAAATCATGTTCATATGATGTTTTAGAGTATAATCATATTGTCATATCATGGTCTGATAGGCTCCTGTGGAGTGAGAATGTTGAGAAGTAAGTTGTGTATCAACTATCTCATTATTTTGGGAATAATTTAAGAGTAATTACTCATTTTATTTTCTCATGTTTTTCAACCTTACCAACTTAGTCTTTCATCAGCTACAATAAAAAACACATATTTTAGTCTGTCAAGATTTCTATAAGTTTCATATTTGTCTCGAGTGATAAACACAAAATTTTGAACCTTAAACTAAGTTTTGTCACCTCAAATCTTCATCCCAAAATTAAACTTGTTCAAAGAAAACTGAGGACAAGTATGATATTTATTTATAGGGGAGGGATCCACTTACTCCAAAAAACACTTACTATTCATCTTAGTCATCCAATCTTGAAAAATTCAATGGTTTAGATGTACTCACCAATTCAAACCATTGGATTTCCAAGAATGAATGGTCATGATGTGGAGTAAGTGTTTTTCCACTTACTCTTGGAGCAAGTGGATCCCTCCCCTTATTGAGAGCATTTAAATATGTAAATGAATACATAATTATTCCATAATTTTATTACTAATTAAGTACGTTAATAGGAGAACTTTTTAGGTAGCTTATAGTTTTTCGAGTTACTTAAAAAGATATTAGAGGCGTTCGATAAATAAAAGTTGAATAGTGCAAAGTGGGTTAGGTACATGTCAGCTGCAAATTGGCCTGCACTGCACCTGTGTATGATAACGAATAAATGAAATATGATTTTACCGTGTGTTTGGCCGTAGTGGATCACACTACTCTACCGCGCTGATCTAGTAGTGTAAGGCTCAGCTAGATCTCTATGATGACCAAAATTTTGAGGGTTCGATTCATGAGAGTGATACTTATTGGAAGAGACATTCACACACCTCGAGATGAATTAGTTCATTACCCAAAAGTTGAAGGGATACCCTTCCTAGTACCAAAAAAAAATAAAAATTTAAGGTAGCTCGTAGCTTTTAAAAATGAGCTTGTAATGTTTGAAAACTACTTTTCAAAAAACTACTTCAAGTAGCGTTTAGAAAATTGATAGTAGATTTCAATAATTTACTTTCCAATTTTGTTCTTCAATATTTTAACAAATTATATTACATGCATTCAATTAAAAGAAACCTATTAATTTTTATAGGGTTTTATACGTGACAAACGACCCTATTGATTATGCATTTTTTATTTTATTTTTCTGACATGATTACACGTGACATAGTTAAAGTCCTTCATATTGTTTGATTCTATACAGTGAGATATATGATATTGTTTAATGTATGAGTTAGATTGTTATATAGGTTTTTCTATTCCCATCTATATATTGTGAGGAGTTGTCATCATATTTATTCAGATTTTAAAGGATTTTATATATTGATTCCTTGTATTATTGTTTTTATTTTTATGTTTCAATAAATATGTTGTTCACTCTTTAGTTGTATAATTTCTCTTTTTTTTTGTATTATGAAATTTTCTTTACTACCAAAATAAAAGCTCAAAGACATAATAAAGGGTAAGAAGAAAGTTTATTCTACTTTTAGCATACATTTACAATATCATTAAAATTCTATATAATATTCATAATCTTGAATCTGAGGTATATAAATATATGTAGTATCATTCAATTTATAAAACTCGTGGATGAAGATATGAAAAGCTTATACATAATATATGACCATTAAATATTTGGGCATGTATTGAAAATTTTAGGAATGTATTTTCTTTTTCTAAGATAGTTACACACTTACGCATGACATAATTACAACCTCTCCTATTGTTTTCTTTTTCTAATGTATTTGCCCAGAATAATATTTACAAATAATACACCAAGCAAGACATAAAAATATAATAAGCAATACTCTATTTTGTCTTAAAACATTAAGACATTTAGTGTTGGACCTTACTAGCATTGTTGATGATACCAAATTCAGATACAAGATAATAATTCATCCATTAGTTAAGTTTAAAAATTATGATTAAATTATCTTTTGAATAAATATAATTTTATTTATCTTATTTTAAATAAATTAGACTTAAGTTTAGAGGTTCATAGCCTCACATTCAACATTATTTAAAGTATATTACTCATGATTAAATGATATGAATAATTAAACTCTATCATTTAGTTTATAAAGTTAGAGTAAATTACACTCACAACCCCTGAGTTTTAGTGAAATTACACAAACCACCTCTCACTTTTTTGTCCTTACACGAACCACCCCTAATTTTGTACATATGTTACACTGACTACCCCTGCATGATATAAACGTGTAATATTTAAAACAAAAAATGTATTATGTGTGCAATTAATTAAACAAAATATTGTATATTGTGTAGACAAATTCAAATAATATAAGAGTCAATGCATCTTCATATTTGACTCGTTATAAAATAATATAAGAGTTATTTAAACATTTATTTGAAATTATTAATGTATTTTTTAATGACACAAAAATAATAAAGAAACACTCGTTTTTGTACTATTTGAAGTGTTACACAATACACAATATTTTGTTTAACTTAATTACATTCATCACACGTTTTTTCTTTAAAATATTACACTTTTATAACATGCAGGGTAGTCAGTGTAATGTATGGATAAATTTAGGGGTGGTTTGTGTAGGAGGGAGGGGTGGTTGGTGTAAGGACAAAAAAGGGAGGGGTGATTTGTATAATTTCATTAAAACTCAGGGGATGTGAGTGTAATTTACTCGTAAATTTATAATGCATTCAAATTATCATGATTAACCAATGTGACTTCAAAACTTCACCTTTACATAATATTGAAGTATTTGACGGTGTAAACAAGAGCATAACCCAACTATCTTTGTTCAATATGCCACAAATGTCTTTCAAACATGCATCACAAGTAACCACTACTTCAATAATTTGTCCAACCAAATCATAGACTCTAATATCAATTGTTAAGAAATTAGAGAACCCAATATTGAAATACTTACAAATAAAAGGTCAAACAAACATATAAGAACCCAAAACACACTTGATACCACATCAACCAAAAACCTTAAAGATATTAATCTAGATATATCCAATTATAAAAATTTTAAATGACCATTTACCCAATGTAAAACTTCAATAAATTCACACTTGGAGACCTATATATACACACTTTAATTTCTGTAATAGATTCAGGATCAAATGCTTGAACAAATCAAGTAAAAATATTAAATTACAAACATCAATCACAAGCTAAATAAGGCTAGCTAGCTAATAGGGATTCTCTATCCCAAAAGTATCATGTCTCTCCGTCCATATCCAATAGAATTATATCAAATAATATAAAATATTAGATTTTGATTTTATAACTTTTTTCTTCAATTAAATGACACATTCTGGTTAGTTGACC
Source organism: Lupinus albus (assembly GCA_009771035.1). Taxonomy (NCBI): domain Eukaryota; kingdom Viridiplantae; phylum Streptophyta; class Magnoliopsida; order Fabales; family Fabaceae; genus Lupinus; species Lupinus albus. The sequence continues at coordinate 731,924 of CM020006.1, forward strand.
TGGGACACCATTAATAGAAATGCAATCCCTAATAAGCAACATTGAGATGAACTATTTCTCTAAACTCCAACCTCCTAGTTTCATGATAAAAAGTTGCATGTTTGTTAGGCAAATATGTTAACCAAATCCAACCCCTTATCTCCCATTCCATTGTATTCCCTATAGCATCTTTATCCACTTTCCATGAAACTCCTTCTCCATATTCATCACCAGCAAAAATAACCCCTCCTTGCCTAGTGAAAGGTCTTGAAGCACTAGAATACCTATTTTTGAACCATGACTTTGGGTTAATCAATGCACATTTTGAAGGCTTTGATGTGTAAATTTCTTTACCATCATTACTATCATGAAGAAACCAATTAAAATTTGCACTATAGCCATAAACTGATTCCTCAAATTTCCAAGGTTTCAAACTCATAGTTGTGGATTCTCCAGCTGATACCTTAAGTCCCAAGGTATTGGTTGGATCAAGTGAAGCTTCTATGGATTTGTCTACACCAATTTCTCTTCTTGGGTTCTCTGAGGATTTACCAACTGATAAGCTTAACACTTGGTTTTGGAGTGTTGGTGTAAGTTGCAATGAGACTCTTGAAGGAAAATGCTTTTCACCTTCTTTAGCCCCTCGTTCTCTCATAAGGGATTCATTCAACAATTTGATAACATCACACCTGTCCATAAATTTTATAATTAATATTTATCGATAAGAGTTTCTTCAATCTATATCAGGATGTATGATTACCCCTTTCAATAAGTGTCATTTACAAAAATCAAACCATTTACTTTTTTTGTCTTTCCACGATCTAGTGAGACCCTACCCTCACTAGAGAAACTTCTTGTTGGTATTTAATATGAATTTATATTAAACATGACATGAAAAATAGGCATACTATAGGAGAATAATTAAAATATGGAATTATTTAATAACTAACATATTTTTGGGATTTAGGTCAGCAGTTGTTTGACCGAAAGAAAAAAGAACTATGGGATATGTGTATTTTAATTTTTTCAGTATATATAAAAAGAATATTTATTTTAGTAATAATGATGTGTAGATAATCAATGCTAGTATATAATCATGTATAAAAGTGAAATGCACAAATTAAATATCAAAACTCTTTTACCATTTTCCTATTTCTAAAAACAAGGGCATATGCTAACAACTATATTTTTTAATTTATTACTAAGATGCTTATTTATTGGCCTTATTATTATGAATATAATATCTATGCACCGTTAGTGTAAAAATTTATACACAATTAATTCATTTGTATTACTTCTTTTGAAAAGTCAATGATGAAAAACATGAATAATTGATGATATGTGTATAAAACTCATACACCAACAGTATATAGAATCTTTTCTCTAATATTATTTTATCTAGTAGTATATTATTGATTACCTTATGTTGTCAATATTGACCAAGATTTCAACCCAGTTCTCTTTGATTAGGACTTCATAATTGAATTGAAGAACACTTTCAAGGTGGTGATATTTGAGAGAGAATTGAAGTCTCTCACTAGCTGAAAATTGACCTTTTGCGTTCTCAACATCCATAGACATGATAGGACAATACAATTGCACTTTCCATAACCCAAAAGTTGAAAATGCATAAGAAAATAAAGGGCATGGTGTTCTAAACATATTGTAATGTGCTTCTATCTCTCCAATCCAATTTGTAATAGCAAGGTTCATAGAACGCATCCATTGTTCTTGCAAATTAGAACCCAATAGTTTCATAAGAGAATTTGATGCTTTTATTGATTGAGAACATGTTAAATGGTCTTTCAAAATAGTTACACATAGAGAACGAATTTCTCTAGGAGCTTCATATATACAAACTAGGAACAAAAGAGTGAAGAAAGAAATATTGAAAAGGTCTGAAAAGTTTGAAATAGATTCAAACCCTGGAAACCTAATGAAGGGGTTGTTTTTGTTGGAACCATAATGAAGAATGGATTGAATGAAATTAACTAAGAGATTGGAAATGGTTTCTTCATCTATTAACTTCATGGTTTGAGAGCTAGGGTTGAATGGTTTTGAGGTCCAAAGAGGGATAGAGATAGTGAAATCAGCAATAATAGCAAAAGAGAGTTTTGATGAGAATTCATGATTTTTTGATATGGTGAGATTAAGAACTTGTTGGGATGAGTTTGAAGAACAAATGTTTAGGGACATGGAATTAGTTTTCCATTCTGAAATTGGTGGAAGGTTTTGAATCCAACCAAATATATTTGGAAAGTTACAAGCCATGGATGGAAGCAACTTATTAAGTTGGATCTTTCTCTCTATATTTTTTTGGTGAAATTAATATGTGGTGGTTCACATATTTGTAGACTCTTAAAAATTGGTATGCAATGCAAGGACTCAAGTATGGGTAAGAATATATGTTAAAAAAGTTGCAAATGTTGTAATGGGGAAGAGAAGTTAAAAAAAAGTGCATGCATATATGATTAGAACGAATATTAGCTCTAGACAGATACAAGATGGTTAATTGTAGGAGCAATATTAGTTTATTAAATCACATGCAAAATGTGTAAGTGGAATAAAGATATCCAGTCTTTAAAATCAAATTTTAATAAGTAATATAAAAATGTTATATTTATGTATTGTCAATTTATATTTATATACTCTTTTCTCAATCATTTTATATTTTAATAGTAGTTTCCTTGTATCATTGATGTCAACTAATATGCTTAATTGTGTATCTATTATTGTTAATTTGATGATAAAGATTTCACCTACTAGCAATTTAATATTATCTTTATTCATGAATCAATTTTATTAACAAATAAAATTTAATGGAGAATTAGAAAGAGAAACAATTCATGTAGTTACTTAAAAATGGTTGTAAAGTTTATAGAGTTTATTCATTTCTCCCAAAAACCTAAATCTACACTATATGTTTCAAAGTCTTGAATACATTATTTTTCAATACACAAATTCTATTTTGAATTCTTTAACCAAGGTGTAGAATACTTATTGACATTATATTTCTCAAATAATAATGGAATATTTCCCAAATAATATGTCCTTAATATATGGGAAATATTATTACAACGTTGACAATTTGAAGAAGTTATTCGACATGGAACATGTCACTGGCACCATTTTGTTTGTAAAAGGACCTTCGATTCAGTTATGTCCATACAATTTAATTTGTGAAAATTAATGTAAGTTAGTGCTTCACGTATAAGCTAGTATGTTAGAAATGGAGATTCGTGTGTGATGGAATTTTGTTACTTTTAGTGCTAACTCGTAAGTTGCCTAATGTTTAATCATTTTACCCTTTTTGCATGTTCATTGGCCATAATAAGTATTGATAAGAACATGGATAACAAATTGAGAAAAGCTATTTCATACTAATAATTTTTAAGGTTTTTATTTATTTATTATTTCAATAAAAAATAAAGAACCAATAAACATGGTTAACACAAAGTTGATTCATCATAACCAATGATCTCGAGTTTGAATTCTGATTTTAAATAGTTTGGTTTGGAGGATTATTCTAGAGCATTGAGTCTTACTTCCCTAGCAACAACGAAACCCATATTTTTTTTTGTTAACATGGAACAACACTATTTTCAACTCAAATAGGTCGATTATACTCAATGAAGGTGAAATCTTGATTTTGGATCAGCGACTGATGCTTCATGCATTCTTAACCTTATCGTAGCTGGGTTTCAAATCCTTACAATTGTCTTGAATATCTTCTTACTTTGTATTTTTCCTTTTGAAACATATTCATTTTTAATAAAATTTACCTTTTGCCAATAAAAAAAAAACTAAATCTAATTCCATTCCAATCATTTTTTTCCCTAAAAAAATCTCAAATCAATTTTGCATTGACTTTTAAAGTTACCAGTTAATTACGCCACCAAATTTATAGATAATAGCGTGTTTAAAAGCATTAGAGAACTCCATCAAATCAACTTTTGTCAATATTTCTATCCAAGTTTCAATTTTTGTGTAGATTAATTTTGGATCATGATAAGAACATGATATAGGTAGAGGAAATTGATTTTTGGAAGGAAATATAGAAGAGGTGTGTTCAATTGAGGTTATCCAATAATGTACGTATAGCAATTTATATGAGTAAGAAAGTTATATTATGCTCAAAATGGAATCCATGAAGTGCAGGAATATTGAACAGTAAGGAATATACAACTTGTAATTCAGTCCAATGAGATGGATAAGAATAAGATGATATTTATTTGTAAATGATAATGCTTGGTACCATTGCTACTTTAAGAGGTATATACCATGCATGATTAACCAAGGCATATATTTCCACAATTCCCTAACTAAATGGCTCACATGTGCACAAGGAGAAAAAATCGTATCCATTAATGCAAAGATAAATATTTATTTTTCTTAACATGTTATGTTTTATTTTACTTTTTGTAATATTTGTCTCTTCAGTAATAAAGATAATCTTTATTCGTACAGAAGACATTCATATTTAGGCTTTCTAGGCTAACCTCATAAGGTATGTGGCAAGTGCCTACCATAGTCTCTAACTAGTGGGGTCTAAATACTTTTTTAACTATATAAATAATATAATATCTATGTGATAAATATTTTATTTTATTTTATTTTTATTTTTAAAATTTGTTGTGTTTTTAATTATTATTATTCTTTGCAGAAATTGGTTCAATAATTTATTAGTTAAGATGATAATATATTTGCTTTATATTATCATATAATGGATGTATAATTGAAATAAGAATATGACTTGGAGTGAGAAAAATATGAATCCGTTAAATGCTCATTAAGAAAATAACCTCAAAAGTATATGGCACTCAAGTTTCTAATAAGTAACAATAATCGAGTCAAAATAGATAGTGTATTTTGTATTCTCATGATTTGTATGAGATATTTTGCTCAAAATTTAAGTATTGAATTTTGTTCGAACTTTGAAATTCTCTCAACGAATCAAAAAAACATCAGAATCAACCCTAATGATGTGTGGATGATAGATATACTCCTAATGAAAAACTATTTCCATAATTTAAACATATCACCTCCAAGTCAAGATATAAACAATTTTATGCTTGCCTCTGTACTCATCTTCTTGCCCAATTCTTTTACTAACCACAAAAAATATAGCCATAGTTTTCAGCCATATATGCACAATTATTGTATACAAAAAAAGCTAGTAATTAAGCAACCTACTATGATGATGTCTACCTTGTATGTTTTTGCTGCCTAACTTCTTCAAGTATCTACGCATAACCTATTCTATAAATAAACACAAGATGTGAATAAGTACTTACTTTGATTGTACGAGAAGTTTTGATGAGAATATAAAGTTATGATGGTTGACTATTCAATCAACTATTTAGTTACAGTGCCTGGATAGTTGGATAATGATGAAAATTAAGTTCTCTACACTTCATCCAAACAATATTTCACAATAACTCTCCCGTCATATACTCATCTAATAAAACTCTGATCTATAACCACATTGATCTAGTGATATAAGGTTTCATTAGATTATCTATTATTCATATTTAGTCATTATTAATTTTATGTTAAATATAAGTAATACAAATGAATTGTGAATAATGATGTACAATAACATTACATAGATATTACACCAATATTAAAAACTTGCAAAGTATTCAACCAAGTTTCATTATTTGAAATTATGATTTCAATAAAAAAAAAAGCTTACAATGTCCATCATGATTGCGAATCACACTGCCACCCTTAATCCATATTGATTTTCACTACTCGAGGAATTGGCTTGGACCAATTAATTTCGGAGTGAGAGGTTGTTGTAGAAAAATATATATGCTCATGGAATTACTCATATTTTAATTTTATCATTGTAAAATTTTACCGCAGATGTGCTCACTAAGGGTGGAAACAGACCAGACCGCCTATCAGAGGCTTATTACCTGACCTATGATAGGCCACAGCAGACCTTTTTAGTAAACAGGTCAAACTTAGGCTTATTCAAAAGTCTATTTAACCGAAATAGGCAAGACCCAGACCTTTTAAAAATCATATTAAACCTAACAAACCAACCTATTAATGTTATTATATATTTATAAATTATTTTTATAACATGTTCAAAAAACTAAATAAAAAAAATTATGTAAATTCACCAGGACTTAGAGATTAAGCTATTTAATAATTGAATATTTAATTGTTGAGACTTAAGTTTAAGTACACAACTCAACTCATGTTAAATATTAGAATAATATCATATTTTACTATGATATTAAAAGACATTGTTTTGTATATTCTAGGTACCACAAATCATTCGAATACATTACATAACATTGGAAGATGATGGAAATAATTGTGATAACAATGTAAAAAATTCACACTAATTTCTATAATTATAATAAATTTTTCTAGTTTGTACATAAATTTTTTAAATTTTTAAATTTTTGTTTTTACATTTTTCACCTTAACAAACCTTTAAACAAGCTAACAGGTCAGACCAGACTTTTAAACAGGCTAGACCTAGGTTTTAATTTTTTTTTTAAAGGCTAACAGGTCAGGCTTAGGCTTCTATGTGCTATATAGGCTGAATTTGTTTAAGGCAAAGTCTGGTCTGACCTGACCTGTTTCCACCCCTAGTATTGCTCACCCAAGTTAGTCCTATGACCCAACAAAAGGCAAGCCCATCCCTTACAGATGATTATGGTTCTAATTTCTACAACTAGTTCCAAAGGCCATCCCTTCCGATTGTAAATAATTATGATTATGGTTTTAAACAGTTTAAAAAATTATATATACTCATCATACCAAAAAATTATATATACTCATCATACCAATTTCTTCTACATCAAAGAAAGTGATATTCAATTATTACTTAATAAAATATTACTTGACAACGCATGTTATATTTCTTATGAGAATAATGTATCTCCTGGTATAAGGAGATAAGTTATATCATTCAGCCACTAAAATCGTGACATGTGTATCATTTAATCATTTTCTACAAACATATTTCTAAAACTAAACAAAATAATACACATGTCATTCTTTTACTGGCGGGAGGAGATAAATTATGTCATCGTACTAGGAGTCACATTGTTCTCATTTCTTATAACATATATCACTTTTCATTAGTTTTATATGATTTAGTTTGGTTTTGTAACCATGCCCACCTTAGTTATGGAATGATGAATGCCGAGAGTGGTATAATTTCAGATTTTCAGTATTATGAATTTCAGATAGGAGCTTGTTGCATTAAATTCTCAACATGGGAAGTGAAAAGTGAGCATTGATAGTACCCTTCAAAAGTCATAAAAGTGATCATGGATATGGATAATTTCAAAATAGTTTAAAATTTCATCAGTGAAATATTATTTTTTACCATAACTGCCGACACTTTTGGTTTGTTTTTTACCAGGAATACCCACAATTTGTTTGTTTTCCTTTTTTGTTTTTGTGTTGTAGACCCACGAATAAATCATGGTATGGTACTTCAAATTTATGTTAAAGAATAAAATAAGATTCAAACCACATTTTTTACATTTCAAACCCTCCAACTATATAGGAGTCCAATTCTTATTGGGACATAAGAAAAGTGAATAACTATAAGTGGGAAACTATATATTAAACCAAAATCTCAAGGATTCTACGAATATTTTTTAATAAACTCTATCGGTTGTTCCTCATTTCCAATATGTGATTTCATACTTGAATATATGATATACATATATCTTTAGAAAATAACAAGGTTTTAAATTGCTAACACAATTATAATTGCACCATATATCATATACATTTATATTGGATATTAATATAATGTGCACACTGTTTTTCATAACCAGAATCTAACTCTGCTTAACTTTCATATCCTTAAGTGTGAGGGACAATTCAGTAATTTTGGTGCGTTTTGTAATTATGTAGTGTGTGAGGAAGAATAATAATGCAGGGAGGGGGATGGACCTGCATTACACAGGACTCAAGAATAGGCCTTCCCCCTGGGGGTGGAGTTAGAATCCTCTCTAGTATCAGAGAAATAGATGTTTCAAAAAATAAAGGGAAATATAATTTTTAATAATGCATTTATCATTTCAATTATGATGAAATAACACTTTTACCAATAAAAATAAAGAAAGAAACTTACAATTGTCTCTTAATTAATAAAGATGATACGTACCATCCCATTAACCTCCCCAAAACAAATAAGTATAATGTTAGGTGACATTAATATATCATTTTATATCTATCTATTTTTCATGTTTAATTATAATTGAAAGATATATAATTTCATTCTGATTTGTCACATTTTAATTTTAAATTTTGAGTATATGAATGATGTCCTATTGAATTTCAAATTTTGTCTTATACATTGTCTAATCCAATATTAATGAAGCAAAAATTACAACAACAATAATAAAATTTAAAATTTTAATTAATATGTCTTATTATAGTTAAAATGAGACAACAAATCTTATATTGATAGAACAAATTTTTGTTCCTATAACTCTATTTGGTTAGTTTGCATTATAATTGTAACAAGTTCTACTTGAATTTTTGAATGATATATGAGTAGTGTATTGGAATTATAAAAGTAGCCGTTACTCTTGATAAGAAGTAGAACATCTGAATCTGTTATTACAGGCACCTGATATTATGTTTTCCTCTTTCTCTCCAACACTAACTCTTATGACACTCACGTGCTCCTTCTCACTCCTCTTCTTAGTACAAAATGTCAAAACCATCCTTCAACTTTTGTTCTTATATTGTTTCCTATATCTATATCACACTCTTTCATTTTCCAACTAATTCATAAGTTATCACTTTCACTCAATCAAACTTCTTTTTTCATACATTGTTATAAGGGTATTAGTCATTATGGTTAGTTCCAAATACTTTTTCTATAATAACCCTTTTCATGCTTCTGATAACAACATAGAAAGATTGAAACTTTTCTTCTGTTTATGGATTCTTATGCTACTACCAACATGTGTGGAGCCAGGTTTAGGTGAAGATGATCATTGGGATGGAGTGGTTGTGACAGAATCAGACTTCTTAGCACTTCAAGGATTCAAGCAAGAGCTGGTTGATCCAAAAGGGTTCTTGAGAAGCTGGAATGATAGTGGTTATGGAGCTTGTTCTGGAAGTTGGATTGGTATCAAGTGTGCTATGGGACAAGTCATTGTAATTCAGCTTCCATGGAAAGGATTTAGTGGCCAAATCAGTGAAAGGATTGGTCAACTTCAAGAACTTAGAAAGCTTAGTCTTCATGATAACCAAATTAGTGGTTCAATCCCTTCAAGTTTAGGACTGCTTCCTAATCTTAGAGGAGTTCAACTATTCAATAATAAGCTTAGTGGTTCTATCCCTCCTTCATTAGGCTACTGTCCTTTGCTTCAGTCACTTGATCTTAGTAATAATTTGCTCACAGGAACAATCCCTGATAGTATTGCAAATTCCACTAGGCTTTATTGGCTTAACTTGAGCTTCAATTCGTTCTCAGGTCCAATACCAGCTACATTAACTCACTCAGTTTCTCTCACATTCCTTGACTTTCATCACAATAATCTCTCTGGTTCTATTCCTAACACGTGGGGTGGTGGTAGTGTTAAGAGTGGCTTCTTTAGGCTTCAAAGTTTGATCCTAGATCATAACTTATTCACTGGAAATATTCCTGCTTCTTTGGGAAGCTTAAGTGAACTCAAAGAGATTTCACTAAGCCATAATCAGTTTAGTGGAGCTATACCAAATGAAATAGGAACACTTTCTAGGCTTCAAATTTTAGATTTTTCTAGTAATGCCTTGAGTGGGAAGTTACCTAGTACTCTCTCTAATTTATCCTCACTCACACTATTAAATGTAGGGAACAACCACCTTAACAACCAAATTCAAGAAGCTTTAGGAAGATTACATTATCTTTCTGTTCTGATTTTGAGTAGAAACCAATTTAGTGGTCATATTCCTGCAAGTATTGGTAACATTTCCAATCTTATGCAGCTTGATTTGTCACTGAATAATCTCAGTGGAGAAATTCCAATCTCCTTTGATACTCAACATAGTCTCAATATCTTCAATATTTCTTACAATAATCTCTCAGGTCCTGTTCCCACTCTACTTGCCAATAAATTCAACTCAACCTCATTTGTGGGAAATATTCAACTATGTGGCTATAGCCTTTCAACCCCATGTCCTTCACCAGCTCCATCATTCGGTGTCATTGCTTCGCCTCCTAAATTGTCACAGCAACACCATCGTAGGATACTAAGTACCAAAGACATAATTCTCATAGCAGCAGGAGCTCTCCTCATAGTCCTGATAACACTTTGTTGCATCCTGCTCATCTGCCTGATTAGAAAAAGAGCCACATCGAAGGCATCGAATGACCAGGTCAGTAGGAGGACAGGAAAAGGAGTCCCTCCTGTTGTTGGTGTCGGGGAAGTTGAAGAAGGTAGCGGCGAAGCCGGAGGGAAACTAGTCCATTTTGATGGACCATTGGCATTTACAGCTGATGATCTCTTGTGTGCAACAGCAGAGATAATGGGAAAGAGCACCTATGGAACTGTGTATAAGGCTACATTGGAGGATGGAAGTCAAGTAGCAGTGAAGAGATTCAGAGAAAAAATCACTAAGAGTGAGAGGGAATTTGAATCAGAAGTTAGTGTTCTAGGGAAATTTAGACATCCAAATCTTTTGGCTCTTAGAGCTTTTTACTTGGGACCCAAAGGGGAAAAGCTTCTGGTTTTTGATTACATGCCTAAGGGAAGTCTTGCTTCTTTCCTACATGGTAAGTCCTTGTAGTTTAATACTGCATATTTTGTTTTATTGTTAGAGTTTAGAATATGACTACAATGCACTTAGTTTCAGTTAAAAGTTAGGTAGATTAATTTGATGAGATTGTTCTATAAGCCACACATTTGAATACAATTTGGATATTGTTATACACACTTTTCACTACCTCACTCAAATCTTCAGTAGCATTTAGTTCCGGTGCGCGAACGGAACATGATGGTACGGGGTAGAACAAGATGTTTTATTCTGTTGTTTATGGTTGCACCCTTTCATTGGAATGAAAATGTTATACTTTTTAGCGATTTTTTCTGTTAATAGTATACACTATACACCAAATATAGAACAGAACATGCATGCTCTATTTGGTCATTTTCTGGCATGTCTACAAGGCTTATTAACAAGTATTTCCATTTCGCTGCAGTTCGCGGATCTGAAACAGCTATTGATTGGGCAACAAGGATGAGAATAGCGCAGGGCGTGGCTCGCGGCATGTTTTACCTTCATTCGCAAGAAAACATCATACATGGGCACCTTACATCAAACAATATCTTGCTTGATGAGAATACAAATGCTAAAATTGCAGACTTTGGTCTTTCTAGATTAATGACAACTGCTGCTAATTCAAACATTATAGCTACTGCTGGAGCAGCATCGGGATATCGCGCACCGGAGCTACTAAAGCTTAAGAAAGCAAACAATAAAAGTGATATCTATAGTCTTGGTTTAATCTTATTGGAACTCCTTACTGGGAAGTCACCTAATGAGTCTATAAATGATGTTGAATTGCCTCAGTGGGTTGCTTCCGTTGTGAAAGAGGAGTGGACTAATGAGGTTTTCGATGTCGAACTGATGAAAGATGCATCAACAATTGGTGATGAATTGTTAAATACATTGAAGCTTGCTTTGCACTGTGTTGATCCTTCTCCATCAGCAAGACCAGATATTCAGCAAGTGCTTCAGCAGCTTCAAGAGATTAGACCAGTTCTTAGTTCTCAGGACAAAATTACATCATCAAGTACAATTTTTGCATAATTTTAGGACACACTTCTTTATGATTATTCTTTTATTCTTCTGTTAATTTTGCATGTTTGAGTTGAAAACTTGCATCAGTAGATACTTCTATGCTTTAATTCACTGTCTTTTTTTCCTCTTTTTAACACTTACTTTCACAATGTAACTTTGTTTCCTCCAAGACATAAAATAACTATAGCAAATATCAACAAAGTATAAACAATAAGAATCAACCCTTTATTCCATTAGCTGGGTCGTATACAAGAATCGAATGACATCATAATGCTCTATCATAAATAATGTTCTTTGATAAATGATTGATCTCTAAGTCTTTTCTAATCATTTTGCCTATGATTTTTCTTAGCCTCCATTTTCTTCTAGGAATTGAACTAACTTCCATTTAATATACTCTCCTTACGGGACTTCTAGCAGGTTTAGCAGGTTTAGGGTTCAACAAGCACATTTTAGCTCATTGTTTCAAATTGCGGATTGTATCTCCAGATGTGGCCACAATACTATGGTGATCACCACAATCACATCATACCATAATTGTGGTGTAACATTGAATCACAATGATACGGTTGATTCGGCTGCAATACTACCACGTCAATTCAATATTTTTTAATAAAAAAAAATTACACCACAACGGCGGCAATCGGGAAGAAGTGCTACAAATGTGATTTCATTCAAGAGTTCACACATGATTAACTTGAAATGCTAGAGAAGAACCTGTTGGCAGTAAACATTGAAACAACTTTTGCTATTATAAAGTCGAAAAGTAATTTTTATTTTCATGTTTTGCCCTTAACATTTTTGTATTTTTATAAAAAATTGTCCTACATAACCACCACCAACGTATTAACCACTGTTTCGCCTTAAATTGGACACACTCAAAAAATATCTTCTTAGTCGGCAATCATTTCTTATTGGATATGTAATTATAATTTTTGTGCAATTATATTTTATTGATACTTTTAGTTTATGAACTCCTTTAACCATAACAAACATCAATCCTTTTTTTTGACACTTTTTATTATAAGGGAAGTGAATATAGTGTTGGATTAATAAAAGGTACAATCCTAGCCAAACTCACATATAATAAGTTTTATTTACTTGAATTAATATTTTATGTGTAACACCCTCCATAATATTTTTATACCAATATATATATAAACAGTTATACTTATTGATTAAACTTATTACTGAAATCAAATGAAGTACACCTTTCCCAATAAATAAGCATATTTATTTATAAGATATATTTTTTATTGTTTGGTAAAATATTTATAAGATATTTTATCTCTGCAGAGGTAACCATGCACATGCATAGGAAATTCCGACTTAGAAGTTATTAATTCAAATAATTATATAACATGATTTAGTGATTTGTATACTTAGAATAAAAACATCCAATAAATTAAGCTCAATAATAAAGTGAATGAGAAATTCATAAAACAAAACTTCACGAAACCATATAGGTTAAAAAGAAGAAGAAAAAAAGTATAAACTAACACTTCTCTACACATTTTGTAAGCATGGTAGAGCCTAGTCTCTCAATTTGTTTTACCTGATTCTCACCACATTGCAACACCAATATTGGAACCTTGCCACTACAAAATTCTGTGGATGCCAACATATCTCCAACAATTCCCAATTGATCTACATTGTCCATGAAATTTGACATTTCTTCCTCTCTCAAATCCCCCATACTATGTCGCTTACCCACCATTACAAGGTCATAGTCTTTCTCGGTCGACATTTCTCGAATCGCTTCCATCAATCGGATACAATCCTCCACCGCAACCTCATCGAAAACTACATTATCGTTATTATATTTCTTTCCATTAAATTCATCTACTAAACTTTCATCTTTCTCTTTCTCTACCTCATCATTTTCATTCAACATTTCAAAATTAACATCGTTGTCGATATCATTTTTCATGACGAACCTCAACAAGGTAACCCTAATATTCGAACGCTCCAACATTCTGATACCCAATGCTAATGACTCTCTATCATCTGTTCCACCAATGAAGAAGATTCCCACATGAAAACATATCTTGGAGATGCTCAAACCTAGTGATGAGTACCTATCTACAAGTATCCCCACAGTGCATCGTGCACTATCTAGAAAGTTAGTGTTAAGGTCACGAATGAAAGGTTCTGTGAGGGTACCTAGGCTTTGATTATTCCCATGAAAGGGTATGATAATGAAAGGAACCAATTTGTCTTCAGCTAAGTTACAAACAGCTTCATGCATGCTATCATAAGGTGCAACATTAATATATGAAAGAATAGTGACTGGACCACTAGAATTGTTGGAGTAGTTCTCAAATGCTCTAAAGATAGCATTAGTGTTGGGGTAGTTTATGGACAAAGATTTTCTATTTTGCTTATTCATAGGAAGAAGAACTGGTGTGAATTTTCCTGATAGCTCAATGAGATGAATTACATGGACACATATTGGGCTTTCTTTGCTTGGGTTACAAGTCTCTAGCAATGCAATCATGCTATGTACATTACCATCATTGTGTAGACAAGAAACAATGTTGAATTCTATGTTTTCAAAAGTGTTTTGTATCGTTCTCATCACATGCCCTTCAACACTGTTTTGTGGTTTCAACACACGTGGGTTACGTTTATACAAGACTTTGATCAAGGGTGCACATATTGAGGTCATCAACACCACATAAAGTACCATTTGACTGAATACTTGTCCATCAATAATCTGCAAATTAATAACAAAAATAAATTAAAATTATTATATTATAATTTGAATGTATATGTCTACCAACATCAAAGGTTTAAGGAATGTAATGAAAGATGTTGTGAGTTCGAGTCTCTCCCATAATAAATTTAAAAATAAAAAAGGTATAAGGTGGTTTGATGTAGTGAGAAGGAGGTTCGAGGTTCGAGTCTCGCCTCACAACAAAAATACTAACATACTAACATTTGCCGATAAAAAAATTATGTATGTTGGGAAACAAGTCCCACATCGTCTACCTTATTATCTCGAGAATGATTTAAATATATGCTAGGCAACTCCTCTCATTGCCAATTGGTTTTGAGATGAACCTTAACACGGTATAAGAGCCGGAACTCAACTTATTTCTGGTTGTCATGGGCCAAAATATGTCATCTCGTTATGGGTCAAAGGTAACTATTCGCCTTTGAATGCATATATGCTAAATGATATGTGTGATAGCAAAGATGGAGATGAAATAATTAAGAGAATAGATGATTACCCCATTGTTCCTTAGTCGAGTGAAAAATAAGAGTTCGATTATGCCTTTGACGCTTAATATTAACCCAAGAGCCATGCCATGTTTTGGCCTAATCTTATATCTTGAAGAGAGAAGCACACAAGCAATGACCTTTACCATGAAACCCACAAATAAGATACACTGAAATGTTATAACCATCTTCCAATTCTGTATCTTAGTAAAATTGGTGTTTATGCCAACATATATGTAGAAAGAAGCCATAAGAATCTGTGATATAATAACTTCACTCTTGTCTGAAATTGTTGTTGCCAAAGGTGGTCCATTTGGCATAACCAAACCATAAATGGTAGGTCCTATTACAAATGATATACCAATATAATCAGAAATTGCTGCAGAAACTAATGCACCAAGAAGTATCATAACAACATAAGATTCTTTCAGTGGTTGTCCCATTGGTGTTTTTCTAGCAATCATCTTCATAATTGGTCGTATAACCCAAACACAAAACAATACAAAAGCTAATAAGCTGATCACAATTTCAACTGAATAATTGAACTGCTTCATGGATTTGAACTGAAGTGCCATAGAAGTCCATTGCATTATTTCAGCTATCAGGGTTGAAGACAAAGCAATTTGCCCTAGTTCTGTTGTTAGAAGATTGAGTTCTAGCAATGCTTGAGTAACAACAGCAAAACTACTTAAAGTGAAGACATTGGGAACAATTTGTTCTGATTCATCAACTTTACCTCCAGGATTATAAAAACTTAAGAGTAATGCTGTAACTATATATGAAGATAAGAATGGTATTACCCCAAATAGCCAACAACGTCTTGCTCCTCTCAGGGTTGCAATTATGTCCATTTTCATTGTTGTAATGAACACAAAATATACAACACCTATCTTGGACAATGTGAGTAAAAGTGAAGCTTGTTTCCATGGAAACAATGTGTCTAGGAATATTTGGCTGTGCCCTAAAAATGATGGCCCCAACAGAATGCCAGCCTGCAAATTTCACTATCATCAACATGCATATAAATATGATAAATTACTTACTTTGCATCTTGACTATGCAAAAATAATGTGCATAAATATATATGTCATATTCTAATAATCTATATAGTGGAGAAAATTATGAATAATAAATATAAGGGTATCATGAATTCTAATAATCTATATAGTGGATAAATTATGAATAATAGATATAAGGGTGTCATGAATTCTAGTATAAACAAATATTCAAAAACAAACAAATAAGTGTTGGTCCAATTGTTCAATTAGATCTTCTAATTATGATTATGGGCGGGGGAGATATTCGTAAAAGCTCTTTTGCAATATTATTTCAGGTGGCTTTGAATAGAGATGCAACCGTCAATTTATTGGGGGGAATGGAGCCATGGGGTTTGGATATGGAAACTACGTACAATGGATGAGGAGCTTGTTCGTTTGGGAGAAAGAGGAATATGAAAACCTCTTATATGCTTAATTCTTCTCCGCCTAAACAAGATTTTGCCGATAGATGGATATGGATTCATGACAAAGGGGGCATTACTCGGTCCGAAATGCATATCATATTTTGCAAAAAGAGGATGGATACCATGAACATGATTTCTTCAAGAAACTTTGGGCAAGTAAGGTTCTGACAAAGATGAATTGTCTAGTTTGGAGAATTTAATTACCAACAAAAGCCAACCTTGCTAAGAAAGGCATCTTATGAGCAAATGAAAATCAACAATGTGCTCATTGTAGGGACTTGGAGGAATCTTCCAACCACTTGTTCTTCTCTTGCTCAACATCCTATACGGTTGACAAAACTTTTATTCTAAACTTGGTCTTACAACTATTATTCATAATGACGTTATGACTAGCTATTCAATTCACACGAACATGATATCAATGGAGAACAAGAAAAAACAATTGTGAATGTCCCTTTGGGTTGTCACTATTTGGACTCTCTCGGATATTAGGAACAAAATTATTTTAAGAGGTGTTTCCACCTTGAAGAGATTATGATACATATTTTTCTCCTAATTTATTTGTCTCAATTTTAATAACTTTTTTTTATGATAAAAAAAGTATGACATTAGACCAAATATCAATTTTGATCTTTACCAGGAATATTTGCAGAAAGGGTTAGGTACTCTGAAGGAATTATTCGTAATTCATGTGGTTAAGGATATCCTAATTTAGGGTGGTTGGCTAACTAGAAACAAATATGTAAAAACAATTATATTTTGTTATCTTTGTAAAAATTGGCATAAATTTTAAACACTAATTAAGGGTTGAACAAAAAATAAACTCTTTGAACAATTATGTTCGAATTCCCTCATCTTAATTACTAGTGACAATTATGACAATTTGGTTTCATTGTGTGAAAACTTTGCTAATTGGTTGAAGATGCTTGGGAGGTTTTAGAGAAAGGTGACACCCAACTTCAAAATGAGAACACTTTTGTCAATAAATGATTAGAATGGAGATTTTATTGAAGTTAAAGAAGAAGGATAATTAATAAACCATTCCTTTTCATTCATCAATGTTTAGATGATGCTAAGTTTGAGATTGTTCCAATGCAACTACCTCCAAAGAAGCAGCTACAAGCTATATTATATACCTCACATGAAGTTATTGATAAAGTGATGCAGATGATGCACTGTACCTTCAAACTATACATGGTTTCTCTGCATGTGAAAGAATCTGAGTCACTTTCTTATTTTTACACTAGGATTTTGGTTAAGGAGAAAACTTATATAAAGGGTGTAAGTCTAATGGAAAAGATTCTGTATTAAGAAGTTCTATTCATGTCAATGGAAAAAGACTCATGACACATCTCAATAATTATAATTGCGATGATAGTTACAATTAAGTTTTGTTTACCGCAATTATGGAAAAATGTTAAAAGTTGGTGAGAAGCGATAGAGGTTGGCATGGTTGGCATCAGAACTAATGTTGAGGAGAAGAAGGTCAAATAGAACACTAAGGAGGCTTAGTAGTCAAGAACAATTTTTTAAAATTATCTAATCAATCAAAGATATTATTGAAAATAATAATTAGAAAACCCTACAATAAGAAACTAAATTATTATATTATGTTTCTTTTGGAGGGCACTAAGCACTTAGTATCCCATTAGAGCAATAATGAATTTTAGGCTCATGGCTTTAGGAACTTTCTTTTTCTAATGCCAGAGAAGATCTTTATTCTTACCAAATGTGCTAACCAAATGAAAACATTTTTATTTAAAGGTTCTCTCTTTCTTCAAACAATTTCAGAATTTGGCACAATATAATAGATAAGAAATTAATGAGTTGAAATTGGTGAAACTTACCAGAATACTACAGATGAATCTGGGTGTTTTGAGAGGCTTGAGAACATAGGAAAGCCCTTGAGAGATTAGAACTAGAACAATAATTTGGCACAATGTGACAGGAACTAAAAATTCAAATGGACTATCACCAACCCAAACACCTAAAGAACCCATATTTCTATCATTTCTGATACATATTTTCTTAGGATTACCCTCTAAGTCATATAATTCAGATTGTCTCTCCATTATGAGTATGAATATAATTGATTAGTTGATAAACAAATTAAATCAAACATATGGTTAGAAGTGGAAAGTAATATAAACATATCTATATGTGTTTCTCATACGCTTTAAAATTGTTACATAAGACGGTTATAAACTTATATTTATGTTCTGGCTCCTGAAATTGTTTTCAAAGCATGAGTTGTAGATGTGATATTAGTTAGTAGTTATAACAACATTCAACAATGGGGTTATAAATTAATTTGTAATTGTTTTCCTCAATGAATGAGTTGGAATTTCTGTTAGTTATTATAGTTAGGAAAGAAAGAAGCCACGTCTGTTCTAACCAGTTTTTTTGCTAAGCAAATCTCAAATACCCATTTCTGACTTGTTTAAAGATAGTTATTAATGTTAAACTTTGTCCAACCCTGCCATTCAAAAAATAATAATAAAACCTAAATTATTTTTTTATATTATTAATATTGTTAGATGATATTTTGATTGACATAATATTATCCTATCTTTATGTTTTTAGTTATTATTTGGGTCGTTATTATTTTATCATTTGTAACGATTTTTGCGATATAATAAATTATTTGGACTGACTCATATTTGAGTTTGATTAATCTTCTATATGATATCAGAGTAGTTTCATCTTTCATAACTTGTTCGGTCACTATTTTGTTACCAAGGTGCAAAAAAATCAAAAATCTGGTTATAATCTCCCCTTGTGGTGTCCCTTCTCCTTATCATTCACCCATTTTTTTCTCACCCTCATAGTTCCATATTACATTGTTAAGTGTTAAATTATCATAAGTTTACTAACAATTTTGTAGCACTTTGACTATTTACTTAACCCAAACTATTGATCATATGCTCATAAATGATTAAAACATGTTATTTTGCCAAATATCAACCTTGAAGTGTTTGTGTAGGCCAAAACTGGAGGAATAACCGAAAAAAGCTAAGTTTATAGGTAAAGATCACTCACACTCAGTGCCCGAACCACACTTGCCTAATCATATAGTATATGATACATGCATCCATCGCAAATTCCAAGTTGTGTCAAGCGCCATCCTGCACCAAGCGGAATCAATTACGAAATTCAACATTTAGTCACTGCCTCAAGTACGCTAAGTGGCTCGTCCAAGCCAAACAGAACAAGGAAGTGCGATTAGCAAAGAGAGGTGTGCCCAACACAAGAAGGTGCATTGAAAGGTCAAGCCTGACTATACGAAGCGATGGTTCAGCGTAAGGCGGTGCGCTTAGTGAAAAAGGCAGAATTCATACACTATTAAAGGGGTTTAACTTGAGTTTGTAAAAGGGACTTCGGGCAATATACCTGTAATTCGATATTAAAGAGGGTGAATGCATGTTGGTTGAACAATGTTTGTCAAAGGTAATGTGTGAGGATATAGTAGATGAGTGAAGGTGAATGAAATATGGTGTGAACATAGTAGGGACCACAATTATGTTGGATTCAGAACCCTATAAATCCTTGTATTGGATTGAGGTCAAGGTGGAGATATAGACCCATGTGTTGAGTCAGGTTCTCACAATATCTCTCTAGGTGTTGGAGAGGGTGATCTCATTCAAGATGTGAAGTGAAGTATCCTAAATGTCGTGTCTGCGATGTCATAGTGAATGATATTAATTGTTAGCGGATCAACAAAAGCACAGAGGCGTTGATTGACTTGGATGCAGGGTGTAACATGTGCACTGACTTGGATGGAGGGTGTAACATGTGCACTGACTTGGATGCAAGGTGTAACACAAGCACTGTTAGAGATGCAATGTGTAACATGGACATTGGCTTGGATGCAAATGTGTGACATATACATTGGCTGACATTGACGCAAGGTGTGTGTTGTGGATATACTCCTTATGGTGGAGTATGATAGTTTTTCAAATATGATATTTGGACTAGACAATGATGGTAGTGGTTGAGGCTTTCCAAGGATTTAAGCTCCAAGGTTCAATTTGACTAGGTACTAAAGAGGACGGTTGTTGGGGAACTTTTGTGTAGAGATTCCATAGATTGCGGTATGGGAAGTTGTACTACAATTTTGGAGAGTTAGGCTCTTGGTAACATCATCAAGGATACTCAAAAGGTTTATGCTAAATGGGGGAAGACTCTTATGTGGAGCAGATGTTAAAGATAATTAAGCATTGAGCAAGGTGGAGTCACATATTCGTTAAGATGGAGATTCTTGTGTAGATTTCCTAAGGAACAAGATATTCATGTATTTCAATCAAGGTGGAGATTGTTGGGGATGTTTGAAATATCTTGTTATATGAAGTCTCATATTGCCTAGAATTAGAGTAGAGTATCAATGCTATATATTGGACTCACGTCTCTTGTTATTAAGAGTGTAACACAAAATAGAAACACCCCATGAGCATGCATGGGTGTATCAGAGCTTGTAATCCTTAATCTATAGTAATATCTTAGTAGTCGCTCAATACTCAGAGGGGTGTAGGCACAATTAACCGATCTCTGTTACCAAATTATCTCGTTTCTTATCTTCTATTTATTCTATGCACTTTATTTGATTGTTTGAGGCGAACAATGTACAATGATTGCTTCCGCTGAACCAGCAATATATCTTAATCTTATTAACATAGTTGCTAGACATAAATCTATTTTGATGAGCTACTAATATGACCAAGATATTGATGAGTAATATATTTGAGGTGTTGCGTTTAACTCAATTTCACATGCATAGACTAATAGACATAGAGGTATGACTTTGTGAGATATAAATCTTCATTTCATGTGTAAAGTTACTAGACATAGAGTTTGATTGTATAAGCTACTAAATTGACTAAGACAATATCTTTTAGTACCGTTGAGGTCATTTGTATGGAAGAATCATTGCTAAATGAATTAGTGTTATTGATGCGTGTGTGTTGATGTGATTAGGAAGTTTGATCCCAACATCTTTACCTAATTATTTTAACCCGATAGTCATCTTAGTGTAATCAAACAAATTGAAAAACTCATATTAAAACTACTTAGAATAAAATTTGTTGATTAAAAGGCTAATATCGAGTAAGCCCTCGTGGATTCGATAACTCCTTTATACTTGTTTGCAACACCCATTTGGTATTTCATAGACCAATTTATTGGTTAGCATACATGCTCTGTTCCAAATAAGCAAACATTGATATGCTCAAATACAACAATTCACTTTCTTCTTTTATTTATATATGGTAATCTTTACAACAATGATCATTCGGGTAGTATTTTTCCCCATTAACGAATTATGTTAGTACAAACCTCTTTCCCATTGACGATCATTCTAATAGTGATAATATCACTATGTTCTATTCTCATCGACGTTCATTTGTGTGTGGATTTTCTCTCATTGACTTATGGGATTTTCTCTATTGTAATGAGATGATAGGCACGATACAATCGTGTTAAGATAAAGATAGTAAAATAAAGTGTTTTTTAAAATAAAAGAGTCTTCATCATGAAAACTTGGAATAAGACATCTTCAACATCTCAAGACCCTACCTTCACTAGTAAAATAAAGTGTTTTTTTATACCAAAAGAGTCTTGTGAGGTTTTGGTTTTCCACTTTCACCGAAAGAGGCAAGATATATTGATTAATCTTAGGTACGATTGTTTGCCTAAATGAAACTCCTCCTTATAGTGTTTAAGTGATTAAGACTCTTTTCACTTGGATGATTAAGACAAATTGGTTAGAGTTTCATGAAGTAAATATAAACTTAATTGATTTTAAAAAGCTATATATTAGGACCATTTTTTTTATTGAGTATTTCCACAACTAAAAGTCTAATTTTAGATTTTCTTTGATCCTTCTCACCATAGTTATATCGTTTCGTACTGGTCGGTTCAACCGGTAAACTGGTGAACTGGTCCCAATACCGGTATGATACAACAATTATACTGATCAAAACTAGCCAAAACCGGTCAAAATCAGTCATACCGGTCGGTTTTCAATTGATTTTTCAAATATTATATATGTATATCTAACTTCACCGTTATGCGGTTTAATTAGTAAATCAGCGGTTGAACCGCTATACCACTACTCTATATTTGGATTTTTATTTCAAGTCTATTTTACCACTTTTAGTTCCAAGTATGAAGGAGTTGTAAAGGCTGAAAATATTAACAATAATTCCTTTGATAATTCTTAATTATGTACAAAACAAAGAGGTAGAAAGATGAAAATACTAACTATTTAATTACATTAATACTTTTTTGAGAAACAGTAGTTGAACCTAACCTAGAAAGCTTATTATGTACAACCGATTCACCAACACCACCACATTGTGTCACTAAAACAGGAACCATTCCCTTGCAAAATTCCGTTGATGATAACATATCCCCTAACATTCCCAATGTCTCAGCATTTTCAATGAGAATTGCCATTTCCTCATCATTCAATGTTCCAATATTATGCCTCTTCCCTACAATCATAAGGTCATAGTGCCCTTCCAAACTACGAATTGTGTCCATTATCTCTACTACATCCACTACCATTATCTCATACCAAGTAACATTTCCCCTAGCAAATTTCATGCTTTTGAATTCATCAATTAAACTCTCACTCAACATTTCTTCTATTTCCTCCTCTTCCTCTTCTTCCTTAGTTTTAAACCTACTCTCATCAACTTTATTGTTACTTGTCACTACAAACCTGAATAAAGAGACCAACACATTTTCTCTTTGGGTCATTCGAATACCCAATGCAAGAGCCTCTCTATCATCTTTTCCACCAACAAAGAAAATACCCACATGGAAAATCATGTTAGAATTATCATTACAACCAAGCCTTGAATTTCTATCCACTAGTATCCCAACCGTGCATAGTGCACGACCTTGAAACCTAGTATTGAGTTTTTGAATTGAAGTTGATACATATCCACCAAGGTCAATATGGTCATTTTCATTAAAAGGGATGAGAATAAAAGGTACCATTTTGTCTTGTGCTAGGTTACAAATAGCTTCATGCATGTGTTTGTAATGTGCTACATTAACATAAGGTACAATAGTGATTGGTCCACTAGAGTTGTTTGAGTAATTATCAAATGCACGCATTATATGATCAGTGTCTGGGTAATTGAGATTCATCATTTTTTTGGTTTGCTTGTAATTTATAGGAAGTAGAATAGGTGCAGCTTGAGCCATGATTTCAACAAGTTGAATAACATAGGCACATATAGGACTTTCTAGGGTTGGGTTACAAGCTTCTAGAAGAGCAATCATTCCACTTACATTTGATTCATGATGTATACATGTGATGATTCGAAATTCTGTGTTTCTTGGAGTGTTTTGGATTGATCTTACTCGCATGTTACTTATGTCTGAAGCATGTTGTACTCTTGGTCGATGCATGTAAAGTAGTTTAATAAAAGGTGACATAAACACAGTCATCACCACCACACATATCACCATATGAGTGTATGTTTCTTCATCCAACATCTGGTAACAGGAATTAACAACATAAAATTAGCTTTTTTTAACAAATACCCTAATTAATGCATTAATAATTCGATGAACACTAAACAAAAAAAAATTAATTTTGGAAAATTAAGCCAAACTTTCTTTTGTTATATATATATATATATGAAAAGATCATTGTTCAAAACTTCAAGATAACTTTTTTATCTTTCTAAAAAGATACTCTTAAGACACTTTAGCATTCCCCTATTCTTGCCTAAGTTTTGATTTGCAAATGATTGGGTTTTCTTGTCCTCATATTCATATTCAATCAAACTTCACAAAATAATATTAAAATATTAATTTTTGATTTTGTTATTTTTATTTTTAGTTGAATGAAGTTTTCTAATTGGTTTGGAACACAAAGTGTGATATGAATGAGGACATGTGATCCTCATCCACAATGATGAAACGTCCAATGTAAAATCTTGGAAAATCACTTGCCTTGTGGAAGGCTTCACCAAATTTTCCAACCCCTAATCATAATTAATAAATTACTTATCAATTGATAACTATTATAAATTAATTATTATTATCACGAGAATTAATATACTTATATATGTTAACATAACTTATTTGGCACTTGCACCAATAATATATGTATTTATGCTTGGAGAAGAAGAGAAACTTGCCTTGTGTTCCCTCATTGTAGAGAAAAATAAAAGTTCATTGATGCCCTTGAGGTTCATGATTAAGCCAAGCAAAACGCCATGTTTAGCCTTGATGTTGTAGGACATGGAAACAAGCACACATGCAAGCATCTTAGCCAAGTATCCAGCAAATAAGATACACTGCAAACTTATAATCTCCCTCCAATTTTGAAGCATAGACAAGTTTGTGTTCATTCCAATATCTATGTAGAAGAAAGGTAGTATGAACCTTTGTATAATAAGTTCACTCTTTTCTATCAATGATGTTCCCAAGGGTGGTCCACTTGGTGTAATCAAACCAAAAAGAATAGGTCCAATAAATATTGATATTCCAATTATATCAGAAAGACAAGCCATAACTAAAACCCCAACAAGAGTGAAAACAATGTAGATTTCCTTCACTTGTTTTCCAACCGGTGTTCTCTTAGCAATCATTTTCATCAATGGTCTTATCATGAAAATGCAAAAAAACAAGAACAACAACTGAATGTTGAAAATCATGAATGAACTTTTGAGACTTCCTGCACTTATCACACGCCTTAGTACTACAATAAGCCATTGCAATATGTCATTGATCATGGCTGAACTCAAAGCAATTTGTCCAACTTCTGTGGCTATTAGGTTAAATTCCATTAGGGCATCAGAAATCACAGGAAAATAAGAGAATGACATTGAAATACCAATGAAGGTACGAACACTTGGATTTTGTAGATGAGGGTTGTGTTCAGATAGATAATAGAAACCTAAGAGTGTTGTTAAAACAATAAAAGATGATACATAAGGTATTACTCCAAGTCTCCAGGTGTTTTTTGATGCCCTTAAAGTTGCTACTATATCCATTTTCAGTGTAACAATGAAGATATAATATAAAGCACCAATTAAGGAAGATAATTGTAGAAACCCTGCTTGTCTTGGTGGAAATAGAACATTCCAGTACTTTGGGCTGCGACCAAGACCTGATGGCCCTAATAGAATACCGGCCTGCACATTTTCAAAATGCATCCAAGTTTAGCTATAAAAAAAAGCATTGTTATATGTATACATTTTTTGCGTATATCTCAAACCATGTCTTAAACCAATGAAAACATGTCATATCAATTAAAAAGATCAAATATTCATTATTTTTTCTGTTTTTACGTCATTATCACTGGTTTAGGACATGGTTTTAGACATACTTTGAGACAATCATTGTCTACACTTTACATGTTTTCACAGTTATTTGTTGACCCCTTTGATGTTTCGAACCTATTCATATCTACAATTTTCTATTTTTTGTCCTTGTCCTTTTGAGGATGCATTCTGAGTTTCATATTAATGGGTTTCTGCTTAAGTACCTTTTTCTAAAGAATAACAAAAGAAAAGTGGTTCTAATAAAAGGAAAAGTAAGAGAAACAATAAAAAAATAAAAAATGAAATTGACCATATTGGAGTTGATTGAAACTTACAATGACATGACACATAAATTTGGGTGTTCTTATAGGCTTGAGAAGAAAGTACAGCACTTGAGATAATATGTTATGAATGAAGATTTGGCACAACGTTACAGGAAGCACATAATCAAGTGGATTATCACCATAAAACATGCCATGAGATCCAACAGCTTTATCATCTTGAACACAAACTTGTAACACACCAAAGGAATCATGATAAACAGTGGTTGTTCCATTACCAAGTAACTGTGCCATTCTCAAACCTAAAATGTTCCACACCTGTGTTTGTGTTTGTGTTTGTGTTTTTAGTGCATATAAAAACACAAACACAGAAAAAGAAAAAGGTGGGTGATGAAAATGATCAATGTTTGATGAAGAAAAATGTTAGGAAAGTATTAGGGTTTTTATATGAGCTTGAGATTTGGATCCTTAACATTTAAGGACACTATGCTACAATAGTCACGTTTGATATTTTTGGTAATAGCTTGAGCTGTAGTTATAATATTACAACGGAGACACTAAACTATTATAGTAACACATGCTATAACACAATGGTAGTAACCAGAATTAGAACAGTTATATCACAATGATAAAAGACACCTATTTATTAATTTGTAAAACTTGTTTCTTTGTTATTATTACTCGATAAATTGAGTTAACATATTTCTTCTAGAGAGCTAATTTTGTATCTAATTCCTTTAAGTGGATTTTGAAATTCTTCAAAAATTAGTTTCACTAAAATTAAAGATACTGTAACAATCAACTGTCAAACCGTGTTAAATTTGACATGTTTTTGGAGTATATACTATATACTATATGAATTTGATCTTATAAAGTTAATTCCATATCCATTATTAACAGTTAATACTAAAATTATTAAAAAAATATTACCTTAGTTTGTAACTGAGTACAAGAATAATTAGTCATAGAGAAGTTCATATAGCCTATGCTAACAAGGAACAAGGATCATCTTCATAGAACAAAGTACCTATCAGACAAGTACTTGATTTTACTTGTGTTTGTAAGAAATTTTGGATCACACATGTAATATTTTAATGTGTTTGTAAATTAAAGTGATCTACTTCAAGTAAGGTTTATGGCTGTAGATATTTTATCATGAAAATTATTGTGTAGATACCAAATATATTATTTCTATTTTACGATGGGCAAAAATAAGAAATAAGAAAATTCAAAAGGCATCACCTTTCATAAAAGAGAATGAATGTCTTATAAACAGGGGTTATGGTCCTTGGAATAAGAACTAAAGACTAACGGTAGTCTATATTGGAAAATCACTAATCCATCAAGAAATTCATTACCTTCAAAGAAGATTTAATAGATATATCCTTCAGATACGCTTCCGCTTTCTATTTATTCTTGATGATTTGACATGATTGATATATTTATATGATGATAGTATTCTTGTAATATTTAGTATCTTCCATTGTATTGGATTTCTACCGTCTTTTCAATAACAAAATGTGTTATTCCATTATATATAAAAGTATGATCGATAACACGGGTCCCTACAATTTTGAGACACTTTCATGGATAAAACAACTTAGCAAAGAGAAGTTGATTCCAAGTATCTTGAAGTCCAGGTAAACACCAATGTATACAATCAGCATAGCTAGCAGGGTTAGCTAATTGTTCTTGACTCAATGGATTCCATTGCTTCTTGTAGATTGAAGTATGTGCATCTTTTCTATAGCTAGAGAGCTGAGTTATATTCAGAAATGTAATTGGAACTTTGGATTTTCTCAACACTTCTTCAATTACTTGCATTATGCTTTTCTCTGAATCTGAACCCCAATATGTAGAATCATCAATTGGTGTTGTTTCATTGTAGCAATTACCTCCTTCTTTACCACCCCACTCTTTGCTCCTACCAATGTTTTGGTTAATATATATGGTTTATTTAATGTGTGACAAATCATTTAAATGTTAACTAAGTAGTTAAGGTAGAAGAAAATAACAACACTCCAAATTAATGTAATACATTATATAATATAGTATAGTAGTAAAAATCTTTTGCTCCATAAACAGCTAATAGGAACCTACATTGATTTAAATTGCGGTTGCGGTCGCGGTAAAGGTTGCGGTTACTGCAATTGCGGTCATTGCGACCGTTGCGATGTGGATTGCGGCCGTTGCTTTGTGAATATTTTGTGATTAAAACAATATTTTTGAGTCCGATGCAGTTTGATGCGGTCCGATGCGGTTGTGTTGCGGCCAGATGCGGCCACAACAGTGTTTTGTTGCGATTTTTTTGTGTGAAATTCAATCACACCGCAATTGCGGTGCGTTGCCGGCCGCATCCGCATTGTTGCGTCCGTATTATGTATTGCGGAACACATTTTAGAACACTGAAACATATGAATGCAATTCTCACATTATTTTTTTGGTGTTTAAATTTTAGGTGATTGTTATACCCTATGAAATCTGATTTCTACTACTATAGGTTGAGAAATGATGATACTGGTTTCTGCTAAAGTCTACAAAAAGGGCTGTCCTGGATGCATGATAAAATATAGTGTTTGGGTTACCAAAATTGGCCTTGCCACCATTTGGTATGTTTTTAAGCCCGGTCTGAGAGGACCTGAAATCGGGATGAGCCATAAACTGTGACAGATCGAGTTTGATCGGACAACCCATTTTGTCACCTCTTTGTTTCTATTATGATTTTTTATGACTAGTTATGCCCAAGAAACAAAGCAGGGATATTACAACATCAAGCAGAGTATGACCTCTCTGTTTTAACTTTTAATCACCATTATGTTCACCATAATTCTGATTTGAGGTTACTAAGAAACAACCTTACCGTTGTACCAAACTCACCCTCTTTGCAAATAGAATTTCTCTAAATTATAACATTGGTGTAAATGGTACTCACTTTGTATGAGAAGGTGACATGCTGGTGAAGAATACTCTAGTCTTGTTTGTGTCCATATTCAGTCTCACCCATCTAACCATACTTTTTATAGCCATTCGATAAGCATCCTCTGTTGGCATCTCAACAATCACTTTTTCTTTATCATCAAAAGATCCAAGCCTTGAAATTTGAGTAGAAATTAATCATTGAAATTATCACATTAACCAAAGAAATAAGACAAGGGTGAGTAACATACAAGACTTTCATTTTGGAGCCAGTTATCCACCAAAGATAGGTATTGAATACTATAATATCAGCACCTTTCCAATAATGGCCATGCTTATTGATTGAACCTTTTCTCACAATTCTATCAGATACCCTATGGATGATAGCATTATCGGAGTTCGATTCAAGAAGAAAAGGTGCCCAATAGTACTCAATTGTAGCATTGTATTCCTAATTACATGTAGCAACATGAACAAACAGAAAATATCTGGGCATAGTAATGTAGCTAAATGTTACAGAACAGTATAAGAATAATATCAGTAACTATATGAGAATTAAAAACACCTTACATATTCTACAATTCTCACTAGTGAACAATACTAATTATATAAGTATGTTATGACCACATATATAACTTCAATGTCATATCATGAATGTGGTTAATTGCTTCCTAATTATATAAGAACTCTATATAACTGTCATAACTCACAACAGCTATTACACCAAATGTTACATAAAACTGTTAAGTTGTGAAATGTGCATAAGGTAAGAGTAGAAAGAGATGCCTAGTACCTTGGCTGTGAAGACAGTGAGTGAATCAAAGGTTTCCTCTGATTTGGAATCTTCAGGAATTAATTTATGGAGAAGGCATACCAAAGAGACATACTGACCCCGGTTAAGTGAGTCTCCGACCAACATCATCCTCTTCCCACGAAGCGTTTCCAGCATCAAACTGGCATTGAATCTGCAGCATTGTTAATTAAAGAGGTGTTTCATCATAAATTATTTGGATTAAATTAATGATTCTATGATTATTTGGATTAAATCAACGGCCTTTATGTCTTACTTACCAAAACGAGTAATGATCCTCTTCAGTACAAACCACTTGAAACCACAACTCGAGAGAGAAAAATACAACGGAACAATAAGAAAGAAAACACTTCTTACTTGGGAAGATCACAACCATGTGGCTGCCAGCGCCAATTCCGGTAATCCTTATCCGGCCTCCCATGTTGTTCGCAAGTTAACTGTGGCTGTATGTACGGACACTCCAATTCCTCATATAGCGGCCGAGCCAACACGTCCTTAACCCACCTTCCTTTAAACATATCACACCTTTCCTCTGTCTCCTCCACAGCAAATGCAACCTTATGAACATTGCTCTTCTCTGATCACAATTGTCATTACCCCACAGAACAAAACAACACCAAATTCAGCAAAGATAACAATCTAAAGAAAAAAAGTTCATTTATAATAACCAAGATGAACATGCTACATTCATAAAACTATAAACCATAACATAATGTTTTATCACATTCTATTTTAAATCATAAATCATGTCTATAGAGCTAACAATTTGAACTTTCATTCAGTTTGGATCCAATAATAAATCATTCAAATCAAAATATAATTGTTTAAGCTACATAGCCTATCAACTTTTCAATTTGATTGAACAGATTTTAATCCTAATGGAATATGCCAAAATGACTCAAACCTATTCAAAAAGACTTATAAGTGTCTAAATCCAATTATTTACCAAGAGGGTCAATTAGTACAGGTTTTTGTTATCTAAATCCAAAACCTTAATTAAATTAAAAATACAAGGCAAAATAAAAAATACATACACTAAAACAATGAAAATATTAATTTATAGAAATACTAGGATTATAGTATATTGATAAATAACTAACTTTATGTAAAGAAATGATAAAAAAAAACACCTTGACTAGGGAACTGAGTCAAGTCATGGAGTGTGTAGAATGGTGTAAGTTGAGAAAAGTTGAAGAAGAAGTGGTAACCAAAAAGGATTACAGTGAAGAGAATAAAAGCCAAAAGGGTGGTGAAGAGATAGGGAAAAGAGAGAAACTTGGTTCTGAAGAGAGAATGTGGAGACAGGTTCATCATTTGCATGGACCCAACCTTAGCTATGAAGTTATTGCTGATATTACTTTTTTCATATAGCAGACTATTATATTATGATGAGAACAGCTAGCATAATATTTACTGTTAATTAAATTTTTGGTAAGATTCACAAACATCATATAAATTTACCATTTTTGTTATTTGTAGAAAATGCATATAAGAATAAGACTAGACCAACAAAAAGAATATTACATCTAGGTAACTACTGTTTTAGAAAAGAAAATGGGGTGTCACAGTTTCCTCCTCTTATTCATTTCTCTCTTTCTACAAAAAGTTATCAAGATGTATGTTTTTTTTTAATAATTCATTATCAATTTAAATATTGAGCTTAATATTTATGTAGTGCTGCTGTAAAGTTTTATACACTATCAGTGTATTATTTCATTTACCTTTAATTTGTATTATTTTTTATTTATTTAAGAGAGTCAATGATGATAAATAATGTGTCATTATATACTACCACTGTTGTTTGCTGATGCGGTTAGGACTGTGAGGATTAGAACTTAGTTGGAGACTTTTGTTTTCTTTTGTGTTGTCTTTTAACTCTTTCTTACTGATAAAAAAAACCTTAAATATTTAACTATTGTATAAATTATACACCTAGTTAA
The DNA here is from genome assembly GCA_009771035.1 of Lupinus albus. NCBI lineage: Eukaryota > Viridiplantae > Streptophyta > Magnoliopsida > Fabales > Fabaceae > Lupinus > Lupinus albus. The sequence continues at coordinate 763,594 of CM020006.1, forward strand.
AAAGATAAAATATATTTTGACTATAAATGTGTCATATCTTATCTACCAATTAATTTTATTTTTACTAGTGCTTATAGATGTATCCATAAACCATACACCAAACAAATCTTTACACTTCTAGAATTCAAATTCATAAACTTAAATACACTAAAACCACATAATTTTTGGATTAAGATGTTTTAATATAAACCAAATGTTTAAATCTTATAAAGAGGGAATAACATGACATATATTTATACTCATCAGATCCCACTAAGTAAGACCTCGTACATTTGGACCCCTTTTATGTTTTAATTAGTGTTGTAAAAATCGGACCAAACTTAAAAACGACTTTGATTTGCAATCTTAACCGAATAATGAAGATTATGAAATGCAATTGATAAAATAATCTAACCCATATTAAGTCAATGAAGAGAGAATGTGAGAGTTCCAGAGTGACAGTGGACTTAAGCAAAGGAAGCTCTTTTATCCTTTGGTTGAGACCTATCAAGGGTCATCAGATCACACTAGTCCTACTTTTAAGAGAAACAGTCACATTTAAATAACAAAACATGTCACTTTATCTCTTCCGAATCTTCAATTCAAATCCTCTCAAATACCGGAGAGTCCAGTATTGGATGAAACAGTGACACGTATACTTCAAAAACAGTTGACTTTGTATATTTCAATGTTGGAAGAATAACAATAGGTGATATAAGTTCTCAACAGCTAAAATTTACTTCCAGCAATAGAATTATTGGTAGAGTCTGTACTTTCAAGAGAATCACACACTTAAGAGGAGGAATAGGGTCTTGAATTACAATTATTCCAAATATTTGAGGAGTTTTATTATGCTAGATAAACAGAAATTGAGCTCCCTCAAGCAGTTTTAACTCCAGCTTCAGTAAGCAGAGGTACCAGCTTACCCTGGCCATGCAAGCCAGTTATTGCTGCATAGAAACAGAAAGGATGGAGTTAACAATTCAATAAACTATCTGCAAAGAAACCCAGTGACAAAGAAACTTGTGAAGATCAATAACAAAAATACGAAAGACATAAAGCTTACAGTCATAGCTTTAACACCTCACTCCTGACATGCGACCCCCAGCTCATGAATACACTAAGCTATGATAGCTTAATGGTAGCGACTCATGAGAATAATGACTATTTGTCCCTGATGTCATTGGTTCAAGTCGCAGGAGGCTCCCTTTGTGAGGAATAAAAGAGGTATTTAAGCTGGTGGGTAACACGCGCAATATATTCATGGGTCCAGGGGTCACATGTCAGGACTGGGGTGCTACATTAAACTATATGTCAGAAAGGGTGGAGTTAACAATTCAAAAAACTATATGCAATGAAACCCAGTGACAAGGAAACTTGTGAAGATCTATAACAAAAATAAGAAAGACATAAAGCTTACAGTCACAGCCACCAATGTGATTTCCGCCGATGAACACATTTGGCACGGTTCGCTGACCGGTCCACTCAGCTAATGCTGCTTGGATCTCTTTTCCATCAGCTGCACAATGTCCAACCAGTTCGGTTAAGTTATAAGTTTTCGGAGACAAAACTACACCAGAAGGAATCACCTAAACTCATAAAATATGGTAGAAGCAATTTCTGAAGAAAAGGAAATCCAATTACCAGTTAATTCCATGATTGTGAATAGCTTCCCATAAAGTCATGAAATAATTATATGATTTAATTATTTAGAAAATAACTATTCAACTTCAATTTCTTGTGTTGTGACAAAGAATCCTTGATTCAAAACATGTTACTAATGTTTAATAACCACTTAGAAATCATTACTCCACTCTACAGAAACCAGGGTCTGTTTTTCGAGCTTTTTACAAAAAAGATTACTTAGAAAAAATTACTTTTAAGTTTCACATATTTGTTTGGTGTGGATTTAAGAAAAAGTAGAAGCTGCAACAAAAGCTGAAATTCAGCTATATTTTCTGATTCTAAGAGAATCACATTTTCGAAAATAACTTTTATGGAACCACTTTTTTATTTATAAAAGTTAAACAATTGGGTCGTAGCGTTAGTAAATATTACACTTAGCAGGGATTCATGATAAGGATTTAAATGTCTATTTTTAATTGAACAAGTAGAGTTAGTTACACCATCATAATAAATTATGGTATGACACTGAATTAAAATGATGTGGCCGCATCGAGTAACCGTATCAGATTGTATTTGAAAAAAGAAAGATAGAGAGAAAAACTGACATTCGACGTCGAGTTCAATGGCCTTAAAAGGGACACTCAATTGAGTGAAAAGCTTCTTGACTTGGACGCAATAAGGACAATAGGATTTGCTGCAGATTAAAACGCAAAGTTGTTTCAGTAAAAGAGAAAGAGAAAGAAAGAGAAAATGAGAATAGAAAAAGGAATAAGAGAAAGAGACCTGAAAACGACAACCAAATTGGAAGAAACAATCTCCTTTGCTTTGGGAAGCGCCATTTCTCTTCTCTCAATTGTTAGGGTTGCCTGTGTTTGTATACTGTATCCACAAAATTAAATATACCCGTTCAAATCTACCGAGGCCCATCTTTTAAATTAGGGAAAGTCTCACATTTTAAATGGTGTTCCATTACCAAGTAGTTGATCTAGTAGTGTGATATTATGCTACATATTAAGGGTGTGAGTCTTATTTGTTGGGAGAAGGGGCAACCACTAATTCCGAAAGGGATTGGTTCTCTAATTTAAATGAAGATAAATATATTGTGTTACACTAAAACCTCGTATAGAAAAAACTTGTATAGAGACATATATATATATATATAGGGATGACAATGGGTATGGATGGGTCCAGGTAGTGCATTACCCAGACCCGTCCCACTGCGTTATTTTTGGACCCAGACCCGCTCCAGACCCATGCTAATACCCGCTGAGTATACTACCCACGGGTCCTTGGGTACCCAACAGACCCATGAATACCCATAAATTCAAAAGTATTAAAAATAATTGCAAGTAATTTATGCATATGTGTATTTGTTTCATACGATCTTATATATTATTTAGACAATTAAAAAGAAAAAAAGTATAAAACTTAATTTAAAGTTTTAAAAACAACTTAATTTGACTATTAAACACAACTCATTTTACTCTAACAAACATTAAAAACAATTCAATATTAGGATGGAAAATTCATTTAGTATGATCTCTTCGGTTAACATAACATCACATCATGCATGTGAATTAATAACATAGTATCATTACTTAATAACATAACATTATATTTTAATAATATAAGAATTACATTTATGAATTAATATGATATTATAATTATGGATTAAGATGATATTACAATATACATGATATTACAATTAGGTTGTTATATATATAGGAAGAAATAGTGGGTCGGGTACCCACAGGTCTGTGTACCTTATTACCCGGATTCAGACCCATCTAACAGTAGGTCTTAAAATTGCGGGTCTCAATTACCCACAGGTTAAGATCATGGACTCAGACCCGACTCGTTGGGGGTATTTTTTACGGGTATCCGCAAATCCGGATACCCATTGTCATCCACGTCATATTTAATTATAATTAAATTTTTAATATCTTGTCAAAATTTTATTGGTTGTCTCAACGTAACGTCTCCCTTATATATAATTCAACTTCATGAGCTGGACTAATTTTTATTTATTATTATATATGACCCATTAATCATTAGCCGTGTGGGGTAACTGGCTTCCTTGTTAACAAATTAAAATATAAAGTCACTCTACAGTAATTTTAATTACATGAAATGTTTTTATTGGTAAGAGAAATGATTTACTAGAAGACATACTTATTCAATGTATTGTAACAAAATCATTAATTGTAGGTTTTTCTTATACTGAGTCTTGGCATTTGACCATAACTTCAAATGTAATTTTGTTCAATTCATGAAAAACTCTGGCCAGTATGAACATTTGATTATTATGTAAATTTCAAAAACAAAACGTTCATAACAATTATTATTCACAATAAATTGAAGTTAAAACCACCATAGTCAACTTTTCAAGTAACTTTTACATTGTTCTGAATTTATCCTTTTAGATCTACAAGTATCTTCCAAAACTATAAGCCCTTAATGCTTAAAAATGTTACTTAGATCTAAAAACAATCATAGTGAATAAAAAACAAGATTTCATGTACCATGTTGAAGTGGAATGATTATAATATCTGAAATTCTCAAACGTTATATAAATCGACAATTTTTGATCCATGTTCGTAACATCTTCAATTTTCTGCTTCAAACAATCCAAGGTTTACTCACAACTATGTCAAACCCAAAACCAGAACCTTCATCACCACCACCACCACCACCTTTTGATCCTACTAAACCTTCACTTCCAATTTCTTACCCAATAAAAACTCTGCAACAACTTGAATCTCGTTCATACTTTGATTCTTTTCACTACCCTTTTAACAAAACCTCTTTTCCTATTCAAAATGGGTCTTTTGGGCTTCCTAATAGGAGAAGAATGTTGGTGTGTCATGATATGGGAGGGGGTTATTTGGATGATAAGTGGGTCCAAGGTGGGACCAATTCTGATGCTTATGCAATTTGGCATTGGCATTTGATTGATATTTTTGTTTATTTTTCTCACTCTTTGGTTACTCTTCCTCCTCCTACTTGGACTAACACTGCTCATCATCATGGTGTTAAGGTACCTTTTTAAGTGCTTAATTATTATGTTTTTTTATGTGAAATAAGCTTTAAAAGACTTTATTTTTGTTGATAGATTATTGGATTAAGCTAAAAAGAACTTTTTTTTCATAAGCTTATTTGACAAGCTTGTTGAAATAAGCTAAAAGAGTTTATTGAGCCCAAATAAGCTATCCACAGGATGTTCCAAATGCCCCTTAGTTTAGTTCTTTTTGTTATTTATATTATTCCTGAAGGTGGTTTAGCATGTAGATGCTTTGAGACTATTTTAAATGATGGAATGTTTATTCAGGATTTTATGTCATGAGTGACTTTATTCATCCATGGAATATCATTAGCCCTTGAATGATGAAAACTCCTGTGTCCCTAGATGTGCATTTTTCTCATTGAAATTGCCCCTGATGCGGCGGATTCACGTGTCGATATTTGGGACTAATTTAAATGATGAAATGCACATTCAGGACCTCATGAGTGATTTACATCATCCATGGACTAATATAATATAACTGAGTTGCATCATTCAAGAACTATTTCACCATTTACTCTCTCTTTTTTCTGCTTTTTTGGGACGCTGATGGTAATCTTTAACTATTTTAATTTGAATGACTTCGCATAAGCTGTAGTAGTTTAATTTGCTTAAAGTGGTTGTTTTTGTTAAAGTACACATTTTAGATGATTATTATGGCTGAGCTAATGGTTTTGTAGCCATAATTGCTTTCCATGTGCCGCAGATAAAGGACATATTTTTATTAGGAAATGTTTCTTCTACACCTGGCCTAGACCTGATTACATATCAGTTAATTATTGGTTAACAAGGTTTATCGTTTGGTTAATGGACTAACACCATGTTTCTGAATGGTTTTCTTTATATTTTAGGTAGATTTTCTGTGAAAAGTCACTAAATATTTTGACATTATTATTAACTTGTAGCTACATGAAAGTTTGGCTGATAATTAAACCACACATACGAACTTACAAATTTTAACAAGCTGTTTCTTTTTGCTTGACTATGAATCAGTTGCTAAGGTCAATTCTATGCTTACAAAGTTGGTTTGGTTTAGTTGATCTGAGATTTTATGGTAAATGTAAACCTCTTTTCTGTATCTTTTAGGACGCTAAGGATTTTTGGTATTTGTGTTTGTTACTCTTTTGCAGATGTTTCTGACATTATTTGCTGTTCATGCTTCAATCAAAATAAATATTTTGTTCCATTGCATCATTAATCTCATAAATATTACATCATTAATATCATAACTAATTTCGTATTGAATAACTGTAGAAACACGTATTTGAACTTCTTCGGCTTTACTCTTTCCTTTTATGTTTTAGGTGTTGGGGACTTTCATCACTGAATGGGATGAGGGAAGGGCTGCCTGTGATACACTGCTTTCAACAAAGGAGTTTGCACAAATGTATGCAGAACGTCTCGCAGAGCTTTCTGCTGCTTTAGGCTTCGATGGGTGGCTAGTTAATAACCCGTTATCTCTGTGTGCTTAGTGGAGTTACATACATTTTTTTCTCGATTTTATATTATCTAGTAGATTTCTCATCACATTCATGAAGTTTATTCATGAGCAATAAATGAACTGTTGACCTGCACTAGCATTGCATCCGATGCTCCACATGTACATATAGTTCCAAATTCAGTCAACTAGAATGGCTTCAGTTTAGGTTCCATGAAATTAAGTTCTCAAGTTGATGGTGCATGTTGTTTTGTCTAAATACTGCTCAAACAGAAACAGAACGAAAATTCTCAGAATTTTTTTGAACAATAATATTGTAAAGATTTTACTAGAACAATAAGTAGGGTTTGATTTTTAACTAAAGTTTGTAGTATCTACTTTTTTCAGAAATGAAATATGTCATTGGAACTTCTATGAGTGGTATTTCTAAAAAGAATAATTAGACGTGTGCCAGGCATTGTCAATGAATCGAAATTTTGAAGTAAAACATATTTGCTGTATTCATTCCAGTGGTTCAAATAGTAACATTTAATTGCAGATCAATATGGAGGTAAATTTGGACAAAGGGCAAATTCCTAATTTGAAAGAGTTTGTAAATCATTTATCGTTAACAATGCATTCTACAGTACCTGGATCATTAGTGCTTTGGTGAGTACAACAAAATTTCCAGCAATTCTTTGTTGCAGTGCATGCATGGTACCAAAATTTGCCTCTCATTTCTTGGTCATGTAGGTACGATAGTGTTACAATTGACGGTAAGCTGGAGTGGCAAGATCAACTAAATGAACAGAATAAGGATTTCTTTGATATATGTGATGGAATATTTGTAAATTATACATGGAAGGTATTGCTTATCTTCCCTTGGAATGCTTATCTAATGTCGACGTGTAATCGATTTCTGTTTTCCATAGTTAAAATTTTATGATGCACCATGTAGGAAGATTATCCAAGGCTCTCTGCTGCTGTTGCTGGTGATCGGAAGTTTGATGTGTACATGGGAATTGATGTATTTGGAAGGAAAACATATGGTGGTGGACAGTGGAATGTACGTGATCTGTGATATACACATATTTTTTATATATAGCAATTCATTGTATGTTAACTATTCCAATTTGAACTTGTTTGGAAATCAAGTTTTAGCATCCGGAATCCTGAATGGAACATAGACCAGGAACTGAACTTGGTCAACTGGAGTTGTATGTTACTTAGCGAAGTGCTTATGTGACATTTAATTGACATAGAAGACAGTCTTCAGACTTTGATGTGGGTGTTATTTGAATACTATAACTGATTTCACACAAGTTTCTTATAGCATGTGGCACTCTTTCATGTGGTGAAGCGATCAACCCTTTTCAATGGAAGTTGTTGGATTTTTGTTTTCGTAGACTTAGACATGATTTAATTATTTAATGTGACTTCTGATCAATAAATAGGCAATGATATGCTATTATTGCACAGGAGTACTTGTGTTGCATTGAAATTGCACTTTTTGTTCTGTCAGACTCGATGCCTGTGAATGAATTCCTTAAATGTTATTTATCATTTTCATTTTTTTTGTTCATGATGTGTTTTTTAAAAATTATTTATGAAAGAACTTGCTGTTGGAGTTTTTGTGGGACATGAACTTGCTAACTTTGCGATACCAAGTAGTTATGGACAAGTGTAGTATACGATTTGTTAAGTGAATAGGATATGTCAGAGTTATTTCCCTTATTTTTTGTAATTATCTCGGTATCATTTAAAGTGTTTCTTTTACTCTATGTTATGATTTCTTAGGCAAATGTTGCTCTTGATGTAATAAGAAAGGATGATGTCTCTGCTGCAATATTTGCTCCTGGATGGGTTTATGAGACAAAGCAGCCACCAAATTTCGAGACTGCTCAGAATAGGTGAAGTAGCTATCTGTGTTACAGTTCCCGAAGAATTATTGCAATTTTTCCTTTAAAAAAGTTGATATAATATCACAAGATGAACTAGGTTGATATAAATATCTGGTAGAATAGACTTTTTATTGCGTATTTCGATTTGTGTCTCGTTTTTGTATGGTTTATGGTAGTGAGTTGCAATTACATAGTCAAAGTTTATTTTTATGTTAATGATGGAGGTCAAACTATGAATTTCTTTTTATATTGCAGTTGGTGGGGTCTTGTGGAAAAATCATGGGGGCTACTGCGATATTATCCTGGAGTACTACCGTTCTACACAAATTTTGACCAGGTTAACGATTGCAGTTATTGCACCCTTTTGTAATTTTTTCCATGATGCATTTGGAAGCTGCTGATCTAAATAAAACTTTGAAGATGCTTTCTCCACATTTTGTTCAATAGGATTTCCTTTTAATTTCAATGAAAGTGATTCTAAGAATAATTTGTGAATGCCAAGAGGCAGATGATGAATTGATTGCAAATTTTATATCTTAAAGATGGAACTTCTTGTATCCAAATTTAGCTCAGTGCACATTAAGATGCCAAGGAAGAGGTGAACATTGAACAACATAAAATCTAGCACATAAAATCTACACTTTGCTGCATAGTAGCTTAAAAGCCTAAATGAAGACCCCAACAAAAAAAAGCTTCCGAGCAATCTCACTTTAGATCAAATACTTATATATCCTAGATTTCAAATGTTGGGCATTCTTTGTTACTTTTAGGGCCGTGGTTATCATATTTCAGTTGATGGAGACAATATATCAGATGCTACTTGGTGCAACATTTCTTGCCAAGGCTTTCAGGTAATCCCCCAATGGTATTGTTTTTCTTATTGTTGGATCTACAATTTACCATATTCTAAGATTTCGGGCTAAGTTTAAGTGACATCACTTTAATAACTAGAAAACCAAGTTTAAACTAACAAGGAGTTGGTCTAGTGGTGTCTTGCTGGATCTCCGGGTATTGTATAAGGCCAAAGACCAAGGTTTGATCCTTGTGAGAGACACTTGCTGAGAGGGACAGTCACACACCCCAAAAAGATTAGTCCTTTACTCATAGGGTGAGGAGGATACCCTCTTGGACAACACCTAAAAAAGTTAAAGAACAAAAAAACCAGTTCAGTTAAATAAGATGATTTTTTATCATTGGAAAAACAGTCGTAATATTGATCTAAGGTCTTTAAGTCCATTTTTGATGTTGTCTTTCAGATTACAAACTTGTTTTCCTTAATCAAAATTATACAATATACCGGAGTCGTCTTTTATTCTGCGATCCTTTCATTGATGTTTTAGAATCTTACGAGTCTTATTTCGGAAGATGGTTCCTGGAACGGAATCTTACAGTCATATTTTTTAACTTTGGATGTTCCTGGAACGGAATTGTACTAGCTGGCTGGCTCTACTATGTCAGTAATCTATCTTACTATCTAGATAATTAGTATAAATAAGTGTATTAGGTTAGTGTTTTATATCAAAACATGTACTATTATCAATATTATGTTAATAGTACTTCCTTTTTCTTCTCTTTTCCACCCTCTTTCTAGAGTTTCAACCACCAGTTTTGGTGATACAGGTTTAAGAGTTTTGTTGTATTCAAATTCACGTATTTGTGTGCAGCCACTCCTTCAGCTTGCTGATCCAACAGATTCAATTCAAGTTCTAGTAGAGTAAGTAGTAACATGCATCCAATATTTTAATGCTTTTTTTTAACTTGGAAGCATGCCATAATGCACATATCACATATTTCATATGTTCAAAGCAAGTATTAATAACAGCATATGGCAAAACTTTGGGTTTCATTACTTTCATGTGTGTGTGTTTTTTGTCTGTGTGGGAGAGGGTCTTGAAGAAGATTCATATACTTTATTTTTCATTATTGAATTAGGGAGACTTATCTTGATAAAATGTGATTTATTACTGTTGGGTTTATTCAAGTATGAAATCCCACATTAGATATGAGGGGAGGAGTAAAAGAGTTTATAAGTAGAAAAGGCCCATGGAACTAATGCCTTAAGGTTTTGGTTCAAAACGTGGTGTCTCACTTGTGCCTCTCCACTCTTCCCATATCCCGGTAACAATGGAACTCCCCGGTGGTTGGAGGCTCCCCGGTCGTAGTCTTGTCCAACAATTACTAAACATTTTGCCTCAATTATGTGGCCAGCCTCTGGCACATATTCAGTGGTGGCTGGCATGATAAGGTGAAAACCTTGAAATGTTATGTATGTATAGTTTTCTAGATATTGAATGCATCCTCTCTTTTCTATTATTCATTTAAAAATGATATATCGATTTGATTTACCACATTTCGAATCTAGTTCTTACAATATCTGAAGTTCTGTTGTCTTCCTTGCAATGTGCAGCTTGAAGGAATCATCATATCGTGGAGGGGGTAACCTTACATTCGTAGGGTCGCTTGAAGAGCATGCTTACTTTGAGAGAAAAATCTTTCAAGGAAAGTTCCTTTTAAGCGAGTTGCCTATGCACTTCGTTTATTCCGTAAGCTATAACTTATTGATAATAATTGCTTTAAAATCACATCAATCAATTATTCTTGAGTTTAAACCATCATATGTAGAAGTTTAATTCAATTTTTACTACAAACCAGTTTCTCCTTTTCTTTGGGAGCTGAATCTGGTTAACCATGGTTCTAAATTGCAGTTGCGTTCACATGGCATTTATCGCAACAACATATAATTGCGGAAATTGCGTCCGATGCAGTGGCGAACAGCAATTTAGAACCTTGTTACCTATTTGTGGCAAAGGAAAATTGGAGTATATTCAAATTCAAACAAGTTTTTTCTGAAATCGTTACGCACAACTTCGTATTTCTATCCGACCCACTTCTCTGATATCTGCTTCACAACTTTGTCCATGACAAATGTAGGTGAAATCTAATGGCAACTCTTCACTGGGACTTAAGCTTGAATTCAGTTCCTCCAACAACAGAAATATGTCTATACTTCTGGCTCCCGAAGCAGCACATAAATTCTCGAACAAATTCAGCGAAGTAATCACAGTGCATGAACAGACGAATATTTCCCCCAGATGGGTTCTAAATGAAGGCATAGTTAAAATGAATGGATACACACTAACCGAGATCCATGCAGTTTGCTATAGATCAGATCACATTGATGGTACTATAGCTTCTCCATCACAATATTCTGCTGTTCTTGGTCATATCACAATCAAACCATTTGGCTATAAGCCAGATTTTCCGGTATTTACTTCGTGGCTAGTCGATGGCGAATACATCGAATGGACATCGGGTTCTCAGGGTTCAAAGATCCTTAATGTTAAAGTTTCATGGAAATTGAAAGATGGAAATAATCACCATCAATTTCCAACCTACAATTTGTATTTGGTGAAACTATCAAAAGAAGAAGATGGTAATTCAGGTACTACAATAGAACATGTGAAGGAGTATCTTGGAGTAGCACATGTGAAGTGTTTTTATGTTTCAGACCTTGAAGTTCCTTCTGGTATTTCTAGTCTCAAAATTATTATACAATCCTGCAATTATGATGGAACAATTCAGGAATTGGATGAGTCTCCATATTATCAATTAGAAGTTCAAGGTTCATAAATTATTATTAGATTGTAACATTATAAAAAATTATTTCACCTATGTATGAAGGGTGTATTTTAGATTTGGATGTAACAGCTACTTATGAAGCTTATGCTGCAGTGAACATTAAAATATCACATAGCAGGTTATTATACCTAATAAATTGATTCTTCACATAGCATTAAAACTAGTTTGATTCATTGTAAGTTTAACATGTTGACATTTACATGTGTAACATGCTGTTTGTCTTTTCATACTGAATGTTATGAACATGATATTTATGCTGCAGGGACAAAAAAGTGGCATATAAACTAATTATATAAAAAAACTATACTTAGGATACCCTTGGTTATAAAAAAAAAACATTTGTTAGAGAGGGCATCGATCACATATTAATTGTAAGCCATACATGACTGCATTATTTCATGTCTATATACTCTTACTAAATCTTTCTACTAATCCTCCTAACCACAAAAAAGTAACATATGTCACAAAGTGATAATTTATTTATTAGTGATTGATTTATAAATGACATATGTCATTTTCTTGTGGGTATGAGAATTTAGTAGGAGGATATATTATTTTCCTTATTTCTTATACTTCTAAGCATATACTTACACATACATTCATTACCTTATATGTCTAGAAGGGTCTCAATTCCTAGACATGGATAACAAATGAAATGCAAATCAATGAGAGTTGCGTTAGTTCTTGCTTGCCTTTCAAACGAATAGGGTAATAAGTGTTAAAGGAAAATAACAACCAAAATCGGTTTTCATGGTTTGTGTGAATATTAACACATATTGGAATGTTTTGAATGCAAAATAGGTGTAGACTTTATATTTGCTTATTTGTTATTCTTATTAAGACAATTAATTAATGAACCTCCTATATTCTTTAAAATGTTTTTTTATGAGATTATCCATTAAAAGTTTGGACTTATTTGTTATTGTTATTAAGAAAATTAAGTAATGAATCCCACACCCGACCCATTGCAGGTAATATTTGCGAGTACCTGCGAATCCGGATACCTATTGCCATCCCTAATAATGAAGAATATTAAATGAGAGTAAAATTGTAATAATTAATATTTAAAAAATAAATAAATATTCATTTTGATTATTTAGTTATCTCTATTTTATTCTAAAGAATTTGCTTAACCATAGGACATGTGAAGGGATGATTGTCCCACTTTTCATATCTTATTGTGTTACAATCCAATTGTAAGACGTCATTTACTTAAAAAAAATATAAAATAATATTTTTATGTTATTTATGGAATATGATTGATCCTCACTTAGGACATGTGTACTTCACAGTTTACTGCTAGAATAAAGTACTGAAGCGGTGCCTCTGCTTATTGGTAAAATGACGTCACTATAATCTTTTTAATTTATTTTATTTTATTTTATAAAATTTGGAGATGGAGAAAAAAACGAGTAACAAAGTATAGAATTTTTTGCAGAGTGCAATAAGAAAAGGGAAAAGAATGAAGAAGAAGAAGGTTATGTCTTTTTTTGTTACGCTAATAATATTTTTCTTCTTCTCTCTCTCAATCGCCAAAGAAGAAGAAGAAGCTTTCGATGTTCGTCAACATCTTTCTACTGTCTCCAGGTATCTACCATTCTAATAATAATAATAATAATAATTTTTGTTCTGAATTTTTTTGAAAATTTTGTGTGATTTGTTATGATTGATTAATTTGTTTTTGCTATTTTTTCTATGCAGATATGGTGCTGTTAAAGACATTGCTGATATTGACTTTAAACCTTCTAATATTCCTGAAGGATGTGTTCCAATCCATTTAAATCTTGTGGTAATTTTCTTAAACAATGTCAGGATTATGATTTATCTATTTTATTGTGAATAACGATGTGTTCATATTAGATTTCTGTTTTGTTTTCATTTTAATAAAAAAAACAGATAATAGACCTGAAAACATGTTTGGTCGGATTTTGGAAAACATTTTAGTCTTGAAACAGTCTATTTGCTTGCGAGATTAAGGCTGTGTGGATCTACGTTACCGAAACAAATGTTTATTTAGATGAGATTAAATATGAAAACCAAAAATAATGTTTTTATTGTTTTAGGCATGTAGTGTGGCATTTTTGCAATTTTAAACACATCTCAACTTTTCTTTCTTATTTAATACTAACAATAACATACTGGTTTCCAAATTCATTGAAAACTGGAAATGAGAATGCTTTTATGAGAATGGAAGTAGAGGTTGAAAGCTGAAGTTTATTCTGAAAACTTAACCTTTAAGTCTTGCAACAATTCTATTCATGTTTGTTATGTTGTTTTTACTTTGCACAAGAAATGTTGAGTAAGTGGTTATCTTTTCTGGAATGTCATTAATGTTATGTTGTTATAGTTTTGAGCTGTCTGGCTAGACTTCTCAACCTAATGAAAAAGGATGACACTAGTCTAATTTTTCCCAGGCAAGGCATGGAACTCGTTCTCCTACAAAGAAAAGGATAAAGGAGATGAATAATTTTTCGGCTCGTCTAGAAGTTCTTATAAGGGATGCAAAAAAGCGAAGTTTGCCTATGGAGAGAGTTCCTTCATGGATACATGGATGGAGATCTCCTTGGCAAGGAAGGCTTAAGGGTGGTGAGTTAATTATCAAAGGAGAGGAGGAATTATATCAGCTCGGGATCAGGATCAGAGAAATGTTTCCAAATTTGTTTGATGAAGAATACCATCCAGACATATATCCTATAAAGGCGACTCAGGTGAGTTTATCTTCTCAGTTTTCTTTTGCTTATTAAGGTATGTTTTGGTGTTCTAAATTTTTTTGCTAGCTGGACTTACACTACTAATAGTTTTGGGGTTGGTCAGGGAACCTTGCGTCCCAGGCCCAAAGATAGAAATAAATAATCTTATTTCTGCTTTGGTTTGATGAATGGATCCCAAGAGCTGGACTTACACATATCATCTATGCATCTCTCTTCTGTGGAATATAGGTTCCACGAGCATCGGCTAGTGCGGTGGCATTTGGAATGGGTCTTTTCAGCAACAATGGAAGTCTTGGACCTGGGCATCATCGAGCTTTTGCTGTTACTAGTGAAAGCCGTGCTAGCGACATTGTGCTGAGATTTCATGATTGTTGTCATAATTACAAGGTATGTTGTAGCTTTCATTGATTTCCGCGGGGACTTGTTTAAACACAAACCCTTACATCTGTATCTGACAGAATTACGTGTAATCATATGCTTGATGGTTAGCCTGTATCATACATTTTATTGTCTATTGCAAATATGATTATAGTCACCAAAACTGTGTCACTCTTTTTTCTCAAAACAATATCGATGACCAAGTATGCTCCCATATTTCTGAAAGATACTTTTTGTTTCTAGTTTTGTCCTTTCGTACCATTATGATGGAACTTGTTTTTGATGAATTGATATTGCCCCTGTTGTCCTTGTAACTGTGATAAGTTTATGGCTACTTGGACAAAAAATTCATGAAAAGGGATTAGTTCTATGTGATTTTTATTTTTCGATAATGGTTATTTGGGGCATCATTTTATCTCCAATGTTTACAAGTGTCAACTCTCTATTTTTTCCTACATTTTTTGTCTGTATATAGAGTCTTTTGAGCTATGGGCGCAGGATTTTAGGAAAAGGAAGGAACCTGCAGTTGATAAACTTAAGGAACCCATCTTGGATGAGATTACAGCTGCATTAGTTAGGCGCTATGGGCTGAATTTTACAAGGCAGGATACATCTTCTCTCTGGTTTTTGTGTAAACAGGTTATTACATCTCTATTCCCTGACCTTTTGGTTTTCAGTTTTCACCATTCTCTTCTGGTTTGTTTTTTTGGGTTCACATATTATCAGTTAATGATGCAATGGAGACTGATTATTTTCTTTTCAATTTTCCAATTGTGTTTTTTTTACAGGAAGCGACCGTATTGGATATAACTAATCAAGCATGTAGTCTTTTCAGCCCTTCTGAGGTA
This sequence comes from Lupinus albus, assembly GCA_009771035.1. NCBI lineage: Eukaryota > Viridiplantae > Streptophyta > Magnoliopsida > Fabales > Fabaceae > Lupinus > Lupinus albus. The sequence continues at coordinate 779,154 of CM020006.1, forward strand.
CATTTGCATCACATTTTGTGATGCAATTTGTGGCCTGATGGTCAACTTTATTTCACTTTACATGTTTGGGTGATATTAAATCTGTACAGAAACTGTTTTTTAAGATAAATTTGTTTGGGGATTAATGTTTGTGGAACCTGATTGATGAAAAAAAGACTTCTTGGGTGAATTAAATAGGTTTGTCATGAAGTTGAAACTTCTAAATAGGTTTGTCATGGCCATTGCATGGGAAAAAAATTATAGACACCATATCTATCGTAAATAACTTTTTATCTTTTTTGTGTCTGTAAATTACTATATTAAAGTGGTTCTGTTTATACAGTTCAATCAACGCAGATTATTCTTAAATCACTTTTCAGCATACACATCCAAATATAAAATTGATTTTATTATAATCGATTGTTGAGATTATTTATTTGTCAAAGCTAATCCAAACACACACTAAATCATATATTCTGACCTTATGATCAAAGAAAGCATGTTTTGAATCTTTGATGACAGAAAATAATCCTACATATATCCAAGAACCATGTTAAAGTTATGCTGCATTGTTTTCTCATTGGTTTGCTTTCTGCATGCTTATTAAAATGCTAATTCCTCCGTGTATATAGGTTACATTGCTGGAGTGGACAGATGACTTGGAGGTGTTTATTCTGAAGGGTTATGGTAATTCAATAAACTATAGAATGGGAATACCATTACTTGAAGATGTCCTTCAATCCATGGAACAAGCTATTAAGGCTGAAGAAGGTATTTTAAATTTTGTACTTGTAACTTGTAAGTGCATGCTATATATTGTTGTCTTGCCTGCCATATCCTATTAATGAAACCTGTGATATTTATATACGAGATAGCCTTTCAGTTAAATCATATGTCCAACTTGTATTGTTCAAAAATGCTCAATGCATGAGTTGTGCATGTCAATCGATATTCAGTTTAGATCTGCAATATCATCTGACAACCACTGACTGACCTATTAGATTGTATTAAACAATGTAATCTGAGATACGAAATTTATCTTTATATATTTAATGAAGATATCCATTATTTATTAGTAATGTGAAAAGATTCATCTCATAAACAACTTAAGAACACTTCCTGGTTTATAAGAAAGGAATGGAAGAGGCTGGTGAGGGACAGGCAATCATTGGGTAGTTGGGGAGTCATCCTCACAGGGCAGAGAGGATCCTATCCGTCTGATATTCTCTCTTTTTCCTTTCTGTTGTTTCTTTTGTTGTCTTACTGAACATGTTATTCTTCTTCCAATATAATCAGTTGGAATAAGAGCTTGATTCTGAGTTTTGTCCTCATATTAATTTCTACTATACCTATCAGAAAATAAGCCACATCAATTTTATACTTCTATTCATATTGGACATTAACCGAAAAACTGTGCTTTGTTGTGCTAGCTTCTGACTGACCTATTTTACTTCACTGTCAACACTTCCTAATAAAATTGGTTGATGTCTATAATTTCTTAACACATTCATAACATCATATTACTCTTCAGCTTAATTGTCGATCAAATTTAATGGAATTTTATGTTGGCCCCGGACTGCATTCAGTAAATTTGGTTCTTATATTTCAGTAATGCAGTTTGTTTCTCACATTTTCAGTTTATTTTTCAGTCTCGTGTATTAATAAACTGGGTTGGACTCTAATCACATTGTTGATTTTGAGATGCTAATGCAAAATTAGTAAGCAAAATTATTATTTCTTTAGAAATGGTTGCTTCTCCTTTTGGAAGCTCTCTTGAATATGTGAAACCTTTTCTTTGGCTCATTTCCACTGTCCTGATTGTTTCTGTGTAGAAAGACATTCTCCTGGTAGCTTTGAAAAGGCAAGACTTCGCTTTGCACATGCTGAAACTGTAGTTCCATTCTCATGTCTGCTTGGTTTATTTCTCGAAAAATCTGGTGAGGCTTGTATAATTTTTGCATGAATAAACATGGACTGAATTTTGATTTTACCACTAGTGACTGAGTGTGCTTATAGTTATTATCTTTTGACAATTTGCAGAGTTTGAAAAAATTCAGAAGGAGCAACCTTTGCAGCTCCCTCCAAAACCTCCACAGAAAAGAAAATGGCGGGGTAGCACCGTGGCTCCTTTTGCTGGTAACAACATGCTGATCTTGTATAGTTGTGCTGCTCGTGACAAATCTAAAAGCAAGCATTTTGTGCAAGTGTTGCACAATGAACACCCGATTCCAATGCTGGTAAGCTTTTGCCATTCTTTGGTCTTTGACTAGGTATCCACATAGACATTGTTGTAAAATTAACTCTCGAAACTCTAGGACCGGAACCCCTAATAGGCTGGTAAAGTTCTCCTGGGGTTGCAGTCCACTTTTACTTTGACAACCACTCCCGAGTTAAGCTTTTGCCGTTGATGTGAAGATTATGTAAATTAATTTTTTTCTCTTAATTTACCAATGTCAATAGCTGAATATGCTTTTGAGTTGTAGGGTTTCACAACTGAATCCTATATGTTTGTTGTTGCACTAGCACATCAATAACATAGTTTCTTTGTGCTTTTGTGCACAGGGTTGTGATGGTTCTGATTTCTGTCCTTTTGAAGTATTCAAGGTATTAATATAACCCAATGCTAATGGTCAAGATGATTGTTTCATATAGAATGATGTTTTTTATTCTACAATTCTGATTTGAGTTTCTCCACAGGAAAAAATTGTAGCACCTCATCAGAAGCATGACTATAGTACAGTCTGTAATGCAAAGCAAGAGCCAAAACCGACCGGCGGCACATTTTGGCAAATATTCCAGTGGCTTTTGACATTGGGGAAAGGTGATAAGTTCCCCAAAGATGAATTTTAGTTTGTTTACTGGGAAAAGATCCTCATTCCTCATTGTTTAAGGCTCTTTTTCCTTCTTGTACCACTCTGTAACAAATTCAGACATGAACACCTATAAGTAGAGAACCAATCTTAGATTGTGATTCCAGTGTGTTAAGGTTGCTGCTTTAACCCTCACCTAGTAGCTTCTAACACAGGAGAATTTGGAGCATTTTTGTTAGTAACCTTATGTCACTGATTTTACATATTGTGTAGCTTGATGTATCATATTTGCTCAGTACTCATCATTTTATCTGTTTTGTTGAACTCCACTTTTTTCATGTAGAATAGTAGATGCTAAACAAGCCAACTTAGTTTAAAAAATATATGATGAGTTACATCGAATTGGTTATGTAGAATAAAATCATTTTTTATTCGCAATGATTAATGATAGGAAAATCACATTAGTTAAATGTTGAATACTTAATAGTAGTCTTAGGAAGAGGTTTAATTTAATATTTAACTTGAGGTGTAATATGCCTATAACCTTTAATAAAGTCTTAAGCTTGATTAATGTTTTCAAGATTTTTTTGCATACAAAAGTTTTTCCAAACGTTGTTTCCGCTCATCACTGCTATATATATATATATATATATATATATATATATTACCCGCGGGTCCTTGGGTACTCAGCGGATCTATGAGTACCCATAAATTCAAAAATATTAAAAATAATTGTAAGTAATTTATGCACTTATATATTTATTTCCTACAATCTTATATGTTATTTAGACAATCAAGAAGATAAACAATTATAAAACTTAATTTAAAATTTTAAACACAACTTAATTTGATTATTAAATACAACTTATTTTACCCAAACAAACATTAAAACAACTCCAATATTATTAGGATGAAAAATTCATGTAGTAAGAACTCTTTAATTAACATAACATTATATCATACATATGAATTAACAACATAATATCATTGTTTAACAACATAAAAAATCATACTTTAACAACATAAGAATCACACTTATGAATTAATATGATATTATAATTATGGATTAATATGATATTACAATCTAGATTAACATGATATTGTAGTTATTGCTATATACATGTAGATTTAGGAAGAAATAGCAGGTCCGGATACCCACAGGTCTGGATACCTCATTACCCGGGTCCAGACCCATCTAACAGCGGGTCTTAAAATTGTGGGTCTCAATTAACTATAGGTCCAAAATATAAACCCAGAACCGACTCATTGCAGATACTCACGAATTCGGGTAACCATTGTCATCCTTACTCTAGTTAGACTAGAATACATGACATTGTGAGCACACTCATTTATCCCAATTTGAATGAGTAAAACCATATAAAAAAAAGTAAAAAACATTTCAATTTTTTATTTGGTACATAAAAAAACCATTTTTTATAAATAAAAAAGTAAATATCGGGTATTAAACCCATCTGAAACTCTTCACCCACTCTCTTGAGCCAGCCGCATATAAAAACCCTAATTCCCAAATCAATCAACACAAGAAACCAAAACACAGAACCAAAGAAGATGACACCAAACCTAGAATGCCGCATGTACGAAACACGTTACCCAGAAGTTGACATGGCTGTTATGATCCAAGTCAAAAACATCGCAGACATGGGCGCGTACGTTTCACTTCTCGAATACAATAACATCGAAGGTATGATCCTTTTCTCTGAGCTCTCACGACGTCGTATTCGTAGTGTTAGCAGTCTCATCAAGGTTGGTAGAATCGAACCTGTTATGGTTCTTAGAGTTGATAAGGAAAAAGGTTACATCGATCTTAGCAAAAGAAGAGTTTCTGAAGAAGATATTCAAACTTGTGAAGAGAGATACAATAAGAGCAAGCTTGTTCATTCAATTATGCGTCATGTTGCTGAAACCCTTAACATTGATTTAGAAGATCTTTATGTTCATATTGCTTGGCCTTTGTATCGCAAATATGGTCATGCTTTTGAGGTATTATTCGTTTTCTTTTATTTATTTACCCGATTTCGGTTTAGTCATATCGTAAGTGTATTTCATCGGGTTTACGAGTTTTCCGATAATTATAGGAATTTTGTTTATATGCAGGCATTTAAGATAGTTGTGAATGATCCTGATACGGTTTTGAGTACTCTAACCCGCGAAGTGAAAGAAGTTGGATCTGATGGGGTAGAGGTTAGTGTATTTTTATTGTAGATTACATGACCCACATGGGTATTAGTTGATGAATAGTGTGAAAGATGATTTTTTTTTATTGTCTGTTATAGGTAACGAAGGTGGTTCCTGCTGTCTCGGAAGAAGTGAAGGATGCTTTAGTGAAGAATATTAGAAGAAGAATGACCCCTCAACCATTGAAAATTAGGGCAGATATTGAAATGAAATGTTTTCAATTTGATGGAGTTGTTCACATCAAGGTCTTAACTGTTACTTTTCAATGTTTTTTAATGAAAAGATCACCCTTTTCTATTCAGCGTGCCTACTTTGTTATTTTGCCGTGTTAGTAGGTTATTGCCCATATCTTATCTTCTAATGTTTTCTCATATTTTATAATGGTTTGAGTATGCAGGAAGCAATGCGCAAAGCTGAAGCTGCTGGAAATAATGACTGCCCTGTGAAAATTAAACTTGTTGCTCCCCCACTTTATGTTCTTACTACTCAGACTCTTGACAAGGTTATCGCAATCTTCACCTAAAATCAATATCATAATGTTTTTACCTGAATTTAGTGCATGGTTATACATCTAGGTTAGCAGTTTCTTCTACCTATTACGGTTGCCATACAAGCTATTCATCTGGTGACTGACATAAAGGATTCACTTTTGAACACATTCCTTTGTTCCTATTTAGTTCAAACTTCGAAGCCAATGTGGTGTGAAACTGTATTGCTTTGTTATCTATTGGTTTTTAATGGTGGGGGGAATAAAAAACACAATGGATTTATTTTGTTTCAAACAAATTTCTATGAGTATTCCTCTGAAAGTTACTTGAAAATTTATGCTTTTCCTACCAAATTTCCCCCTTCACCTATTTCACTATCTCACACAATTACTGAATAATATGGTCTGTTATGGTAACTCCTGTCACCTAACAAGGAACAATTTTTTTTTGTACAGCATCGTTTTTTTTTTAAACAGCATACCTGCCCTATGTTAATTGATCTAGCTGTGGTTGGTTGAGAAAGAATTGCGTTTGTGGCTTTGCTGTTATAAACAATTTACATTTCATTCATGTCTAATGAGTATGCTGTGTGTTGATATTTAAATTTGCTGAGATTGTAACTCAATTTATTAGTCATGTACTTTACTTTACTATGCTTTATGAATGTTAAATGTTTAAAATAGTTAGACAATGACAGCCATATTTTGATGAAGATTTGCACTGAAAAGTTCAGCTAGTAACCGTGTTATTGGAAGTTAATGGTGTGTTTTGTTATGGTTTGAACAGGAGCAAGGAATACAGGTTCTCAGCAATGCCATTGATTCTTGCACTGAGTCAATAGAAAAACACAAGGGTAAACTTATAGTGAAGGAAGCACCAAGAGCTGTGAGTGTCAATACCCTCTATATTTGTTCCTTTTATCTTCTACTAGCTTCTGAAATTTGACATTGCTTTGTGTGATATAGGTGAGTGAACGTGATGATAATTTGCTCGCTGAGCACATGGCTAAGCTACGTCAAGATAATGAGGAGATTAGCGGCGACGAGGATAGTGAGGAGGAAGAAGATACTGGAATGGGCGAGATCGATGTGGACAACGGTCCTGCGATAACAGAGTGAAAAAGCACTTTTGGTAGAGTAAGGCATAAATATTATTAATCTTGGTTTTTAACTTGATTGTTTTCAAACTGCTTCAAAATTCTGGTGTATTATTATACAAGTTGAAGTTAGTACTCTGTTGAGATGCTTTGTAACATGCCAGATTTTCTGAGTTTCTGTTCAAAGTTGCTTCAAAATAAAAAAAAAATTAGCTAATTTAAATTTATTTTTATTTAGCTAACACCCTAAGTTTACTTCAGATTTGTCTTAACTTTTTTATAAACAGAAATATTAAATAGGTGACAAGTTTGGATGAATAGGAAACTAAAATATGAGATATCTAATGAGATGAGTTTGAATTACTATACATATATGTTGTTCAATATATATATAGGTTGTTGCATGTTGTATCCAATGTTACACCACACATAATATTAATTATGAATATGGAATTTTTTTAATTTGAGAGTCAATTTATATGTGATAGAATGTCATATTTATTCACTGTTGATTTATACATAATCAGTACATCATTCATCCAACATTCATTTTGTATTATGTTTATTTAATAATCGATAACAATTAAATATGAATGTTAGATAATATAATGACAATATAAAAATGACAATATATTAATGCATACATATTTTTCTCATTTCCATATGATTGCCTTCATTTTATGCAGAGTCATCAGACTAAATGTTAAATTAATTAAATAATAAATATAAATTAATAACTAAGTATAATATTTATGCATTGTCATTGTAAAAATTTATACATAATTTATATATCATTCACTGTTCATGTATGTTAATTTAGAATAGTTAATCATGATTAAAGATAAATGTTAAATAATGTAGTAATAATATAAAGCTTATACATTGTTAATGTATATGTTTTTTCTTTTAATATTTATTAGAAAAATAACTAATATTTGACCCAATTATATATATATATATATATATATATATGATTATATAATTATAAAACTACAAATAACTTTATCAAATTCTAATGTTTATTTACATATTTAATCACTTCAATTAATAATTATAATTTAATTGATAAGAATTAAACAAATAGTAAATAAATAAATAAATAACATATATCTTTTTTAGTCATTTAACTAATTTTAAAATTAATTTTATCGAAAGCCTCTAGTTCATATATTCATATATCTACAAGTTATAAGTTCACAAGTAGAAGCTTGTTTTTTCAAACAAATTGAATTTCGGCATTTTAAAGGGGAAGGACATATATTGCTACTATCTTAAAATCGAAGTTTAGTGATTAACAATATCAAAGAAATTACATGAACTTTTTAGGAAGGTTAATCTTTTCCAATCCAATTTCAGCATGAATTATGCTAACTATATGTTTGACTGTACTAATTATAATTATAATACTAATTATACACAAAAGGTTGTAATTCGTCTTTGTTATTATGGTTGTTATTTAGTTGCTAACCCATTTTTGTCTGGCCTAGAAAATGCCCCAATTTTTTTTAAATTATTATTTTTCAAAATAAACAAAGAATTTTTTAAGTAAAAAGTTAAAAGCAAGAAAATTAAAGCGAAAATGGGCTTCTATAAACCTATACATTTTTTCTAGAAAATCAAATAATAAAGAAGGGAGGGGATCCTTTAACTATTTTAAAATTATTTCACATCTTAACCATCAATTTTAGGGAAATTCAATTGTTTGAATTAGTGATTAGATCTAAACCATTGTATTTCATCTAAATCATTGAATTTCACTAAAATTGACAACTAAGACGTGAAAATACTTACACTTGAAGTAAATGGATTTCTGCTCGACCAAAAAAATGAGTGAGAGAAAGGAAAATATTGTGAGTTGGGATTCTGTGAGGGCGAATTAATTGTGAGACTTTGTGACATGTAGGCGGGTGCAGTGCTACTCACGTGTGCATGCTTGTAGCTGATCAACGACTCTTCATACTTTTTATCGTGTGCGACACATGTGCTGCCTCCTCAGCTCTTGTTTCCATAGTATCATTAGGTTTATTTCTTTTTCTTTTATGTTATATTTATACTAATTCACATTCTATATAACCTTACTCATTCAGCAAATAAAAATGTGATTTTGTAACTAAAAATTACCCAATCATAGAAATAAAAATAATATTTTTTTTTAATAAATAGTAATAACAAAAATCAACAAGATCCCTTTTATGTAGCAATAAATGAACCAACTTTATTTAAAAATTGAATCAAGTTATTTTTTAGTTGAGAAAAATACTATTAAAAATGTAAATAATAAAATTAGTATAAATAAAATTTTCTTAAATAAAAATGTAAAGGAATTAAATAATAACAAAATAGTTATTATCCTAAATTTTAGTAAATAATGTGGTGACAAACATATGCGTTGAACTTCAATTTCTTAAAATTTAGGAATAATTGATACAATATTTTTTATTAAATCTAAATCTTTTAAATAATCCTAATTTTTGAGGTATGTGTTGTGAGGGACATATGAACTACACTTCACTCTCTTAAAATTTAGAAATAATTGTTACACTATTTTTTTTAATAAATCTAAAAATCTTTTAGATAATTAGGAGAATTAGTTAAGATTTAACACTCTACTTTCTAAACAACAATAATAAAATTAACTCAACCAATAAACATTTTTCTATCTAAAGAACTATGTAGTCTTGGTTCCCTATCAACTGCGGGGATACGTAAGAGCAATGTCTCACCTTGTCATACACAACAAAAATAAATAAAATTTTGTCATTTTAATAATTATTTTAAGAGTAAATTACACTCACACCCCTGAGTTTTAATGAAATTACATAAACTACTCCTCCATTCTTTGTCATTACACAAACCACCCCTCCCTCCTACACAAACCACCCCTAGATTTATACATACATTACACAGACTACCCCTGCATGTTATAAAAATGTAATATTCTAAAGAAAAAATGTGCGATGAATGTAATTAAGTTAAACAAAATATTGTATATTGTGTAACACTTCAAATAGTACAAAAGCGAATGTTTCTTTATTATTTTTGTGTCATTAAAAAATACATTAATAATTTGAAATAAATGTTTAAATAACTCTTATATTATTTTATAACGAGCCAAATAATGAAGACGCATTGACTCTTATATTATTTGAATTTTTCTACATAATATACAATATTTTGTTTAATTAATTACACACATCATACGTTTTTTGTTTAAAATATTACACTTTTATATTATGCAGGGGTAGTCAGTGTAACATATGTACAAAATTAGGGGTGGTTCGTGTAAGGACAAAAAAGTGAGGGGTGGTTCGTGTAATTTCACTAAAACTCAGGGGGTGTGAGTGTAATTTACTCTTATTTTAATAACCAAATAACTTTTAAGTGTAAATTAAGTCATGCAATTTAGTAATTGTACAATGAGCGGATATGGTGCTAATATCTTCCATACTCCGTAACCGACTCATCAACCTTGATATCAAAAATCCAAAGTCCGATGGAATTTGGCTAAAAGATTTTTCTACATTTTTTACCATAGATGTATTGACGACTCTAATAAAATCGTGCAGTCGAAAATCGGGGCGCGATAGTATTTAAATTGGTTTTTTATTATTCAAAGTAATTTTAATTCTCTATGATATGTTGTTAACTCTTCTTTAACACATCAAGAATCTGAATTAATGAATATTGCACTTTTTTCAGTTGAGATTATATTCACTTTGGAGATTAAATATCTTTATACATTGATAAAAATAAAAAATAAATGTTAGTGAGTTTTAGGGTAGATAAAGTGTAGAGATTTTTATAGTATATATTGCTCAATAAATTTAGGATCGGTGTGGATAATAGTTACATCAAACAATAAATATATTTTGAACAAATCGTTATTTCATGTAATATCAATGTGTCTTTTACATGTACATAATAATTTGGAGAAGAAATTTAAGACTTGAGTACCAAATTTGAGTAAAATCACTAATTATAAGTTTGAAACGTATTATTGAAGAGATTATTAGAAATATACCTTTCAGCTCAAATAAGTGGTATTTTGTATTTACAAAATGAACGTACTGGGCTCATAAAATGGATAACAATGTTAGTGATTTCTCTCATATGGGAGAATGTTTGCTTAAAAACCAAAAGAAGATTAGATAGGCAAAAAAGTTATTTCTATCATTTGAAACATTGCCTTTTCACTAGTGTGGATCTGCTTGTATAACCGATTCAATCATGAATCAGACATTTGATCGGTTAGAGCCTAAAATTTAACCAATTTTGCATTGAAGTTGGATAGCTTGATCCGACTTGGTCGATTTAAGCATATAAACAATGATTCTCTTATCGAACCGGTCGAGGCGATCAAAAAATATTTTTTAAAAACAACCAAAATGACGTCGTTTTAAGATGAAATAAATCAATTAATTTTAATATTTGTCATTTGTTTGCTTATGTTCTAGTAAAACCTTTTGTTGTTTAATTAAATTTTAAACTTATTTGACGACTAAGTCATCCGTTTTATGCTTAAATCGACCAAATCAGACTGAGTCCATAAAACTTTTGAGACAAAACAAATCAAGTGCTTTCAATTTATTTGTAGTTATGTTAGTTATTTGTTAGTTTTTATTCTAGCAAATCATTAGTTGCTTAATTAAATTTTAAACGTATTTGTGCAGTTTTGTTGGAAATAAAACATAAAATATGTCGTTTAATGATATTCTTAACATTTTCATTGAAACATTTTTTGTTTCTTATTTAATCATATATATTAATGTTTTTAAATTTGGAATATAAAATTAATTTTTTGATACTAACAAATAATTTTATATTCCAAATTTAAAATTATTATATAATGTTAGTTAGTGTTATAAATTTTTAGAATTTTTAATAATATTCTTAACTTATTTGTGACATTTTTGGTGAAACATTCTCTGTTGGTTATTTAATCATATATTGTAATGTTTTTAAATTTGGAATATAAAATTAATTTTTTGATATATAACAAATAATTTTATATTCCAAATTTAAAATTATTATATAATATTATTTAATCATTCTCTGTTGGCACAATGCTTTTTTTAAGTAGACATATGATTATTAACTAACATTTAATTTTAATTATTTATGTATGGTTTATGTGACATTGATTTGTAGTTAATATAATTTTTATATTAGAGTCATTCTTATTTGAATCATTTTCTTGTATATATATAATTGAGTCAGCTTATAAACCTAATAAAACAAACTCTATAAATGATATCAATTTATAACTTAATTTAACTGGTTCATGAAATAAGCTAAAAAAAAAACGAAGTCAATTTTCTAACAAATGTTAAATTGGTCACGTTGATTGCTACTCAAGGCTAATGCTACTCTTGCAACGTTAAATCAGTGAATTTACGTTAAACTAAAAGATGTAAATAGAGACAATTTTTTAAGAAATTGGAATTTATGGCATGAAAACTCAATTTTAAGACACCATTTCTTCAAAAGATGTAAGAAAAAGTTAAATGGTTTACACGAAAACTCAATTTTTATCAGTGAATTTACGTAAACGAAAAAGATATATTTCAAATGGATGTAAATGAAATAAAAGTTTTTTAAGAAATTTCATAAAAAAGGTAAGGAAGTAAACTATATACATTTTTTGCCTATTTCAAAGGTTTTCTTTTGACTCTTTTTTACTAAAAACATTAATTTGTTTATGCCTACTTTCAATATCATTAATTGAAGTGTTGACATATTATTAAAATAAAATAAGGCATGTTTGTTGTAAAAAGAAATATTTTACTGATCTACCTTTTATAAATAATTATTTTAATTAATTACTCATATGAGGATTTAAAATATATTATTAAAATTATAACTGCATTTTATTAATCACCCAATGTTTAAAAATAAAATAATAAAATAGTGAGTATGAAAAAATAAGAAATTTTATAAACATTTTACACAAACCTTTTATAATTATATTTAAATACTACTCAATTTTATTCCAAACAAATAACTAATATTTTGACAAGCAGATTTGAATATTTTCATAAAATAAGTTAGACTTATAGATAATGATTTATTTTATTTTAGATGAATAATATCATATAAGTTGGAAATATCAATTATTAATAATGATAAAATAAGAAGATACAATATTATATACTTAACTACTAATTCTCTTTATTATGGTAAGTAAGTATAAATAGATTAACACAACTCATAATGAAGTACTTATATAAAAAGTTAGAAATTATTAATTATTTCTTATACTATTTCTTTGGCATGCTCTATAGAGAATCCTTGAATTGATTTATTCTTAGCGACCAGATTCACTTACTCAAAAAGTAAGTAAAAAAACATATTTCACATATTATCTATTCATTCTTGGAAAATCCAAGGTTTAGATATACTCACCAATTCAAATCATTGGATTTTCTAAAAATATGTAACTATGATATGGAGTAGCTTTTTTTTCCACTTACATACTCTTGGAGTAAGTGAATTCATTGATTCTGATCCCCTTCTTATTAGTTGAAGTACTATGCTACCACAGATTGACATAAGTGAATTTGGTAACCCACGGTATAGTCTATGAAGTTGTTTGAATACATTACAATAATGGAAAATGGTTTTAATAAATTTCAATCCAACAAAATTTCACATTAAGAGGTAAAGCAATAAGTATTGTAATAATTAAGGAGCATGAAAAAAATAATCCACAGAAACAACAGATTTCTAAATCAGCTTATTAGTGATGCGATATATGTACAACAAATATTTTTTTTGAGGATTACAGAAAATTATTCTAAATACTAAATAAATAAAGTATTGAATGGGAAAAAAAATCTAGTAAAGAGGATGATTTCGAATCATTTACATGAAAATTGTTTTTTTAAGCACTATTTGTGGGCAATAGAGGAACTACAAATATATATTTTTTTCATGGATGAATAACAAAGAAATATAATGAATAAGATTATAAAAATTGATGCTATAAATATAATCCCAACTCACCTCTCTCTTTTCAAAAACCTTTTTTCATCTTTGCAATAAATCTCATAATCACAATCATATTTTTGCACCTTCACACCATTTATGTGGTCACCTTGGGGGGGTTCATCAAGGCCAAGGCCTATCCTAACCGCCATATCACTACCATCGTCATCATCAGAATGCCGATCTCGATTTCACTCAAGTAGATTCTCTTACTCTTCCTTCAAAGACATTGATACCCTTCTTGAAAATGAACTTGATTCTTCCAAATCTCCCTCCTTATCCCGTAAATTTCACATCTCTCCCTCTCTTATCCACTCTTTTAACAACACAAACCCTCGAACTGTACCAACACCATCATACTCAATCATACATCCACCTCATTCTGACCACAACACCATTGTCTTTTACTTTACAACACTTCGTATCATTCGTCGAACCTATGAAGATTGTCGAGTTGTGCGTTCCATACTTCAAGGTCTTGGTATCACTATCGATGAACGTGATGTCTCCATTGACGATAGATTTCGTGATGAATTAAGAAGTATTCTCGGTCATTGGAATATAACACTACCATGTGTATTCATTGGTGGAAAATATATAGGTGGTGCTGATGATGTAAAGAGATTATACAATAGTGGTGAATTACAAGTTTTGATTGAAAAACTACCGAGATCAAAGGCTAATGGGTGTGATATATGTGGAGGATTGAGATTTGTTGTGTGTGATATTTGTGATGGAAGCCATAAAGTGTTCATGGAGAAGAGTGGATCAACAATCAAATGTGGAACATGCAATGCCAATGGTTTGATAAGGTGCCCTATGTGTTTCTTTATGCTCCCTCGACACACAAAATAACTATATCTATTATATGAGTAATGGAAAAATTCCATTTGTTAATTTACAAAAAAAATAACTTTAGTCTGTTTTATAGCTTAATTTTGATGTACTAATGTTGTATACAAATTTTTACCATTAAATTTTTTTGTGTTGCTACCTCTGTGACATATTTAAATATACATGTACCTTGCTTGTTTCTTTGTGTTCATGCGACATACATAACAATTTAATAGTACCTGCAACTGCATGTCAACTCTCACATACACACAAAATAAAGTAAAGTTGTGACTCCAATAATAAAATAAAAAATGCAATATATATCAAAGTTTTATAGAATGTATCATTAATTTGTATTACTTATATTTAAGAATGAATGATAATTGAATATAAATGGTAGATAATATATTGATAGAATAATAATTACATTACTAGTGCATACATTTTCTCAAATACAAATTTTAATTTAATGTTAGACCGATTTTTTTACCATAGGGCAGGAGGAATGAATATAAGTCAAGGTGGAATGCGTAAGAGTTTGTCTCTTACCCGATCCTAAATATAGATAAGAGCATATTCATCCAAATAGGCAATTTAGGAAGATTTCAAAATGAGTAAAATAAAATTTCATATTATTTATATTTCCTTGATTTTCTATATATAAGCATAAAAAGTAATTCAAATATTGGTTTGATGTTTAGAGTATTTATACATTTTTCATAAAATATATTAACCACTATTGTATATTACCAAATTCCAAAATGCAAATACATTTGAATTCAATGAATCATTTATTTTAAATAGTATGAATTAAATACATAAATAATTCAATAGTTAATTTGTTTTTAAATATTACTATAAAATTGACACATTTAATCTCTTAACTAATTAAGTTATTAGCCTCATTGGCGTCCACTTCTTTACTATACCCTCAAGGAAACATGAAAGAATTAGCCACTAAATATTTTTGCATTATCTTATCTTACAATTTTTACTATAATATAAATATAAGTTTAATATTTATCTACTAATCAAGTATTTTACTCATCATTCAAGTATATTACTTTGACAAAAGAATATATGCACTGACAGACTATCATCCAACATTCATTTTCAATCATCATTGTCTCATCAAAAAAATTAATACGAATGAAGGGTGGATGATACAGACTATGTATAAATCTTTGCACTCACAGTGCATAGATATTATACTATTACTTTTATATAATAGTCTATAATAATTAACTCGTAAGTAATGAAGGATACCCGATATAAAATGTAGAGGTGACAAAATTATCCACAATCCATCCAAATCCAAAAAATTAAATCCATCTATTAGAACTGACGAATTTAAATGGACAGATTCTAACAGATAACTTTAGTAATGGATAGATTTGAATGCATTCATTATATCCAATGGATATATCCATTTGGATGGATATCTAATTCATCCAAAAAACAAAAATTTAAAAATAATATTCTTTACTTTTCAATTTCATTTAATATTCAAAAATTAAATTCAAACAAATTTAGCCATGATTCTCACTCTCACTTTTAATATTTTATTAAATTGATATCAATTATAGGTCATGTGGATGTAGTTAAATTAAAAGTTTATTCTTAAGTACATAACATAAATAAGTATGATATAAAAATGTATGCAATGACATTGTATGAATTTTATATACTCTCACTGCATCATCCACCATTTATATTTAATTATCATTGGCTCTTTAAAAAAAGCAATTCGAATGATTAATGTATGAAACAATACTTATGTTTAAATCTTTATAATGACACATAGGTGTAATTGTGTGAACAACCAATTTTGTTCAGCTCAAAGAGAAGCATATTTCTAAAAAATATAAAATTTTGACAAGAAACTAATTTATGATAAAAATCAACCCACATGGAAAGTCAATTAGTCAAGTAAACCAAATATTGCAATCAGGAAATATGTAACTCAAATAGGGAATTTTCATATCTCTTTGATTTTAAAAGTTAAATTATTAAAGATTTGACCATCAAATATATTAGGGTTGCAATTTGAGAATGAACAGATAAAAAAGAATTAAATCATCTAAGATCATTATTGTATAATGTAATAATTCTAAGATAATTTGGAATTGCTAAAATATTTTATCTGAAAAAATAGGATTCCGGGTAATTTTATTTGGGGCCAAATATTTAACTCACTTGAGAGTATTACAATTTACAATAATTTTTTGGGCTTTACAAAAATTATTAATCATAAAAGGGTATCTTTATTATGTCAGAAAGTCCAAAAAATATTCAATTTGCATTATTATTTTTTCATAAATTCAAATTCGAATTTTTATTAATAAATTTGAGAATTTGGAATTGAATGCATAATTAGAAGTTACATTTTTTAGTTAAACACTAGTAGGTTACCCGTGTATGCATTTGTAAAGGTGATAATATATTTTGCATGAATCTATTTAAAGTGTATAAAATAATTTGTAAATTAAAAATTTTTATTGATGATTAAATGATGTTTATGTATTTTGAATGATGAATTAGAGTTGTGGTCGAATAACATGGCGGATAACCTCATCAATAACTTTTTAATTTACAAATTTCTTAATCCAACACCTTCTAAATTAGTTAGTCGTATTCTTTTACTTTATTAATCACTCTTGCGTTATTCATATCTTATTTTCACCATTATGTCCAAAGTTAATAACAAAAATTAATTTATCTTGTGATATAAAAAAACATTCAAGTCCTACATCTCCTATTGAGAGCTACAACCCAAACTTTATCGAGAATACATCACTCATTAATCACTTGAATTTCGCATAGATGTTAAACTAAACATCAACATAAATAAATAAGAAAGCAAAATAACATTAGCATATCAATTTAGTATCTTTCCATAGATTGTTTGATTTATTATTAATTCATCATTTACAATAAATAGACTATGCAAATCTTGTTTTTTAGAATATGTATATGTGATTATGTAGGGAAGTACATAGATAGGAGAAAAGAAAATCATAAGAAAAATAGAATGCTAGCATTTATATTTAATAACAATTTGGAATTATGTTTATAAGTAATATTCGAACTTATAAGGATTTTTTTAGCATATCTCTTGAATGATTATGTTTTATTTTAGATTGATGTTAATTGTGTATAAATATTTGAATGTATTTTTAACATTCACATACAATATAAGTAAATGCTATTTTATTTGATTATATTTTACCTAATAATCATTGTTTGAAAATTACTCAGAAATCGAAGTTTTTTTACTATTATTTAGTAGATACATTTTATGTATACCATTTAGAGTTGTGATATTTCTATTATTCTTTTAGCGACATATAACTTTGACATTATACTATATATCATATAAAAAATTATGTGTACATATTTTCTTGTAGGATAAAGATAGAAAATACGTTGTTATACTTTGTATTGCTCTATTTGAAGATGAAGAGCATCGAACTTTATAAAATATTGAGAAATACATCATATCCTAATAATTAAAAAATCACGAGTAAAGTTATAACACATTATTATATGATTCTAAAATAAAATAAACTTTCAAAATACATATTATTATTTTTTGACTTTAAAATAACTACAAATAAATAAAATTATGAATTCATCAATAAATTAGTAACATTGCAATATTATGAATCAAATCTAAACTCTAATAAACATATATCCAAAATGAGCATGACCTAAATTAAGGAATCATAATTAATTCAAATCAAATATAAATCAAATATGTGTTGCAATGCATACAACTTTGTGTATGTTATTATTGATTTCAAAAGAATAAATGTAGAAGAATCAATTTCATTACCACAATTAAATAAAATCAAATATATTATTTTTAAGCCAACAATATTATTTTTCCTATGTAAGGGTCAACAATGCATTGTGATTTTTTAGAGGCTTTATTACAACAAAATGACGTTAAAAAATTGTTGTTTCATTTATTATTTGAAAGAATATTATCTTCAATGTATACAATATTATTATCTTTATCACAATTCCATTATTTAGTAACTTTAGTAAAAAATAATAACATTATTATATTTATTTTAGATCGAGTCTCATTATGTTTTATATCATGAATTTGGTCTTTTTAATATTATGAATTCATACAATCTTAAATATGAATATTTAAAATTAATTTTAATATCAATAATGTTAATAAGTTATTATTATTGTTTACATTATTTTTTCTAATATAAACTCTAAATTTATACTAAACATATTTGACTTAATATTTTCATTGTTTTAATTTAGTTTATTCATCTAAGTTATTAAAGTTCTATTTCTATTATTTACAATACATATTTGTTATGAGTTATATATATTTTTTATTAGTTATCTTAGAATTAAAAAACAAATGGCTATAACTTTATATCTATAATGAGCATTCGCTAAAATTAAGAAATAAAAAATAACATTGATTGAAATTTTATTAAATTATATATGTGACAGTTTACTATAATTATATATCATATAAAAAATATTTGTACATATTTTGCTGTAGTATAGATATAGAAAAAGACTTTAGTATACTTTGTATTGCTCTATTTGAAGATGAAGAACATCAAACTTTATAAAAAATTGAGAAACATATCATTATCCTAATAAGTAAAAAATCACTAATAAATTTATAACACATTATTATATGATTCTAAAATAAGATTATTTTTAAAATACATATTATTATCTACAAACAAATAAAATTTTGAATTCATTAATAAATTATTAATATTTTTTTATGATAGATTTCTTATTGCTACTATTTTAGTACTCCAATAGTAAAATTGCAATATTAGAATCAAATCAAAACTCTAAAAAATCCACAATGAATATTGCATAAATTAATGAAACAAATATAATTCAAACCAAATATAAATCAAATATGTGTTACAATGCATACAACTTTGTATATCTTATGTTTGATTTTAATAGAATAAATGTAGAAGTATCAATTTCATTATCATAATTAAATCAAATCAAAGATATGACATTTTTTAAGTAAAAAATATTGTTTTTTTCTCTATAAGGGTCAATGATACATTGTGACTTTTTTTAGAGACTTCTATATCTATATAGAAATACAAAGGGCTAGTATTTTTACCAAAACAAACTACCAAAAATTTGACACTTGTATTTTTTAATGTCAAATTTGTCATTTCAAAATGTGTTTTTTGAACTATTTATTGTACCTGTCGGAATTATGTTAATGAGTTTTTGTATATAGTTAGTTGGTAAGTAATATGCTCATTGTGAACTATTTATACTCATTGATTGTTTAATTATAAAATAAGTAATAAGAAATATGCAATTTTTAGGTAATGAATGATTTGATATGATTACACCTAAAATTAGAATAGTAATATTAGGAAAATGGTTAATTCAAATATTAATACAATTTCAATAAATTTTATTTGTGATTCTTTTATATTAGGCAATGCCTAATATAAATTTATACTCATTTATTGTTTAATTATAAAATAAGTAATAAGAAATATGTATAACTCTTAATAAATATGTATTCCGTAATTTTAAAAAGAATAAGAGATATGTATAACTCATAATAATTATGTAGTCCATAATATTGCAGTATGAAAATGTAACACCCTAAAATTTAAGTCCTTAAAATTATAGTATCAGTCCTAGGATTCTCGCTTGAGCGAGAGATTCTCGTCTGGGCGAGAAAGGCTCACCTGGGAGGGTGAAATCCTGGGCTATACTGGAGGATTCTCGCCTCAGCGAGAGTTGTCTCGCCTGTGCGAGAAATGGCATTTTGGGACTGTTGAGACTGTGAGATTCTCGCTTGAGCGAGAGGGTCAGATCTGAGTTTTTTAAAATAGGCGAGATTTTCTCGCTTAAGTGAGAACCCGTCGCTGTTACATTAAATAGGGGACCCCAAACACATTTATGGGGGTTAACCTAGAGAGAAGTGAGAAAAGGGAGCATTTTCAAGAGCAAGAGGGCTTGTGAGTCATTTAGAAGCTCGAGAAGAGATCTTAAAGTTGGAGGCGGTGTCGGTGGAACTCAAGAAGTTGCCAAGAACCAAACTTAACACTCACCGAGGTAAGGATAAGTCTTTAACTTATGCACTGTGATAGAAAATGCGTGGATTTTCTGTTGTGGATAATGAATCGTAATGTAAATCATTTAGTTGTTACAAGCATATATGGGTATGTTTGTAGTGATGAAGAGTGAATTTACTGTTTATGTATTGGTGGAGTGTCAATGAAAATAAAACTCGGAATAATGAAATGAATCGTAAATCATTTTGTAGTTATAAGCATATATGGATATGTTTGTAATGATGTCGGGGCATTTACTGTTTATGTATTGGTGGAGTGCCAATGAAAATAAAACTCGGAACACTGAAATGAATTGTAAATCACTTTGTAGTTATAAGCATATATGGATATGTTTGTAATGATGTCGGTGCATTTACTGTTTATGTATTGGTGGAGTGTCAATGAAAATAAAACTCGGAACACTGAAATGAATTGTAAATCACTCTGTAGTTATAAGCATATATGAATATGTTTGTAATGATGTCGGGTGCATTTACTGTTTATGTATTGGTGGAGTGCCAATGAAAATAAAACTCGGAACACTGAAATAAATTGTAAATCATTTTGTAATTATAAGCATATATGGATATGTTTGTAATGATATCCTGTTTATGTATTGGTGGAGTGCCAATGAAAATAAAACTCGGAACATTGAAATGAATTGTAAATCACTTTGTAGTTATAAGCATATATGGATATGTTTGTAATGATGCCGGGTGCATTTACTGTTTATGTATTGGTGGAGTGCCAATGAAAATAAAACTCGGAACACTGAAATGAATTGTAAGTCACTTTGTAGTTATAAGCATATATTGATATGTTTGTAATGATGTCGAGTGCATTTTACTGTTTTTTTTGTATTGGTGAAGTGCCAATGGAAATAAAATTCGGAAAATGTATTGGTGGAGTGCCAATGGAAATAAAATTCGTTTTTAGCCGACCATGATTGGTTAGCGACTTTGGCTCAAGTAATGTAGCAAGCTTTGGCTCAAGCAATGTAGCAAACTTTGGCTCAAGTAATTAGCAAGCTTTGGCTCAAGCAATGTAGCAAACTTTGGCTCAAGTTATGTAGCATGGTTTTCAAAAGTATGAACGATGAAATTGGTTTTTAAGTAAACTTGAATTTAAACCGTTTATTTAACCTTATTAAATGTGGATTTACTTACATTGATATTTTTTGAGTTAACAACTTACTCCTTTGTGTTTCTTGGTGTACTGTCAATGTTAATCTCATTGCAGGTAGGTGGAAGGAGTATGAGTGTTTTTGATTAGGAGCTTATAGACTTTTATTTTGATGTCTCTTATCCATTCTTTTGTAACCTCATTGGTTGTACTTGAACTAACTATTTGTAACTATGAACATGATTGTTGTACATGACATTAATCATGGAAACTAGTAACTCGGGATATATGTAGCTATGGGTGTTTTGGAAACCCATAGCTAATTGTATGCGGTAGTTACTAAGTCACATTAATACGAATTATGTTTTTCTGCTACCTGATTTGGTATGTCACTCTTGGTTTATAGATTGGTTGTGATGAGGGAAGTGAGACCTTTTAAATAAGTTCATTCAATCGGTAATTATAATTTATAGTTAAATGCATGAAATTGGATTAAAATAAGGAAAAAATTTCAAGGGTAGAATTTGGGTCCTTACAATATGGTATCAGAGCATAGTTAATTCTGCGGCCTAGGGTATGACCTTACTTGCTTCTTTCTAACCTTTAGTTGATTTAACTATGGAATTTAAGTGAAATGTGGTGTGAATGTGTGATGATTTATCTGGTTAAACGTGGTGTACTGATAAACGCATGAGTGAAGGTAACCGTTACTAAAATGTCTAGAAGAAGACGAGGAAGAGGATCGGGTTTGAATGAATTATTGGCCCAGATTGCGGCAATGCTGACAAACGTGAACGAGAACTTGCAGCACCTGAATCAGAATGCGACACCAAGCCCGAGTTCACACCCTTTGGTTCCATCCGGTCCGGCTGAGTATTGGGGTTTGGATGAGTTCTGTAGGAGGAACCCCAGTCCGTTTCAAGGGGGGTTCGCTCCTGATGCAGCCATCGAGTGGATTCAGAGATTGGAGAGGATTTTCAAGGCCATGAGTTGTTATGATGCTCAGAAGTTGGCGTATGCCACCTATATGTTAGAGAAGGAGGCCGAAAACTGGTGGGAATTCACTCGGCGTCAAATGGAGGCTGAAGGGCAAGTGATTCTCTGGTGTACATTCAGAGAGAAATTCCTTCGGAAATATTTTCCTGCAGATCTGAGGAGTCAGAAAGAGATGGAATTCTTGAGGTTGGAAAAGGGTAACCTGTCGGTGGGAGAATATGCGGCCAAATTTGAAGAATTGGCCTGATTTTGCCCTTACTCTGAATTGGAGGCGGACGGAAGGTCCAAGTGCTCGAAGTTTGAATCGGGTTTGAAACCCAAGCTGAAAACGATGTTTAGACATCAAGATATCATTGATTTTTCTACAATGGTCAACAAGTGTAGAATGGTGGAGGATGATATGAAGGCGGATGAAGTGATGGCGTCAAGATCACTTCCTTACCAAGTACCCAACCCAACACTCACCAAGGTAAGGATAAGTCTTTAATTTGTACAATTGAAATGGAAAATGTGTGTATTTTCTGGTTGTGCAAGGATAAATTGGTGAATCACGTATTTATTATAAACATATATGGGTATGTTTGTAATAAGAATTGCGTAGATTCAGTGGATATGATTGATAGTGAAATCAATGAAAAAGGAAATATATTTTTAGCCGACCATAAATGGTTAGTGACTTCGGCTCGAGTTTACGTAACAACACTTCGACCCGAGTTTATGTGGCAACACTTCGGCCCGAGTTTATGTGGAAACAGTTCGGCCCGAGTTTATGTGGCAACACTTCGGCCCGAGTTTATGTGGCATATTTTCTTTGTAAAAGAAATGAGAAATCGCTTTTAGCTAACCCTAAGGGGTTTAGTGACTTTGGCTCAAGTGGTGTAGCACGGAAAATGAATTTCAAAGTGATTTACTAACCTTTTCTAATGTGGATTATCTTATAATGACGTTTATTGAATTAATGATTTACTCCTTTATGTGTTTGTGTTCTTGTCATTGATAATCCCATTGCAGATAAACAGGTGACATGAGGTGGTCTTATTTTTGGAAGCTTTAGGAGCTTTACGTTTTGGTTTCACTTATTAACACTATTTTGTACATGAGTGCTTAGTGGATTACTTGAAATATTTTGTAACTATGGATATATAACTTACCTGATTTATTGTGACTCTGGATATTCGTAGCTATGGGTAATTTGGAAACCCATAACTAGTTGTATGTGGTAGTCACTAAGGTTCAATTGAATGAATTATGTTTTTCTGCAATATAAAACGTATGGTAACATAATATGCTAAAAGTGGTTTTACGGAGTGATTAATGAGAGATTAAAGTAAGATGATGAATGTATGCATGAAAGGATTAAAATAAAGGGAAAATTTTCAATGGTAGAATTTCGGTCCTTACAGTGTATCTATACACTGATAGTGTAAGGATTTATACACAATCACTATAGTATCTACAATTTTTTTGGATTATTTTTTTGAATAGTAGGTGATGATTAAATATGAACTGTGAATCATAGTTTTGAAAACCGTACCGTACCGGCCGGTTCAACCGGAAAACCGGTGAACCGGACCCCTAACCGGTACGGTACGTATGTTATACCGCATATGCAATAGAACCGGTCAAAACCGGTTGAAAACCGGTCAAAACCGGTGAAAACCGGTAAACCGGTTTAAACCGGTTGGTTTGTACATTATTTATTTATTTTTTTTAAATTTCAAATTTTCAATTCTTCACCAATTCTTCAACTTCAATGATTGATACTTGGGTCATTTATTTGTATTTTGCGTTTGTTAAGTGATAATTTTGGATAAATATATGTTTTGTACTTTAGACTTTGATTTTATTAAAGACTTAATGTTGTTTGTTTGTGTGAATTTGAAGTAAATTATGAATATGGATTATAAATATGAATATCTACTTATTTGAAATTTTTTGTTATAGGTTTACATATATATATATATAAGCAAGTATGTCCGGTTTAACCGGCATGCGGTTTAATTACTAAACCACTGGTTGAACCACTGTACCACTATACCAGTACCCTAACCGGTTTGATAACCGGTACGGTTTTAATAACATTGCTGTGAATGATGTAGTTAAAGTTATAAAACTCATACATTGTTAGTACATATATTTTTTCTCTTAATATTTAGAGAAAAAGATAGATACACTCATAATGTATGATATTTTTATATTATACATCATTCATTATTCATGTTTAATCATGATTAACTCTTAAATAAAATTAATACAAATAAATAATAAATAATAACTAACCATGTATAAATCTTTACATCATCATTATATAGATATTCCACTATAATATTTATGGGTCATTTCTCTAAAGTTTTTACATGAATAGTATATCATCCATTGATTCCATTCATAAACACTCTTATATATGCATCAATAATGTTAAATATTTATACAGTCAAAATATAATTTATTAGTCGTATCTATTACTTTATTTAAGAATTAATAATTAAGATATTTTTATATTATCACTACATCATTCATTATTCATGTTTAATCATGATTGACTCTTAAATAAAATTTATACAAATAAATGATAAATAATAACTAACCATATATAAATCTTTACATCATCATTATGTAGATATTCCACTATAATATTTATGGGTCATTTCTCTAAAGTTTTTACATGAATAGTATATCATCCATTCATGAACACTTTTATATATGCATTGATAATGTTAAGTATTTCTACGGTCAAAATATAATTTATTAGTCATATCTATTACTTTATTTAATAATTAATAATTAAGATATTTTATATTGTCACTACATCATTCATTATTCATGTTTAATCATGATTAACTCTTAGATAAAATTAATATAAATGAATGATAAATAATAACTAAACGTGTATAAATCTTTACATTATCATTATATAGATATTCAACTATAATATGTATGGGTCATTTCTCCAAAGTTTTTACATGAATAGTATATCATCCATTCATGAACACTTTTATATATGCATTGATAATGTTAAGTATTTCTACGGTCAAAATATAATTTATTAGTCATATCTATTACTTTATTTAATAATTAATAATTAAGATATTTTATATTGTCACTACATCATTCATTATTCATGTTTAATCATGATTAACTCTTAGATAAAATTAATATAAATGAATGATAAATAATAACTAAACGTGTATAAATCTTTACATCATCATTATATAGATATTCAACTATAATATGTATGGGTCATTTCTCCAAAGTTTTTACATGAATAGTATATCATCCATTGATTCCATTTATAAACACTCTTATATATGCATTGATAATGTTAAGTATTTATACAGTCAAAATATAATTTATTAGTCATATCTATTACTTTATTTAAGAATTAATAATTAAGATATTTTTATATTGTCACTACATCATTCATTATTCATGTTTAATCATGATTGATTATTAAATAAAATTAATACAAATAAATGATAAATAATAACTAACCGTATATAAATCTTTACATCATCATTATATAGAGATTCCACTATAATATTTATGGGTCATTTCTCTAAAGTTTTTACATGAATAGTATATCATCCATTGATTCCATTCATAAACACTCTTATATATGCATTGATAATGTTAAGTATTTATACAGACAAAATATAATTTATTAGTCATATCTATTACTTTATTTAAGAATTAATAATAAATGAATAAAATATTTTCTCCTATTTATTTATCATCTCTCAACTACTTTAATTATTGTAAAAAGACTTATCTGATATCCATAACTAAAATGTATTTTATATTAAAATTTCATAGATAATATTAAAATAACATGATATAAATATTAATATATGATTAACTATGTGGCCCATAATGTTTAACAATTATTTTATGTAAAGACTCAAATTCTTCCATTGAAATTTTTTTTTATATTCCTTTTACATGCATTTTCCTACACTTACAATCATAATTCCGACATACTTATTTCAAGTTGCATATTCACCTACGTTCGATTAAGCAGAAAAACATAATTCATTTCGTTAAACCTTAGCGTCTACCGTATACAACTAGTTATGGGTTTCCAAAATACCCATAGCTACGTATATGCGGAATCACAATCAATCGTATAAGTCATATATCCATAGTTACAAAATATTCCAAAGAATTCAATAAGCACTAATGTACAAAATAGTGCTAATAATTGTAATCCAAAAATATAAAGCTCCTAAGCTTCCAAAATAAGACCACCTCAGGTCACCTGTTTATCTGCAATGGGATTATCAATGACGAAACACCAACACATAAAGGAGTAAGTCATTAATTCAATAAACGTCATTATAAGATAATCCACATTTAGAAAAGTTAGTAAATCACTTTGAAATTCATTTTTGTTTTGCTGCATTACTTGAGCCAAAGTCACTACACCCCTTAGGGTTAGCTAAAAACAATTTCTCATCTCTTTTATGAAGAAAACATGCCGCATAAACTCGGGCTGAAGTGTTGCCTCATAAACTCGGGCCGAAGTGTTGCCTCATAAACTCGGGCCGAAGTGTTGCCTCATAAACTCGGGCCGAAGTCGCTACACCCCTTAGGGTTAGCTAAAAACAGATTTTCATCTCTTTTATAAAGAAAATATGCCGCGTAAACTCGGGCTGAAGTGTTGCTACATAAACTCGAGCCGAAGTCGCTACACCCCTTAGGGTTAGCTAAAAATATATTTTATTTTTCATTGATTTCACTATCAATCGCATCCAGTGAATCCACTCAATCCTTATTACAAACATACCCATATATGTTTATAATAAATACGTGATTCACCAATTAATCCTTGCACAACCAGAAAATACATCCATTTTCATTTCAAGTGCCAAATTAAAGACTTATCCTTACCTTGGTGCGTGTTGGGTTGGGTTCTTGGTAACTGCGCTAGCTCCACCGTCACCGCCGCCAACTCTAGGATCTTTCCCATTCCCACCATACAATCACAATGTTAGTCATTTATTCCAAATATCACATAAACAACTTATATTGCATTATTTAACCATACAAGATATTCATCATATTTTCAATGTTGCTAAACTATTTTCATAAGTTTACAACCATCTAAAACATACATATTTATCTCATATTTCAACATTAGAACGTAAAATCATCTTCTACCTTTAGCATTTTACCCATTTTCCACTTTAACCACATTATCCCTTTAGGGTTTTGGGGTTTTCATGAATCAACCCACCAACCTTTTCCATTCTCGAAATACTAACTATAAACTAAGAGTTTACAAGAGAAAAACACATAAAACGAACCATAACTCCAAAGGATGAGTTTCCATGGTTTCTCACATTTGGAGAAGAGATCCAACATACCCAAAATGAGTTTAAGAGAGTTAGAATCAAGAGTTTTACCTCTTCTCAAGCTCTTAGGTGAGTATCAAAACTCCTTGCCCTTGGAAAAGCTCTCTTCTCTCACCTCCCTTCAAAGTTTTTAACCTTAAAATGTGTTTGGGTTTCTGTTTTAAAGAGGTGTCGTCGGGTTGTAATCGATTACCAACATGGTGTAATCGATTACAACGTGAAAAATGCGCATATCTGATGCTTTTTAATACGATGTAATCGATTACCAGCAATGTGTAATCGATTACCAGCAGATGTAATCGATTACCAGAAATGTGTAATCGATTACACTGTGTCAAATGCACATATATGATGCTTTTAATACGATGTAATCGATTACCAGCAGAGTGTAATCGATTACACTGTGTCAACAGCCCAAAATTGCCATTTCTCGCCCAGGCGAGACAACTATCGCTCAAGCGAGGCTTCCAGGACTGTTACTATAATCTTGAAAACTAAAATTCGGGGTGTTACATTTTACACAACCTAAAATTTGATATGCTAAAAGTATTTTTAAAAAGTTTTATGAAGAAAAAGTTAGTGCAATCTGTTATAAGGGAGTAATAGGTCTCTGATATGCAACACAACCTATTTACACTCATAATTATTATAATGGCTGGCAATTTTGGTTAAGCTTAGGAGGTTTGCCTTCCCGCACTTATTAGGAAGGTGGAGTATGAATAATGTGTTTATTCACCCTAAAATTTTATCTAACGTGTCTTTTTCATTTGTGGGCATTTTTGACGGACAAAATAGGCTGTCCGCAAGTATTACTATAGAAAGTTGTGAATATCAAATGTACAAATATATAGGTATTTTATCAAATATGAGAAAATGTGCTCTAGTTGTATCGTTCATTTATAATATATGCATTTGTATATCAAGTGTGTGAAAGTAATGTCATATTCTTATCATATATATGCATTTGTATTTTGTGTGTATATATATATATGTATGCATATATATTGTTCTATTTGTATTTTATATGCAAACTATCTATTATGCATATTTTATATAATACATATGCTTTTGTATTTTATATATACTATTCTATTTCTGTGCACTGTTTATTATAATAAATACATTTGTATATAAATTATTATACATATGTATTTGTATTTTATATGTACTATTCTATTTGTTTGTATACCATGCTCATACCACATTAATTTACGTGAGCATTGCAAGAACATGGGTATAGCGGCCCAAATTGTTAATACTATTTACCACTGATATAATAATTGTCGTTAACTTTTAAATGAAATTAGTGTAGAATATAGTATACAAATTCAGTATTTGCAAATATGTTATAATATCTATGCACTATCAGTAAAGATTTATACATATTTATGGGTGACAAACGAATGGATTTGGGTTAAGAGTAAATTTTATATCCACATGTAGCGACACAAGCAGTTAGTCTACTTGAAAGTGACAATTGTTGGGAGGGATATCCACACATCCCAAAATTAATTAATTATTAAATTGAAAAACAAATAACTATTTTTTAATATTTAATTTTTTTGGATGGATTTATATAATTACATTGTCATATAATAAATACGTATATTCATTTCTCTGGTAAATAACTAATTATATATTAAGGTCTTATTTTATCCTTCCTTCATAAGTAATAATAATACTAATAAATAAATTGCTGTATCTGTGTACGCGTTTTGAAATCTGATTGTTGGGTCCAACCTCGTTCGCTTAGTCTCAGAGAACATACTTTTTAGATAATCACTTTTGGTAGTTTTTTCTCTCAACTTTCTTCGATACTTCCAAAGATTGATTCATTCCAACTCTGTTCAAAGTTCGATTCTTTCAACAAAAACCGAATCTGGGTCGTCCTTCTTTTTCCCTTCACGTTGATGCAAAACAAGAAAATGATCATTAGGAACTGGAAATTCAACCGCTTTAAGGATCAAAAAGGAGTTTTGTACCTTCTAGCTTTGTGTGTGTTGTTTCAGAGCTTTGGTTTGTGTCGCTCTTTGAATGAAGAAGGTATGAGATTTTTTTTTAGTTTGTGAAATATGTTGTATTGTGATAAAAGAACTGAGAAATGGGTTCTGTTTATATGTGCAGGTAAAGCACTTTTGAAGTTGAAGGAGAGAATAGTGAGTGACCCTTTTGGTGCTTTGTCAAATTGGGTTGATGATGAAGTAGCAGTTGACCCTTGTAATTGGTTGGGAGTTGAGTGTTCAGATGGTAGAGTGGTAGTGTTGTAAGTGAATATATATATGATGTTCTCTTGTAACTGAATATATGTCATAGACTTTTCAATTTTTGTTTTTTTTCCGATTTTGCCATCGCGGGGTTAGGGGATTGGGGCATATGTGGAGGAGACTCGTAAAAGCCCAGATAATTAGAATACATCATATAGAAGGAGATGAAGAAAAAACTATTTAGAAGGATTTAGCTGTAAATGGTTTGTCTATAGAGTATGGATATAATCTATGATAGGACATTATGCTGTTGCCTGATCCATGTTGCCAACCTCAATTAGTGGGAGGAGGCTTATTTGTTGTTGGTCATCATATGAGAGATCAAAGTTTATTTTGTGCCTTTTGCTGTTGTCTTCATCATTGACAACATTGTTTGGTCAATGAATGGCATGTTGTGATTGTGCTCCAGAAATCTGTCATGTTGTTTTATTATATTATATCTACGAGTAAATAACTAAATACCCATTTCAGTTCCTCATGTTTTTCGACCTTACCAGTTTGTTCTGTCAACTGATGTCCCTACCAGGTATTGTAAAACATGAGACTAATTTGACCCACATTTGAAATTTTTGGGACCATTTTGGGTTTTTCAATTTTTGAGGGACCAAATGGGTAAGGTCGAAAAACATGAGGGACCAAAAAGGCTATTTAGTCTGTATCTACATTTGTGATGTTCCTTAGTCTTGAATCAACTGATTGATCCCATACATGGTCAATATCATCATTATTCCCGAATTTTTAGATCAGGAAATCAAATAACTAAGAGGGTGAGCCTTGTGACTTGGAGGTCGTGGGTGTAAATCCTAGAAATAGCCTCTTCATTTGGAGGGTAAGAATCCGTACCTCTACCCTTCTCAGACCTCACTAGGTAGGAGCCTCATGTGTTACCCTACCCATTTTTAAATCAAATGACTAGTGATCATATTGTTGGTTGAAAAATAGAAGCATGTGTCATGCTGATTTTTTTTTTGTATTTTTGTATTTTTCTGGAGTTTTTATTCATGACAGGTTCTTTTGTTTTCCAGGAATTTGAAAAACCTTTGTCTTGGAGGAAGTTTAGCACATGAGCTTGAGAATCTTGTTAACATTAAGTCTATGTAAGTTGTTGTTTATAACTTTGTTGCATTGTGTATTTCAGTTCCTTAATGATTTCAAATAATAATGCTGTGATGAATATTTTGCAGTATTTTGCGGAACAATTCCTTTTATGGCACCATCCCTTCAGGAATTGTACACTTGAAAGAATTGGAGGTTTTGGATTTGGGCTACAACAACTTCAGTGGAGCTCTGCCTAGAGATCTTGAGAGTAATATTTCACTCACAATCCTGTAGGATAATACTCTTCACCCATTTCAATTATCACTTTTAAGCTTCATTTGCTACCATTTGCTACGATTTACCCATTTTTATATGTTTACAGTTTACTGGACAACAATGATCTTCTTGGTGGATTCTCTCCTGAAATTAACAAATTGAAGGTGCTTTCTGAATGTCAAGTAGACAAAAAGGGTCTAATTAGTACAGATAAAATGTCAGCTTCTACAGGACGATCCATCAAATGGTATGTCATTAAGCATTTGAAGTGTGATTCACTTCTCTCTAGTCTAGAGATATTGAAAGCTCTGAGGCTGCGTCCATTTTTTCTTCTTATATATCATAATCTTACTTCTTTTATCATTTGTGTTCTAAAGGTATGTTCGTCAAAATAAAAAAGCTCGTCGGAGCCTACTGCAATCTCGTATTCTTGAACATGATGATATTCATAATCGTGCAACCCATTTTCCTGATACCCCAGCCCCATCACCTGTGACTTCCCCAGATCCTCTTTCAGTTGCACCATCACTAGCGCCGATACCAGTTCCCCCTGAACAAATTGATTCTGATTCTCCTTCTCCGATGCCAGACTCTCCTTCTCCGATGCCAGATTCTCCTTCTCCCCTACCTACGCCAGGTTCTCCAACACAATCTAAAAGTAATTCAACGAAACACAATTATGTCACTATTTTAGCTGGAGTTGGAGGTGGTGTTGTATTTCTTGTTATTTCAATCACAGGCGTATATCTATGCAAAACCAACAAGGTAGCTACTGTAAAACCTTGGGTCACGGGATTAAGCGGACAGCTTCAGAAGGCATTTGTGACAGGTAAATCTAAGTATTTCTCATCTCAATAATTAATGGAGTAAAGCAATGGTTAAAAATAGTAGTTATTTTTCATCTGCCCACCACACTGCTTCAGTATTCCTGAAACGTGGGAAGGAGAGGAGAGAAACTTAAATTATTTTCATTGCATACTTGGTCATTGAATTGTTCTGGCTTCAATGATTCTACTCTCTTTACTTTGAGCTATATTCCAAATGCTTCACATGTAAGATTTCTGCTTCCAAACACGCTTTACATATTTTTACGTTTTCAGGTGTGCCGAAGCTAAAGAGATCAGAGCTTGAAGCAGCATGTGAAGATTTTAGTAACGTACTTGGTACTTCATCCATCGGTACAGTGTACAAAGGGACTTTATCTAGCGGTGTTGAAATAGCAGTAGCCTCGGTTTCAATGGAATCATCTAGTAAGTGGTCAAAGACTTCAGAAATCCATTTTAGGAAGAAGGTATAATCTCAAACAATTTTATTCTAGATTTTTGAATATAAGCAGTTCAATTGTAATTTGTAACTCACTTAATCATTCATGGTTTCAGATAGATACATTATCAAAAGTGAACCACAAGAATTTTGTAAATCTGCTTGGATATTGTGGAGATGACAAGCCTTTCACCAGAATGGTGGTTTTTGAATATGCGCCAAATGGAACACTCTTTGAGCATTTACACAGTGAGTACCGATTATTTCGATGTTATTATTTATTACATGTAGGTAAATTGATGATTAAGTATATACTATTTCTTGTCAACTACTTTCAATTTGTTGATTTTACATACTTGCAATTTCTGGTCTACAAACTTTCCGTCACTTGATAAAATTTAATTTATTCAAGCTCGTGCTACTATTTTTTTTGGGTACTACCAATGGTATCTCTCACCCTTTTGGTAAGGAATTAATCCCTTTCGAGGTGCATGACTGCCCCTCCCAACAAGTGTCGCTCCTAGGAATCAAACCATTGACCTTTTGGTCATCCTAGAGATCTAGTGAGGCCTTATACAATTAGACCAATGCCTTGTTAAACTTCTGATCATTGAATGCTGACAAATGTTTTTACATGTTCGGATGTTCGGGTAATATCATGATATAGACATATACACATGGGTTTGGCTACCCATTTACGCATGACTAGATGGTTAAATGTAGATATAATAGTTGCATTTCAAGTCATATTTGGCATCGCTTTGGTGCGTTTAAGTTGAAAATTTGCTGATATATTTGATGTTGTTGGGAATTCCAGTACAAGAAGCTGAGCACTTGGATTGGGGAACGCGACTAAGAATTGTCACGGGAATGGCTTACTGCTTGCAACATATGCACCAGCTGGACCCTCCTTTGCCACATAGCAATTTGAATTCTTCAGCTGTTCAACTCACTGATGACTACGCCGCCAAAATCTCCTATCTGAGTATCTTCAATGAAATAGGAAATCCTAAGAAAAAATCGGGCGCTAAACATATTGAAACGACATTAGCAAGTAATGTTTACAGTTTTGGTGTCATATTATTCGAGATAGTAACAGGCAGGCTCCCTTATTCTGTGGATAATAATGACTCACTTGAAAACTGGGCATGGCACTATTTACAAGGCGATCGGGCGATCAAAGAAATGGTGGATCCAACCTTAGCTTCATCCGATGAATATCAGCTTGAACAAGTTACTGCTTTGATTACATCTTGTGTCCACTATGATCCAGAGAAGAGACCAACAATGAAAGAAGTTAGTATGAGGTTGAGAGAGATAACAAACATAACACCTGCAGCAGCTGTTCCAAAGCTTTCTCCACTTTGGTGGGCAGAACTTGAGATTTCTTCTCCGGACGCAAGCTGATACAACTTGAGATTTCTTATCAGGATGTAAGCTGAAACCGGCGAAAGAGATTGTAAGTATGGATATTTTATCATTCTCATAAAGACTTATACATTTTGTATCTGTTGCAGTAGAAAGTGACAAATGACATGTACATGATAAGGGAGAGATTACGAAATCATGACTATTTTTGGTTTTTGGGGTGCTTTTTTCTTTTCTTTATGGAATGGCCTTAACCAAAAAAAAGGTATCCTATATCAGTTAATTTCGTTTGTTCAATCATTTTATTCATTGTGAACAATGCACTGAATATAAAATTCATAGTGTTCATACATTTTTTTCTCAAAGATTTTCTCATATATGTATGTTAACCAGTGTTTTTGTAAGGAACTAAATGTCAGTTAAGCATGTGATTTTGTGTTTGATCCATGTATTCAGGAATGAGTGTAATATTTTCAGCGGAAAAATTTATACATACTAATACCTTATTCATCATTCATTTTTTATTACTTTTTGGAATAGTAAATAATAATTAAATCTGAATAGTAAATAATGCACTGACAATGTATAAAATTCATGCATTGACAGTGTATATATATATTATTCTCCTCATGTAAGTGTAATGAAAAATATATTGTTGAAAGGGTCTTACTTAGGTCGTTGATCATGCAATGCAATGGGAGATTAGTCTCTCAAGAAACACTCTTGAAAATAAATAAAAAATGTTTGTATTACTATTCTCCAATTTTATTCTTTCATTATATACCAAAAAATGTTCCAAGCAGATAGTTTAAAAACCATATATGTGGTCACGTTTATTGATCAAAATTGTTGGAAAGCATGCGGGTCTTTTATTTGCACTTGTTAATTATCAAGGTGTTTAATCAATGGCATGTATATAAATGCCAAACTGTACCCGTCAAATTTCCACTAGTAATCTTAGTGTTTTATCATTGTATATGATACAATATTATCAATATGGAAAATCAGTAATCAAATCGGCCAGAGTATTAATATAGTGATATAACAGTTCAATCAGTGTTTCACTAATTAAACTGCATACTGATGAAGTTAAATATACATATATTTTATAGTAACATTAATGTTGAAAAATCAATAAGAAAACAATAACAATTTCTATTTATACAATTTTTTAAAACAAAAACGTATCACTTAATCGTAGACAATGTTTTAGAAGTATAAAACGAAGAATCTAAAATTTCAACCAGGACCATGTAAAAGTTATCCACTAACTTGTTAGCATGATGATATTTTGTGGTAGATAACAAAACTATACTATACAAATTAAAAAAATTATTCTTACAATTGTTTCCTGATCAAGAGACTTTAGCCTTAAAATAATAACAAGTAGATGATCCATATTTATAAAATGTGTAAAAAGTATGTGAGGGTATCAATCTTCATTATGTAATCCACTTTAATTATCAATAAAAAATACTATAGTCTATAACCAATCCCTTTTCCATATAAGATTAGAAAGTGTACATGGCAGAAAGGTGGCCTTCACGTATAAAGTATGAAATATATTTTTATACCATAGTGGAGGGCACGTTCATATGCATATATGTGTAATATATGTAGACATATATATGTATATGTGTATTATACATCTATGTGTAATATATGTATATGTATATGTATCACATGTATACATAATATCTACGTACTATCAGTGTAAAGATTTATATATGGTCAGTCAGTACATTATCAATCATTCATTTGTATTATTTTTCGTTAAAAGTTAAAGAGTCAATGATGATTAAACATGAATTGTGGAGGATACAATAACAGTATATAAAACTCATACAATGTGTCGTTGTTTCTGTATGTATAAAATGAGCTATCAAATGATGAAATGTAAGCAAATAGCTCTTGCCTCTGAACACTTTCTAGTCCAAACACCCCTGTAGGAAATGGCTTTGAGGCAGTTCAGTATCCTTTCACTTCTCATAGTGGCCTTCACTTACACAAAAGCCAGTGAGCATTATCCACATGCAACAGAGAAGAAAATAGAGGT
Organism: Lupinus albus; assembly: GCA_009771035.1. Lineage (NCBI taxonomy): Eukaryota > Viridiplantae > Streptophyta > Magnoliopsida > Fabales > Fabaceae > Lupinus > Lupinus albus. Next base: position 815,364 of record CM020006.1, read on the forward strand.
TGTGGTGGAAGCTACAGTATACTGCCAAAGCTGTGAACACTTTGGAACTTGGTCTATGATTGGAGCCAAACCAATTCCTTCAGCCAAAGTAAGTGTAACCTGCAAAACCCATAAGGGTCAAGTTAGCTACTACAAAGTCTTTGAGACAGACAAAAATGGTTACCTATATGCACCACTAAAAGGGTTCAAGATTCAGCATTATATATTAGACCATCCACTTCAATCTTGTGTTGCAAAACCTGTTTGGTCCTCTCTTGAAAGTTGCAGCCTTCTCTCAAATGTTAACTATGGTCTCAACGGCGCGCCGCTACGGTACGAGGATAAGAAATTGAAAGGAAGCAGATATGAAGCTATCATATATGCTGCTGGTCCTTTGGCTTTCCGTCCATCTAATTGCTCACAGACTCATTATTAAGTTTACTTGTGTCTCAAGTAATCAACCTTGAGTTACTGAGCATTCATAATTCTCTTGTTGTTATTGCTGTTGTATTTGATTTTTGTCTACTATTCAGTCTTTATTTCTTTCCTTTCTGATAAATAAGTAATGATATTCTCCCTCTTTTCCCATACCTGTTTTTACTCCTAACTATTGATTAAAAGACTTGCTTTGGAAACAACAATAAATCAAGGATAGATGGTTAAGGTTTAGGTATATATCTCGAGTGATTATTGGTGAAGATTGTTTTCGGTTTCATCTCAAAACCAATTGTCAATGAAAGTAGTAGCCTAATATGTATTTAAATCATTCCCGAAACAATGAGATAGGCAATGTGTGACTTACTTCCTAACAAGCTTCACCCTCATCACTGAGGTGATTAATGTAACCTAATATATTCTGAAAAGAGCTATTGGACCATTCACACAATCCATTATCAAATCAAAGAGACAAAACAAAAATCATTAACCCTTTCATTCCTTTAGTGCACCACAACTCCTTAATTCCTCAAACACAATTAACAATAATTATAAATGAATGATGAAAAAAAATACAGAGACAATCATTGTTTTAAATTGTGGTTGCGGTCGCGATTGCGTTAACGGTTGTGATCATTATAGCCGTTGCAGTGTGAATTATTTTCTGGTTAAAACAATACTTTTGAATCAAATGTGGCTTGAACGGTCCGATGTAACTTGATACAGTCTGATACAGTTGCATTGCGCTCCAATATGGCCACATTATTGTAATCCAAAATCACACTACAATTCTATTATGATAAGAAGCAACGACAATATTATGGTCATATCAAATGATACCACTATAAAAATGTGAATGTATATATTTTTGTGTGTAAAAACAAATGGAATAGAAGTAGAGTGGGTTGCTTTTACTCGCTACCGTAGAATCAATGGAAAGCTCAGATGAACAAAACGAACTTCCATTTCCTCCAAACCCTAACAATGCAACCAACACCGACACCGAAGAAGAAGAAGAAGAAGACATAGACGATGACAACGAAGAAGAAGAAGAAGAAGACGTAGACGATGACGACGACGTCGTTTCACAATCTCCACTCTCTAAGTTACGCCAACAGCGTTTCAACCTCGAAACGCTGTCACGGCGATTATCATCAGAACTCGTTCCAATCCGAGTCCACGACGTTTTCGTAAACGGCAACACCAAAACCAAAGATTGGATCATCGAAGCTGAACTCAAAGGAATCAAAAACGTAACCACTGTTCAGGAATTGCTTCACGCTTCTGAAATCGCACTCGCCAGGCTTCAGAGCCTTGGAATTTTTGAATCCACTAAGGTTCGACTCGAGCCTGGCCCGCCGGAGTTGCCAAACACCACTAATGTCATTATCGATGTCGTTGAGGCTGCAAACAGTGTTTCTGGTGAATGCGGCGTTTTTACGAAACCCGGGGTATAATCTTGTTCTCTATTCTTATTAGTTATTATGATAATCTAGGTTTTGTTCGGAGTGACAGATTTTTGTTTTGTTTGAAGCATTGTAAAGAAAATCATTCATGCTGTAGATGTTTTAGGGATGAATGAAATTATATATATTCAATGTTAGAACTTGTTGTGATGTTGTTATTACTTAGGGTGGTTTGAAATTACGGTACTCAATTACAATTGCGGATGTAATATTGTGGTTTTAGTAGTCTCTGGATTATCGGTTTCATTTTCTGCAAATTGGTCTACTTGTTATAATTCTGATTCATATGTATTCAGAATCAAGAGTGGATTTTGGATGTGTTCAGAGGTAGAGATGTTAGTGTTAAATCATGAGATATTGTAAAAAAAAAAAATCAGTAATGTTGCAGATATTTTAAGGATGAATATAATGATATATATTCAATGTTTAAAGATGTGTCATTGTTATGGGTGTTAAATTGTGGTCCGCCAGTGCAATTGCGGCCGCAATGTTGTGATTTTATTAGTGTCTATAACTGCATCTCAACTGTAATTGTGGTCACATCAACTTCATTTTTTGGAAATATCTTCCGGTAAAACGTGATCACAATCGCAATTTAAAATCACTCTACTCGCGCTTGGTAATACTTTATATGAGAATGAGATTCCTTGTTAGGCATGAGCTTTTCAATTGGTGCTGCTCATTGTGGTGCCAACATTTTTGGGGACTAATATGTTAATTTCCTAAAGTCGGGGACTAATATTCACTGCCTATAATTTTAGGGATTAAAATGATGATTTACTTAACTTTATTGTACAATAGATATAAATTTTCAGCAGCTATAAACTTTTCCTTGTGACATGTTACTAAATTTTTATTTCCTTTTTTCATTGGAAGTGTGCACTATATGCTTAGCATTTATTATTCGTAATATTTTTTTGGTACTACCAAGGGTATCCCTTCACCCTTTTCGGGTAAGGAACTAATCCCTTTCGGGGTTCGTGGCTGCCCCTCTTAACAAGTATCGCTCCCAGGAATCGAACCCTTGACCTTTTGGTCATCCTGATGATCTAATGGGGCGTTACACCACTAGACCAACACCTTGTTGGTATTATTACTCGTGATATGCTAATATCTTTTTTTTTTTTTCATTTTGAAAATTTTGCAATGGTTTTGTAGACTAGTTCTTGGACTGCTGAAGGTACTCTTAAGTACAAAAACTTTTTAGGTTATGGTGATCTATGGGATGCTTCTGTAGCCTATGGTGCCAACCAAGCGACGGAGTTGAGTTTAGGGGTCTATGCCCCTCGACTTAAGGGATCTTTAACTCCTCTGGTGGCAAGACTATCCATGCTTTCCCAAGACTGGCAAGAGTTTTCTTCATACAAAGAACAATTGTTGGGATTGTCTCTCGGCTTAATCTCAACAAAGCACCACGACTTAGCTTACACTCTTGGATGGCGTACCTTAACAGATCCGTTGCAAATGTCATCTATGTCTATAAGGAGGCAGCTTGGGCATGGTTTGCTGTCGTCTTTGAAGTATACATATAAAGTTGACAGGAGAAACTCACCAATTAGACCTACAAAAGGATATGCTTTTCTTTCTACCACTCAATTTGGCGGCCTTACACCAGATCATCGGAGTGTGCGGTTCCTGCGTCAGGTGTAATGTCATGCTTTTATTGTCCTTTTGAGTTATCTTTATGCAAAGCAGTTGTAAGTCATTAATTAATAAAATATCATAATCCTTCTGTTAAGTGATACCATTGTAAAAAATTTTGAAACAATTGAGGTTAGAAGTTAAGTAAGGATAAGAAATTGAGGTTAGAAGTTTGAACATCATATTTTTGGGTACAGGCAGAGTCCATGTCCTAGGATTGAGATAAAATGTTCAGAAACTAGTTCCATAGATGAGAATCTGTAGTAATATTCTTCTTTTTCTATCCACGCTGTCATCATTCAGTTTAAATTTTTTTAGTCCTACAGAGAGTAAGATGTACTTGTTTCAAAGGGGCTGTGGCCATTCTATGTTATGAAAAGGCACTATTTCTTTGGCCTAAGAGGATTCTTATGTGTTGAACCATCTATTTGGTGATTTTCTCTGTCTGAAAATCTCTGGCACTAAAACATGATATGTTGCTTATGGCCTTATTTCTTTAATGCACATATCTGGGGTAATTAATAATTAATAATTTGATTATTTTTTATCAAATAAAAAGTTCTGTCACAACTTGGTCTGGAAATGTTTTTTATTTTATTTCTCTAATTGTTGGGGATGGGGATTTTTATACATTAATATAAAGGTTGGGGTTGGGGCCATGCTGCCTTCAAGGTTTGTTCAGAAACATACATGTATAACTAGTTGTGACTGTTATAACCCTTATGCATCTTATTATTTCTTTTATATTCTTCAATTTTTAAATATATTTTCTCTTGACCAACTCTTTTGACTCTTTGAATGCAGGAGTTTGATATTCGCTATGCTGTCCCATTTGGGTTTTATAGTACAGCACTGAACCTTGGGATTTCTGCTGGTGCTGTTTTTCCTTGGGGACATGGTTTTATGGACAAAACATCTCCTCTTCCCGAAAGGTTTTATTTAGGTGGCGATTTCTCTCCAGTTTGCACTCTAGGAGGGCCGATGACATTGTGGGGATTTAAAAATAGGGGATTAGGTCCTACTGAACCACGAAGGCAAAGCAGAGATGAAACTTTAGATGAGCAAGATGATTCCTCTAGACGGGACTATGTTGGAGGAGATCTTGCTGTTACTGCTTTTGCAGACCTCTCTTTTGATCTTCCAATTAGGTGGTTGAGAGAACATGGAATCCATGGGCATGTTTTTGCTGGTGCTGGGAATACTGCTAAATTAACTCAGAATGAATACAAGCACTTCTCTCCTCGGAAGTTCTTAGATTCCTTTCGAACATCGGTGGGATGTGGATTTGTTATTCCTACTAGACTTCTCCGCCTTGAGGTTAGCTTCTGTCTTAATTTCTTTTTACGTAATTAAGTAGTAGGTCAAACTAGCCCAAACTTCAAGGTGGGGTTAAATGGAGTGAGGTGAATCATGCAGTTTGGGGTAGTCTAATCGGATATTAACTAGTCATAGTATGAAATAAAGGAAAGGATACATAGACCGGATCAGCTAAATTGATAAAATGATGCCTTTGTCTTCTATCATAAACCATTTCTGCGAAAATGACATGTAAATCTAAGTTTTTTAATGGTTCCACCTATAGTTTTTCCTTGTCTTTGTCTTTCTCTAACTATTGGGCTAATCTTCCACCTCTTTTACTCTCCTTAATTCTTATTGTGATTTCTAGTAGTCATTTTCTCACATGGCCAAACCACCTAAGGTGATATTCTACCATCATTTCCAAAATAGATGTTAGCCCTATTTTCTCTCTAATGCCTTAATTCTCAATGCTTCGTTGTTTTGCATGTCTGCTCATCTTGTGCATCATCCTCATCTTTGTATATAATGCAACCTCCTCAGCTTTGTATATATATCTTTTTGAATTATGTAGCAATGCAATTTAGGGATGGAACATGAAGTATTAATCTCGTTTCTGATGTGCCTCTCCCGTGACCTCCCTCCAAAATCCTAATTTGGTGTTTACTTGTTATGTATAAAGACTTTTGACGATTTCTTCATTGGCATACTTCTCATTGTTTCAGGGTAACTTTTACTACATACTCAAGCAAGATGAACATGATCGTGGGAAAACTGGATTTAGGTTCAGCTTCTCAGCTCCTTCGTAGAGGCCAATTTCACAACCGAGATTCGTTTTCTTTTCATGTAGTTCTCAAGCATTGAACATTTTTACCATCTATCATTGGATGGACAGTACTATATTTTCATTTCCTTGTAGTTTTAAATCCAATCTGAATCAAGAGAGGACACTCATTCGGGCTTTCTGCATTGGGAAAGTTTTAGGGATCCATTTTCTGGTTAGACATTACTCCTCGAGAGTCGTAATAGATAAACCAATGCCTCATTGCATGGCCAAGGTGCATGAAACTTGAAATTCATGCACTAGAGTACTTCTACTATAGAGATGGCCTTGATTGGCATAGAGAATTTTGAAACATTGTTACTTTGTTCAGCTTAAATTGCAAATAACTCCCTTATATTTCTTTGCATATTATCTTCCATATGCTAAAACAGCTAATTGGCTTTGTGAATTGTGATTGTGCACTTGTAACTTGGATGTGTGATTCCTGAAGCTTTCTGTAAGCACATGTTAAGTTATTTGAGTTTGATGGGTCACTTTTTACCTGAAAGTGCTGATTGTCTATTTCCATCTCTTTAAGTATTATTATTATCACAAGAACACAAATGCATTTCACAAGGGTCGCCAGAAAACTTGAAGCAAAAAGAAAAATGGTGACAAGTGACAACATATATATATAAATGAATTTGCTAGTTATTAGCTTATTGACCTTAGGGAAACATGCATATAGGAATCTAATATCATAATGATTTAACTTGCAACATATGGAAGCACAGTTTGTTGAGCATTCTGGGCAAGAAACCAATATCCTGATTGAGTTGGGTGCACAGCATCCCAAAACAGATACTTAGTTGCATCCAGGCAAGTTATGTCAAACTTATTGCACCCAGGACCAATCTCCAACAGCCCTGTCCCACAGCATCCTGTAAGTGTTTCTTTAAAACCTTCATAATTTTATAATCAAAATCAGCACATTGTTATATTATCATGAACAAACCTTATAACATCAATGCTAGATATCAAAATTAGTGTATATATGGCATTATTTATAAAATGATTACCATATTTGTCTGGATTTTGGGCCATATCCAAAATGGGTGTATAGATGTCAAAATAGCCAACCTTAGCATCCTTGAGATTGTTATGTAGTGAGTGAATATGAGATTGAAGCTTCATGTTGTAGTCTTGAGAATCTTTGTTTTGTTGGACATTACACACACGTTGGAACCAATGTTGGCTAGGTAAGATGCTATTTACAGTTACAAGCAGTGGCAGACAACCTATAGGAGGAAGACCTGCCACCATAATCCGCCGCGCTCCGCGTCGGTGGAGTTTCTGCAATCCACACTTCTACAACAATCACATGTCATGTTTAAAATGAGACTGTCTCTAATATGAGAAGATGTATCAATTTGGATCATTTGATGAATTAAAATTTCGGAAAATTCACGAGAGGAGTAGTTTGACTACTTTATTACACATTTGGTGTAACTTTTTGTTTTATTACCAATAAAGTGCACTTTTACATAAATCATGTTTCATATGCACGACTTCTAGACAAAATTGTCACCGACATACACGAGTTTGAGGCGTTTTCAAACTCATTGGTCTAGTGGTTATTGTTTCACATGGTAAGGTAACAATAACCACTAGACCAGGGAGTACATTTCTCATTTATTTACAATGAAAATCATATTTTGGGAATATGACATTAAAAAATAAATATAAAAAAATTAAAATTGTGGACAGTGACCACGAGTTTTAAAAAAAGCCTCAAACTCGTGTATGACAGTGACGACTTCGTCTAAAATTCGTGCAATTTATGTAAAAGTGCACTATATTCGTAATAAACCAAAAAGTTACACCAAAAGTGTAATAAAATAGTGAAACTACTTTCTGATGTGAATTTTTCTTAAAATTTCTATACACTAGATCAAAATAAGTTGACATTTCACTTTCTCACTTTAGAGATGTTTTGATCCATGCAAAATAATGATGGAACAAATATTTTGGTCAATTCAGTTGGTATCTACAAAACATGCATAAAACTCGGTAAAACATATAACCAAAATTAAATAATGTGTTGTGATAATCGGACCGGATCGGACGGTTCGACCAGTCTGATTGCTGACCGGACTTGAAAACGTCTTCGGTATGTAGTCTTAATTGAATGAGTGGTTCGACCGTTTTGAAATAGAATAACCCGAGAAGTGAACCAGACGGTTCACTTAAAATTTGAAAAAATGGAACATTACTCAAATGTTTTGTTTTACTTCGGTCCAAAAAAGATAGAGGGATGTTACTTCAATATAGTTATATAAAATTATTAATTATATAAAATTTAATTTTATATATAATTATTATTTATAGATAAAAATTATTAATTATATTTAAAATCATCGAGTTCGACTGGACATTTTAACTGTTTAAACTGGTTAAACCTAATACGGAAGCTGTTCCGGCTTGATGTCCAGCTCGGGTTTCACAACATTGATATATACACTAATTAGCCGTATAAACATGCATACCAATTTTGATCATATGAAAGTGTCAACACGTTGTGGAAAAATAATTGATAAACATATAACTAGAACTATCCTACGGACACAGATCACAAATTGATAAACATATAACTAGAATTATCCTACGGACACAGATCACCTGTCTTATTCTCTGTCATGGACTAATCAATTTTTTTTTTTTGTTAGACTTTTGATTTCACATGCCATTTGCATTTGCCATTTTGGAGCATATATGTAATATTAATACATATAGTACAAACCTGAATGAAAGACAAGAGATTTTGGAGCAGAAAATGTTGGTAACATTGAACACTACCAAACTGAAGAACCCTAGTTGGGAAACCATATGCATTATACATCATATCATTAGTCCCACTACTAATGACAAACAATGCATTATTCATTACATTTTCTGCTTTCTCTTTCCCCACTATTTTCCTTACCCTCTTCAAAACCTCTTCAAACAACTCAAATTGTTTATCCAAGTCCAAAACTCCGGTCACCGCCGTAGTGCGGTTATCCAAGCCAGAACCACCGGAACCAAAAGTAACACCGGTGAGTAGATCATGGTTAGTGACATTAGGGTTTAGATAAGCATGCAATAGTTCCTTTAGACCTAAAATGTTTGCAAGGTAATCAGTTGATAACTTTCCATTAGAGAATCTCCCTGTTGGGTCATGTTGTGGAAGGTCACGACCATAGGGTAAGTGGTCACTACGTAAGGGTGTGTTGAAGTGGTTGTTGTTTCCGGCATCCACCGTGGAGTCGCCGAAGGCGTAGAGAGCGGTGACGTTGTAGGAGGCGGAAGTTAATGGTGGAAGAGAAAGGAAGGAAGAGAAAGAGAGGTGTAGAATGATGGAGATGGTTGTCATTGAAGACATAGCTATGTGGTGTGTAGTTTTTGCATGAATGGTATACTTTTCTGCTTTATATATATAGTTAGAAAAAGATGTGCATGCTTTAATATTTTACACCACTTTCTTAAATTCATAGTAATTTATTTACACCCATTTTTAAGATTATGGGAAAATAAAAAGAGAAGACGTACACATCATCTATGATATAAGATGGAAAAGGAAGAAACAATGGGAAATATATGATGTGTAAAATGTAATGCATGAGACAAGGTGATAATATCATGAAGAGAAATGTATCAATAGTAATATAATGTACAATCACTTACAAAATCAATACCATAAAAATAGATCACAATTTATCTATATGAGAAAATAGAGTGTTATGAAAATTGGTTGGTGTTTTTTCTGTTCAAACACTAAATCGGTCACAATATTAGTATGGTATAATAATTATACTGGTTATGCAATTATATCGATTAAAATTGGTCAAAACTAGTGATACCGACTGATTTTGAATTGAATCGCGCCGGTCATATCACCCAATTTCATTTAATTTTTTTTATAATGAAAATGACTTATTTTTACTAAAATGTTAGTATGAAGGATCAAATACATAATTACTATATTTTTTATACTTCTAAAGCATAGTTTACCACCAAGTGATTATACATTTTTGTTTTAACAAATATTAAAATAAAAGTTTTTATTGTGTTCTTTATTATTTTTCAGCATTAAGGTTAGCATAAAATATATGTATATCTAACTTCACCGGTATGCAGTTTAATTAGTGAATTACTGGTTGAATTGTTATACCAGTATATTAGTTTGATGACTTATATAGAATAATAGCACTGGAAAATAGTCTCTATACCTCTATATTTGAGACTAAAGGATTTTAGACTATTGGAGCATCTTCTAAGATTTATATGTGAGCATTATTGACTTTTAATAATAATACTAATACATATATGAATATGAATAATGGGAGAAATATTGACATATTAGATTCACAAAGTTTACTCAAATATGTGTGAATTTAACTCATTCACCTTTGATCTCTAACTAAAACTAAAACAATTCATATAAACTTTGGAGGTATTAATTTAGTTCTAGATGGGGGTATAGTCACAATTCTCAACAAACCCTTCACACCATATGTACCTTAGTTAACTTCTCCTATACTCCCTCAATATGCCGTTAGAAATCTTAGCTATAATGATGTATTGTGTACCACAAAATATGATACTTAGTAGGGTTAGGGTATCACCCTTGAGATATTAATTCACGAATAAAAAACATAGAAACATTATGAAAATCATAACAAACAAAAACATATTTTTTTTCATGATACAAAGATTGTAAATCAAATTTAATTTAGAATTCAATAGAGATACAATACATATGGAGGAAAAGTCCTCATCATTTAGTGTGTTAAAATCATATATCGATCATGCCAATTTCATTTGGTTCAAGATCATTAATCTATATATAAATTTAGCATATAGTTTTTCCACATCGTAATACACCTGATGTTCCTGTCAATGATCTCACATATTTAGCATCAGCAACTTTAAAAGCTTGTTCCTTAGTATAATTTGGTTTTCGCACATTTCCACCTTTTGTTGCCATGAAAGATGCTCCATTCTCAAAAACGTCGTTTACTGAATGAAATTCTCCTCCATCCCGATTTTGATCATTGTCTTTTCTCCATGTTATCTACACACATTATATAATTAGGAAAACAATAGTTAATCATTTTATTTAGATGGATGGAGATCACCCGTCTAAACGGTATCCCAATCTCTATCCCAAACCAATAAGACACCTATGCTTTCAACAGAATGTAAACATAATTGCGACAAAAATTTAAAACGCTAATTTACATAAAAACTCAATTTTCTTGACTAAGAGCATATTTACACTAATCATTAACTAGTAGAACTTGGAATTGCTTAAATTGATGGGGAGGGATCCACTTACTCCAAAAGTAAGTAGAAAAAATCTACTCCACATCATGACCATTCATTCTTGAGAAATCTAATAGTTTGAATTGGTGAGTACATTTAAACCATTGAATTTTCCAAGATTGGATGGCTAAGATGTGGAGTAAGTCCTTGGAGTAAGTGGATATCTCCCCTAAATTGATTACCTCTTTATTCCCGGATGTTGGTGCTATGAATAGATTTGCTTCGCTTTTGAGGCTAGGTGTCGTACTTCCACCGATAGCATATTGCAACCACCCCAAGTAAAAATTATTTGCTACATGTGCATATCCATGACGGATTCTACAAGTTTTTTAAATTAATTAGTTCAAATTAATATTATTTGACACATTTACGATATTTGAAATTGTGATTGTGGTAGTTGTTATGATCATATTATGATTATCGTAATTGCGGAAATGTAGCCACAATTATAATTGTGATATTGTTGTGGAGACTTCCAAAATTACACTATTTTATTTATTAGTATTGCAATTGTTATGTATAACTTAAAAGACTACATTTACATATGAACATATTTTTTAACTTGTCAATTAAATAATGAATTACCTAGGCATACGCTGGTTGCAATTAGGTCCAAAATGGTTGTATACAACAGTAACCTTCATGTTCTGGTCTCTAACAAATCCATCATCATGCCCAAGAAGCATAACTTTGTCTTGAAATTTGAACCGGTTATTAGAGATAGTCACATTAGTGGAACCCCTTGTGACATCAAGAAGACCATCTTCACAATTAGAAAGTGTATTATGGTCGATCCAAATCTTTGAAGCACTAACCAAACGGATCGCATCCCCATCTACTTGACCCAAAGACATAACCTTTCCATTAGGACCAACCACCTTCCCAGGAACTTGAGATTTGCAATCATGAATCTTAATGCTATGGATGATTATGTTGGTAGTCTAGAAACAAATAAGCCATGATATTAATTGTGATTTATGAAGTGGTAATTAATGCATCAAGAAAACATAATTTATAATGCAAATCATTCAAGTTAAGTTATAGCTAGCTAGAAGGGTGATTTATATTCTTTTTATATCGAAACGTGGACATAATTCATTAATATTTATTTACATACATGTATACAAAGAAGCTTAAAAAATAACTTCACTAAATTTTTAGTCAACATATTTATGATCATTTTGGTTTTAGTCTTCATAAAAAAGTTATAGGGAGTGATCCACTTACTTCAAGAGTAAGTGAAAAAAACCTACTTCACATCATGATCATTCATTTTTTGGAAATTTAATGGTTTGAATTGGTGAATACATCTAAACCATTGGATTTTCAAGATTTAATGACTAAGATTTATTAGTCTTGAGAATATTAAGAGTTAGAGATAAATGTAAATTGATGTACAAATCAAAAGTATTGATATTAAGAATTGTTGATTATTACCTTAAAGATCATTAAGCATGCATTATGAGCAATTTGGATGTCAAAACCTCTACCATCAATGGTTGTGAAACTACTAATTAGAAGTGGTTTCGTTAGCTTAATAAGCATGTCTCTTTCGAATGTAATCCAAACTTTCCCTTGAATCACAGATGCTCCATACCTTAAGGTGCCAAGTTTAGGGTTTGTTGGGTCATCACTAGGATCAGTAACTTTATAATGAATGAGACCATCACCAATGTTATTTGTCATCTTTCCAACATAACCAACAGAACATGTAGCAAGTTGTGACCGATGTTTCCTCCATTCTGGATCTAATCTCCAACATTTATCAATTGCATTCATTTCAATGCCCATTATCTTGGATTTATCGGCATATGTGAAGTTTGGAGTGAAAAAGCTTGCAATAAGAATAGCCAAAACAAAGATAGAATTGTTAGGTTTAGAAGCTATGGATACCATTGTTGAATGAGTTCAAATTAATTAGAGAGAAGAAAAGATAGAAAATAAAATGTTTGCTAGTGTATTATGAAGAATTAGAAGCGCAAGGAAGTGATTATATAGGGTGGAGTGGTTAGGATATGCTTTGAGTTTGTTTAAGTTGTTTTGTGAAAGCTATGGCCAAGAAATTGTGCCATTCAAGAGAGAAGTTATGGATAAAAATAGGATGGTTTAGCTTGTACCTAAAAAGTTAATTAGGGAGGTTTGGGTAGTTTAGAATCTTAACCTCGATCTATGAACATTTACTAAATTAGTGCAACAACTCTTCAAGAGAAAAGGCAAAGATATAAAGGTTTGTTTAAGCATTAACAATTCTTTTTTATATTTTTAAGGACAAGATTTATCACTAGCTATATATATACATACGTATTTAGAGAATATGCAATGTTAATACTTATTATTAACACAACAAACTATACCAATTTTTACATATTAAATGGTGTAAATTACATGTGATTTTCATGAGTTGTAAATAATATTTAATAAAAATAATATTAATTGAACCAAAAATTAAATAAATTATAAATGATATGGAAAGATATTCTTAATTTAAAAATAAATTTAATGTATATATGACCATTCACAAAGAGTCTCTTTGCCTCTTTCTCTTCAATAGTTATTCCATAAAGTTAACAAATATTCACAGCTCGAGGTTAATATTCTAAACAAATATTGCACAAAGTTAACCTATATAAGAAAAACTATTCATTTCTTATATAGTTTATAGATAAACTATATAAGAAAAGGATATAGTTTCTCATTTGTACTCTTAGATTCTACGACCATTCTTTTCTCAATTACATTTTTTCCTTCTTTAATAATTAAGGTGATAAACTATCCCTTTCTTTCTCCAACCATTTCATCTAGCTATTTTTTCGTGTTTGTTTAACGAATTTTCTAGGGAGATAGAGGCAGTGATGATTACATAATTAATATGTTTTACAATGAATATTATATATTTGTCCTCTAAACTATTGATTTATATGTTAGTGTTTAGAAGTAGTAGAGAAGATAAACAAATTTAAAAGTAAAAAATGAGAAATAAAAATTAGCTTATTTTGTTTGTGATCTCTTATATAAAACATTCTATTGTAATCATAAATTATATATATACAACATCCTTTCATGTTGTTACATGTATTTTCATTTATGTACTCAAAGATAATAAAAAAATAGTACAAGGTATTTTGTTTTTTATTTTGGTTTTGCAGCTATCCTCATGTTATAATGTCCACAAAAAACCAAACCTACAAAGACATGTTCATTACTAAGGAGATCACTTCTCATTAGTAGTTTCATAACCATTGATGGTTGAGGATTTAATATCCACAATGCTTATAATGCATGCTTAATTTTCTTTTTATAAATTAATTCGAGTATACTTTAGCACTTAAACCCTATTATATATAATGCATACTTAGTGATCTTTAAAGTGATACTGCATAAAAAAGTTTAAAAATACTCAGTTACGGATAAACTATTTCATAGCAGTCTCACCCCATTGGATTTAAATCCAAAATTATTGATCATATCATCAAACTATATTCAAAATTAATGATGGTTTGAATAGGTGGAGGTCATTGATTGAAGTTCATGCTTTTAAGTGGTAAACCATTGGTTATTTCTTGGGTCGTGTTGTGTATATTTTTTTATAGAGTGTGATATTCAATAAAGTAAATATTTAAATATTGTTATATAAATGACTCATATTTAACTCAAACATATTTAATTAGGGTGTGGATTCATTATTTCTACGAGTAAGTTTTTTAAACTTACTTCACATCTTAATCATCAATTCTAGGAAAATCCAATAATTTAGATTTACTCATTAATTCAAACCATTTGATTTCCCTATAATTAACGGCTAATATGTATAATAAATTTAAAAAATTTACTCTTGGAGTTAATGGATCATTTTTCCCTTAATTATGTCATGTTCTCTGAGTACCCAAAGACTAGAATTATATTACTAATGGCTCAGATTTTTTGTATGTTTATCCATGTAGTTTTTATTATTGAATTACAACAAATTATATTTTATTTTCTTCACCTTTATATTTTGATTTAGTCACATGGGTAATGCATATAAACATTTTTCGAGGTTATTTGGGAGCCGAAATAACTTTACCGGAAAATCACTCATGACATTTTCTTATAAAATTTGTATTTTTCCAAAGTATAAAAAAACTGCTCTTAGTATAAATAAATATCACAAACAAAGTATTAATGCTTTAAATATGAGTGTTAATTGGTTCTCTTGTTATATCAAGCTCAGAATAAAGTAATGAGAAGTTGATAAAAGATAATATCACTTTTGTGAGGAGCCGTGCCTAATGAAATTTGATCTTCAATTAATGGGACACCTATTTTTGGTCTGGATCCTAAGTATTCGCATTTAATTTCAACTAATTCAAGTCAAGTTAAGAAAATCTAAGTGGCTTGCAAAGTTATTCCAGAATTTAATTTTCTCATAAAAATGAAACTTGAATTATAATATTTGCTCAAAGGACCTAATTCCTTCTTACTAAGATCAATAACTGTTTTATAGAACACTACTCAATATTGTTAAATGTAATTCATAATTTGAGAGCATATGGGCTTTGTAATTAGGTTGGTTAGTGAGGATAAATGTGTTTTAGTTTTGCTGCTTAGTTGAACTTACTATAAGTAGTAAGTTTCAGTTTGTTAGTTTTTACAGTTTTGCCAATAATAGAAATATCACTATTCATCATCTTCTACCTTGGTTCTTTTCCATTTTCTTTTCTTCTTCTTTCTTTACTTTCTCTCTTCTTCTCTGCAAGGTGCAGAACAGATCTTCTGCATTATTCCAACAAATATAAACATAGTTGTATATTGGTGGTCTATATATATTATAGACTTGAGCATAGGATGGGTTGGGGTTGGGTAAGGTTTGTCTCTTACCGGCCCTAAGTGTTGTTTGAATCAGTTTTTCTGAACTCGGACTCGGCCCTAAACTTGATCATAAATGTTAGTTTTGTTAGTCTTTAAACTCGAACTCGAACCTAGGTCCAATTAAATTTATTGCATATCCCATATAAAATCTTCTCAATGTTGTTTATTATTATTATATATATATATATATAATTTGATATATAAAATAATATTTATATATATATATATATATATATATATATATATATTGTTAATCATATATATATGATGAAAAATTAGAGAATCAATAATACTTTCGACCAAAGAGATATCATTACTTTGTATATAATTGAGTAGAGACACATACAAGTATGACAAGTGAATGAGTAACCATTGGACAAGTCAAGTTTGTCCTGTTCTCGACCCTAAATATTAGTTGAGTCTAATTTTTAAACCTGAACCCAACCATAGACCCGATGAGGCTTGATCATATTCAGCCCGATCATGATCGAGTCAAACTAAGTGAGCGAGTAAGGTCGGGTCCTGCTAACCCTGATAAATTGTATATCAAATTCAAAAAAAATTGTTAAATAAAATATTCTTATTGTATTTTAAGTATTCCCTCTTTTTACCTATAATAGAAAAGAAGAAGAAAGTATTGTTGCCAAAATAGATAGTGGATATTGTGGGCCAAGGCATATTTTGGTGTAGAATTTCTTTTGGGTAGCAAGTTACTTACTTTTGAGTCATTGCCATATATGCAATTAATAGTAACGTCTCTCCAAAATTAAGTTGTATGACCAATTTTTAATATCTATGTCCCAATCATGTTTTAGGAGGAAAGGTAATTAAACCTAACTTTCATTGAAATTTGGCTCTAAAATGGTCCCATATCTGTGTTGTAAAGTTAGACACGCGGTGGTTCCTTTGCCACTCTTGACCTTCTATCAGAGGGTGCTTCATCTTTAACCCGACAACATACAATTGAACCTTATAACATTATACATAACCTTGTTAAAATTATGTCTCCTATTTATAAAAAAACATATATAACCTTACCCTGGATTCCGGTCTGTGTGGATGTGCGGCAAGTGTATACCACATAGAACATTAATTCAAATCATTAAATTTTCCTATAATTGATGATTAAGATGCATAGTAAATTTTTAAAAATATTTTTTGAGCAAATAGATCCCTCCTCTTTTTATATATATAATTAATTTTATCTTCATGTGATAAGTATATTCTTTTTAAAATTTATTGTGTTGTCAATTATGATTATTATACCCATAAATTTGTTCATTGTAATGATCATGTTTTATATATAGTTGATATTTAATTGAAATAAATATTTGACCCGAAATGAGGAAAGAATGAGGCTATTTAACGCTCATTAAGAATATTGTCTAATTAAAATATATTGAACTCAAGTTCTTAATAAGTAACAATAATTGAACTCGAAAAGAAAGTGTGTCTTACGTTTTCACGTTCTCACCATTTGATATATTTTTATCGTAAAAATATTACATAATTAAATTATTTGATATACAATGAATACTCGTTTTTTCTTTTTGTTATCATAATTTGTTTTTTAAGTCCCCAATTATATCCAAACTTTAATATTCAAATTTCATTTAATTAGATTAGAGACACAAATTTTTTTCATAGAATGGGCCTACAAAAGAATAAGATTGGGACATTGATTTAATGATGTAAAGTTTTATTAGATCCCCAAATATCATATTGAGCCAAATATTCAGTGGTTATAAACAACATTTATTGGGAGGAAATACAATTACATACCACGAAATGAACTAATTCTTTTCTAATAAGTTGTGAAACTATCTTTGATCATAAGAGAAAAAATATAAACAAGGTTATGAATAAAATTTGAGGTACAAAATGTGTAATGTGGGGTTTAAAACTAAATCCTTACACCAAAATATAAAAAAACGAGTGAGAAAAGAAAACACATTCAGATTCTCTCTATTAATGAAGAGTCAAGTAATATATTTATACTAATTTTAATTATAAAAATATCATTATATATATAAATAAAATAAAATGATATAATTGTTTTTTCATTTTTTTAAATTCTTTTACACACTAATTATTTATTTAATAATAGAGAGAATCCCTATTCAAACACCTTGACCATATTCAATTCATATCTATATCAGAGTTGGAGAATGGAGACAAATCATAAGAAGAGGCAGGAAGCTACAGGCCAATAGTGCCTCAGTCTCTGACCCCATAATGCTTTTACATTTGTTTCATATGTTTGTATCTTTCCTTTAGAGCTACCAATTTATTCTTATATCTAGTACAAGACACAAACACACAGGTCAAAGTCAGCATTTATGATTGTAAATCTGCTAATACTTATAGCAGGAAAAGAATTATCTCTAATATTTTAGAGACAAATTATTATTTTTATATTTTGTATATAAGGATAAAAAGGTTATCATATTGTAATTCATTCTGTAATAGTGGAGAAAATCCTTATACAAAAGTATGAATATAAAGATTGTTGAAATTCGAATATGAGTTAATCTAAGTAATTTATTATATAATTAAAAGTGATTACAAACGATAAGATAATAATCATCTAAATAATAATTAGCAAGATAAACTATACATAAAATGAAATTAGCTAAATTTCTAAATAAGATCAACCTTTATTAATCCAAATATATCAATAGAATTTGAGTGATAACCAAAGAGTTCTTTCATTATAGTGAACTGCTTGTGTGCATTGCATTTATGCATCCAACCTAAATCTAATGTGTAACTTTTATGTTATCATGGTTAGGGAGTCCAACCCTTACAAGTTATATTGTTATTACTCGAGAGACGTAGGTTAAATATCACGTCTTGAACTAAAATTTTAAGATTTTAATTTTATGAGCATTTTTTATCTATAAACTCTTTTACTTATCCTATCATATTCAATATGGATTTTACACTTAAATGAATCTAACAAATTGTTTTATAAGAGGCCTAAAGATAATTAAATCTTCTTATATTTTAGACAAAAAAAAATGTTGGTATTTTTTAGCTTTAACTAATATCTGACAAAAAGTTTAATGTAGAGTAAGGATGACATAAAAAAAATTCCTGCAATCCCTAATTTCTCCAAAATTCCTAAAACTCTAATCTTTCTCGGTGTGTGTCTTCTCTGATTTTTTAATCTCTTGTGATCTAATCTAAATAGTAGTAGGAAAGTGGTGTTAGTAAATAAATAAATAAAAAAGCTGATCTCTATCGTCTACAATTAACAGATTAACAAGCACTTTTTTTAGCTTTTTTCTTCTAAAATCTAAAACAAATATGAAAGAAAAAAAGAATCTATTTTTAATCACGCGCCGAAATCGCGAGTACACCTAACCCTCAAATTTCTATAAATAAGTTGGCCCCCAGTATCCACTTCTCACTTCTTGCGTTCCATTATCCACTCAAATAGTTTACTTTATTCTCATGCACCACCGCGGTGTTATCTCTCTTCCTCCGCCATTAACCACTGTCACCACCGCCGCCAATATCACATCACAACCTTTTTATAACACTAAAAGATTCAAATCAAACCACCATGTCAAGCCACAATTATCGTTTACTAAACTGGCACTACACAGAGTTAGATGACATTGATCATCAAATTCGAGGAAGAAACCTTTTCTTCATAATCCTCATCTTCTCTATTTCCCTTCTCATCACCGTTCTCTTCTTCTACACGCGCTGGGTCTGCCGCTACTACGGCCACCTCCCACTCACCTTCTCCACCACCTCCGCCGCCCAATCCAGCCACGCGCCGCCGCCACCTCCGCCTCAAGGACTTGACCCTACATCGATTAAAAAACTGCCCATCATATTGTACCAGGCGCCGGTAGACCATGACGGCGGCGCGTGGGAGGAAAGTGAGTGTTGCATATGTCTGGGAGAGTTTAGAGAAGGTGAGAAGGTTAAGGTTTTGCCAAAGTGTGAACACTGTTTTCATTGTGAATGTGTTGATGAATGGCTTATTCATCATTCAAGTTGTCCATTATGTAGATCTTCTCTTATGGTTGAATCTTCTTTTCCTAACGTTTTGATTCAAGAACCACCCATTAGAATTGATATCCAATTCTAAGCCCTTCATTTTTCTTATGGGCTATGAATATTATCTTATAAATTTCAATAAAATCATCACTTTTCATCATTTATTTAGTGTCATGTACATGTAACTCTATAAAATGAAAATGTAAATGAACTTGTTACATATCTTCTGCTTTTATTTTCTACTTGTAATATAATGCTGAGAATCTATAGTGATATTAGGGGAGATATCCACTTTACTCCATGAGTAAGTAGAAAAAACCTAATCCACATTATGATCATTCATTCTTGGGAAATCCAATGGTTTGAATTAGAAAATACATCTAAACTATTGAATTTTCTAAAATTGAGTGGCTAAGATGTGGCTAAAATTGAGTGGCCAAGAGTAAGTGGATCCCTCCCCTTGATATTATATAATTGAGTTATCAAATTTATCAACCTAATGAATTGAATTGTATTCGACTCAAATTAGATTCATTTATTTAACAAGAACTCAGTTTATAGTTAAAGTTCATCTCGTGTGATTCATGAATTAAATAATAAATCGAGTTCGAATCAATTGTTAGTCATACATAATATTATGAAATTTGAAATAGATTCTAATTTAGTTCTTCGGGTTTTGTTTTTATAAATGATTGGACGTCATCTCTGTGAAACAAAATTAATAGATAATGACTAACAAAACATTAGTCTAGTGGTGTAAGGATTAATGATTTGATTTTTATTAATGATATTTATTGAGATTGACAATCACATACCCGAAAAAGATTAGTTTATTGGTGAATGGATAAACTAAAAAAATTAATAGACAATGTCAAACTGTTATTTTTATAATATTAAGGATTAAATTAAATGCTAATGTGAATCTCGATAAATATAATTTGTTTTTATTTGTTAAACAAACCGAAGTATAAAATTTTATGTTTTTATCAGTTTTTATAATATTTAAAATTTTCTGTCCTCTTCGTCTTTTTAAGTGTTTTGAAAATATAAACGTTAGTTAGACAATTGCACATGGGACATAGGGGGAAGAAAGTGGATGTTTCACAATATTTAGTTGTCAAAATAAAGTATTGTTTCACTTTGATAAAATAGTTTTTAGTTGAGTTCCAACGTTGGATGATGGAAGACCAGGGTACAAAAAGGTCATATAATTTTCTTGCAATATCAATTATTTAATAATAAAAATCTTCAAGATATTGCTCTTCTGAGTCAGCTATGGCTACCCTACTAGGATACGTGGTCATGCTTCTTATGTCATGCAAAATTGAAATCCATAATATGATAAAAAAAATTGAATTGAGATGGGTGACCCAAAAAAAAAGTTTGGGAATGGGTGACCCAAAAAAAAAGTTTGGTTGGTCTACATTACAGTACAGGCCAATGCATACTCAGGATTAAAACATGTATCATAAATAAAATTTTAATGGCATAAATTTTAACATTGTTTTAAATTAATTTTTTTATAAAAAACATCTTTCACATAACTAGTACTGGACTCTCCAGTATTGGAAATGAATCCAATTCCCAAAAAAAAGATGAATCAATACTCTGCTTTGGTGTTCTTTTTTAATTAAGGGCCTACCTGTTTTATAACTAGCTTCCTAATTAAGTTGCTCTAAAAATTTTGTTTCACATTTTTATCCCCTTCATGGAGTGTCTAATTGCTATGTGAAGATAATTTTTTTTGAGTTTAATGTCTAATCAGTTTTAGTATTAGGGGTAAGTATGACTCGATTACCCGCTCACCCGATATGACTTGATCATGATCGGACACGAATATGGTCGAGTCTCATTGGGTCTAGGTTCGGGTTCAAAAATTAGACTTTGTTAATACTTATGACTGTGTAGGGATAAAGCATGATCCGACCCGACCCGTCTCATATTCACTCACTAATTATGTTTGTATGTGTCTTTTTATTCAATTTTATACAGATTAATGCCATATTTTTGGTTGGAAGTATAATTTATTCTTTAATTTATTTCATCATATATACATGGTTAATAATATATATACAAATATCATTTTATATGTCAAATTGAATATCCATAATAATAAAGAATATTAAGAAAACTTTATCTGAAATGAACCTGCATTATATTTAATCAGGTTAAGAGTCGAGTTCATATTTAAATGTTGATCTGATCGATATTTAGGGTCAGGTTAGTTCCGGGTCTAGGATTAAGTATGGATTCAAAAAAATAATCTGATCAACATTTAGGGTCGGGTAAGGGATAAACTTTTACCCGTCCTAACCCGACCCATGCTCACCCCTAGTTAGCATACAGTTTTTTGCACGGTCAATATTATACACCATTTATTTATGCTGATGTTACTTTTATTATTTTTGTTAAAAGGTGAATAACAATTAATATATGAGTAATAGATGATATAGATTCGTTAGAGTGATGGAAATATTAAGAATGTTAGAGTTATGGTTTCTTATCTGTTAAGTTTGATGTTGCTTTCTTACACTTGTTAAGAAGCAATTGAACCTGGCCATGCATATATGGATAATGTCATGCTCGAAAATGAACTTGCCGACTTGGATAATTCAATGTCAAAACTTACCTTCGAATATTCGAGTGTATGCTGTGTGAATTGTGGTAGAGGATGAGGGGGACAGCAACCAAAGGATAAGTAGTTTTTTTTTTCGATAGCGATACTCGTAGAAAGGGACAACCACATATCTGAAATGGATTAGTTCCTTACCCATAGGGTGAATGAATATCTTTGATAGTACGGAAAAAAATATTTATTTTTTTCTTTTCAATTACATATGTTAGGAGAGTTTTACTATCTATACCGATTCAAATAGGATTATCTTCTATTAGTGGAGAATATATATATGGTTTAAACAAAATCATGAAACATCTTATCGAAAAATCAAGATCAACAAATCTCTTACTACAAAATATTTAACACAAATGAATTCTCAGCTGCATATATCATAAACTAGAGTGGCTTGTATTTCATAGTCTAATGCATGTGAATATAAATAAAAATATGATTTAGATTTATTATCAAATATAATAATATCAATTATTTGTCATATTTAATGATATAGTTTAGAGTATAACTATATTAAGCAAAATGTAATTTAGCGTAGGTTAATTAAGTTCAAGTTGGTGTGAATTCAAAAATTTGTTAAATAAATAAAATTATGATTGAAACACATAATTTTTATAGATTTTAATATTCAGGAGATAAATCATGATAGTAAAAGTTGAGATAAATCAAAATAATTAATCAATTCTTTTATTTGATATAAGAACATATGCAATATAGTATGACTAATTCTCTCAATAAAGAAATAAAGATTTTCTTCATATGCAAGACTCGAATTTGAGTCTTTCATGGATAAAGGAAAACATGTATATAATATCACTTGAACCAACTATTTGTTAGTTGAAAATATGTTATTCAAAGACCCACAATTAAATACTTAGTTTGTATAGAATAAACTTATTTCAAATTAAAAGAGAAAATATACTAAAACAATGAGCCACTCGTATAGAACAATGATCACCTGTTCTAAACCTGTCTCAAGCCAATCACATTTCAGCAAGTCAGATAAACATGTAATTTTTTATTTTCTTTTTAATTATGTGACAATTTCTAATTGGCTGAGACATGGAATTGGAACAGGGTTGGAGACAGAAGATCCTCATTCACTTGTATGGGCATGATGATTCCTTGGTACGTTTACCCATATCAATTATTTTAAAAAAAATAAGTCAATTAAGTTGCATATAGTCTTGTTTTTTCGGAATAATAAATTTCATCTTGAAGTTTTATTTTAATATGATCCATCTCAAGGTTAACACTAAGCGAGAAATCAGAGAATATGAAGAAAAAAACATGCGATTTGTTTCAATGTATATGAATTATACACGCAAAGCTTTTTGAGCCTGAATTTAATATTTATACATCATATAATGTTTTTTTTGACACTTTCAAAAATTTCAAATTAAGAGTTGATAATATATGGAACATATAAAGAACTTTACACTTAGAATATATACATAAAGATTAAATTCTAAAAAACACTTTTCACTTCATTGTTGATTTGAATTTGTATTTTTGCAATATAATTATTCCCAGAAAAAATATTAATTTTATACCTATATGACGAAGGATACCATTGGCCATAAAAAAAAGGAAGTATTGAAATATTTTAAAAATAGAAAATTTGAAAACTATAAAAAAAACCAACTCAACCAAATATTGGGCTAAGAATAAAAAACCCAACGGGCTAGGCCTCGGTTGTTATGGGCTTAAAAACCCACCGATTCAGAATTGAAGCCCGAAGCATGTTAGGGTTACTTCCCTTGTTCGCTATATAAAACACTGAAACCCTTCTCTTCATTGTTACTACAACAACGAGGGTTTGTTCTGAGATTGTGAGAGAATCATGAGGGCTAAGGTAATGATTCTCCTTCTATATTGTTTTCTATTTTGTGTTTTCCATTTCCTCTTATTGTTTTTGTGATTGTGAGTGTTGTTTTGTATATACAGTGGAAGAAGAAGCGTATGAGGAGACTTAAGAGGAAGCGCCGAAAGATGAGACAAAGATCCAAGTAGTTTTTGTTTCTGTTCCTTAGCAACAATAACTATCTATCTTAGTTTTGTTCTTCGTATTCTGTTGTTTTTTTGTTTAATGTTATGAACTTATGATACAATTTATGTGTCTTTTTTGGAACTTGCCTACCTCAGTTATGAAATGTTGTTTCTGTTTCAGATTGAATTTCGTTTCTATTTGAGTTTATTTAATTTTGTTAATTATAATTTATATTTTTTAGATTATGGATCAAACCTACTGCATGATTAATTACTTTTAGGTCACATAATCCTAAATTCTAATGTTCTAAAATTGTTTGTACAAGTTATTATTTTGGTTAGGTGCCTTTATTTTATTTTGGCAATTAAGTTGTTGAAGTTACTAGAATTGCAATATATTTTAAAGGCTAAATGAAATGAATAATGATCTAAATATAACAATTTAGATGTGATGTGACATTTTTGCTTGATTTTGGGTTAGGTGTCTTTTTTAAAATTCTATCTTTAAATTCTGTATGTGATATATAATATGCATTAGCTTAAAAGCCTGGGTTGTTGTTTTTCTTCAAAGTGGGATGAATGGATGATAATTATTGAGATGTATGTGAAAATGGTTTTACATCAATTTCTAATCTTATATTGTATCAGGAAGAGTTATTATTTCTTAAATACTTAGTCAAAATAGTGTTGCTTGTAAGGGTTGGGTCTGATATCGGGGTTATATTAAATTTACAATTATGAATGGGTAAAAACCTGTAACGTTGTCTTGGTTTTGCAATTGTGGTATTAGTTATAGTGCATTTCAGAGTCTTTAACTGGATTCATTAAACAGTGAACAATTGTGTTATTGGTTTTGCAATTGTATGTTAAAATGCATATCAGTCTCTTGAATGTTAAGAGATCATCCAAGTATGAGTCGATTTTAAAAAAATTGCTTTGTTTTTAAAAACATAAACATATAGGCTTTGGAATATCATAATGCTCCAGTTAATAATTAGATTTTTTTTTAATTCTAGCTATGTAGAAAATCGTACAGAAAATAGATTCGTAAGAGATGGTAACATGGCATTTTTCTGTTGGGTAACATAAACATGGAGGGTGAGTTTGGGTTGGGTTAGGACTGGTATCATGATCGGGCCATACCGGGTGAGCGGGTAGGATCGGGTCTTGCTCACCCCTATAAACATGTAATGATTAAGATAATGATTTACTTACTAATTCATTTTATTATATTTTCCTAAAATTAATGGGTAAAAGATAGAATAAGTTCAAAATTTAGTATTGAATTTCCTAATGAGGTGAGATTATTTTCACGTATTCTTGGAGTAAGTTAATCCTCTTACCTATGATTAAATACAATCAAGGAGTTAAGGAGCAACTTAATTGTTTATATGAAATGGTGTTATTATTGTAGAGGTTTTTTTTTTTTATGCAGAAAATTATTTTTAATGAATACATACATGATCGAATTTTACCTTAAAGGAATTTAAGATTAGATATGCCAAAGAAAAATGTTCTCATTCACAAGGAAATGATTTATAGTCCGTAATTTCGTGAGTTCAATTGTTCAAATATCTCTGATAACGTGTGGAAGCCAATCTTAAATAGTTGGTATATGCTGCACAGAAAAAATTTATGCACGAAATCGTTCGAGTTTTATATACTATTATTATATCATCTATTATTTGTGTTTTATTATCATTAATTCTTCAATTTTTTTTAGTAAAAATGAATAATAGCTTATGTACTGGTTGTATATAAATTTTCCGCTGACATTGAATACATATTATACCATGTACTAAATTGTGAATAATCTTAAATGTGCTGGATATTTAGATTCTAGAACACTCAAGATTTATCATATGACCAATGCTAATTTAGGAACTATAACTTAGTTCGTTTCGGAGCGAACTTATTTTTAACCATTAGATGAAAAAATTTAGCTATCGGTCACCGGTTGAATACCCTTTAGAAGTCGGTATGGGGGACATAACTTTAGTGTAGAAGTCGGTTTAGGATAATACAAATGTATCTCCTTATTGAGAAGCCGATTTGGGCCAACCCAACATCACTAAATCCCATTGAGAAGTCGGTATGGGCTTTACCAACTTCCATTGAAAAGTCGGTTGGGTCATCCCAACTTCCATTGAGAAGTCGGTTTGGCCCATAAACCGACTTCTGAATGGAAGTGGGTAAAGTCCATACCGACTTTTGAATGAAAGTTGGTAAAGCCTATACTGACTTCTGAATGAAAGTTGGTAAAAGTCGTACCAACTTCTGAATGGAAGTTGGTAAAACTCATACCGACTTCTAAACGTGACAGATTTTCAGTCATCAAATCAACAATTGAGATTAAACACAATATCATCTAACTACCAAGGAAGCACGGTTCGCATACAAGCAAACTAACTTGTCATTTGCAAGTTTTTCGCTGCCTTATCTATTATTGGTTTCTTCTCTATTTATCTTTCCTATAAGCATTCACGGATGACCTACTGATACTTGAAATAGCATTTACACACTCGTCTCTAAAAACTAAACCACTCATATTTTTATTTTTCAATTTAAAATTGATTATTCAGGAGTATGAATAAACATTTGAGAATGGCAATACTGTAACTCATGTTTTGTGTTCCATAGAAATAATGTAAAATTGCAAATATTCATTTTAGGATTTATATTCTCCAAAGTAAAAATGTATCCAAAGTGATAAAATTAGTATTTGTTGGGAGTGACGACATCCCAAAAGAGATTAGTTTATTATCCATATGGGAGATACACGTGGTTATAACATAAAAAACCAATAGTTAGTTAATATACCCTCCCATATATTACATAAAATCTCACACTTATATAGGGTCCAAGATCTCTATTTTGGAAGCATCAAATTTGTCAGACATGATTTCTTTACTTACTTTTATTATAACATGTGCTTTGTTTTCCTTTCCTTATAATTTCCTACCCTTAAATTTGCCTTAATTGGTGCTACAAAACCAAGATTTCAGTTTGTGAACAAAACACGTATCTCACAGGTTTATAATTATTGCAAACAATTGCACCCACTGAAATGACTTTCCTAAGAAAAAATGTGTAGAGAAAATGATTTTCATTGCAGTAAAATTTTACTATAAGCAATGAGAAGGAAAGAAAAACCTCTGCCTCTTACTTCTAGTGCTATAATTTGATGCAATGGAAGAAGATGATGCAATTTTGGTGAGTGCTGATTTAAGGGAATGTTTAAGAGTACTAATGCAAACACTCTCTTCACTGTCCTTAGAACAAAGAACTAGTATGCTTTTAATCCTTCCACCAACACTAGCTATATCAGCTTTAACTGCTATTAGTCTCAACCCTTTGAGGACTTGAATGAGTTCCGAGAAAAGTTCCGGTCGATCGTCGCAACAAACCGAAGCTTTTATGTTGATATTGTCCTTGAATTTGTTTACTTTAGTGCTGAATTTTTCATCTTGAACATGGTCATAGTCAATTTTTACTTCATCAAATTCAGTTGGAACTATATAGTCTCTAGTACTAACAATATCATTTGCTTTTTGCTTTAGATCTTTGACATGGTCTATCACACTTCCTAGTAAAGCTGCTTTGTCCATCTGAAATGTTAGTCAAACAATTTTTATAACACAAAGTACTTAGAAAGTTGTTGTAATTCATTGTACATATAATAAGACTAGCCAATGTTGTGTGCAAAACTATAAGTTGTTATGAAAAGTTGTCCTAAGCAGTTGATAATGTTTAACTATACTATCCAAAGAAAAGATTCATTGAAAATTGTCACCTTATCAGACTTGGGAATCAATTTTCTGAGACTTGCAAGCTGTGTATTAATCCGGTCTCTTCGTCGTTTCTCGGCTTGACTATGGCTTTTGGATGCACTTATAGTTTTATCTTTTGCAGCACCTTCAAAGGGTGAATGATCAAATTGAAGAGAGGCATAGTTAGAGATATGAGGTAGTGTTTGTGTAGGGACTAAAAAGGGAGAATGATCAATGCATTCATCAAAGTTAGTCCCTATATGGCAGACAGAATCATAGTAATTTTCCATAGTCAGAATGGAAACTATACTAAACTTTTTTCTATGCTTTCTGAGCTTTTTATTGGTAACTACTATTTGCTGCACCTATAATTAATGAGTGATTTTCCCCCCTATCTTGATGGTGATTTGAGTAATGTGCAATGAACTTTGGTTGGTCTACATGAAAATTGATTTTGGCTGTACCTTTCTGTCACTTCACCAAGAAAGTATTTTTTCCTCCAATAAACCCAATGAACTTAGACTTTTTAATGAATCTAAAGTTTGGTAGTATTGCGAAAAAGCGAACAATCAAATAGTAAAAGAGAATAGGGAGAAGAGAAAATAACACAAGAAATTTGGTAACGAGATTCGGCTAATTGTGTCTATGTCTCCGGGAACGTTGAGAGGCTATCGCTATGTATTATATAATAAGGATTTGGTTTGTGTCTACTTGTTTTATTAGGTTTATTTAACAAAGATTCTTATAACCCTCTACCCAACTCTTTTACATTAGTCCAAACCCATAACTTTATTAATGTTATACGAAGAAATGGTTGATCCAATGGAATAAGAGCCATACTTCATTATTTGTACAACTAGATGTTCACAGTCTTGTTTCGCAAGCAAAAAAATCATTTTCTAGGATTTTCTAGGATTGATAACAACCTTACCGTACGTCAAACTCAAACTCATACAAAAATATAAGTATCTTGGCCTACAAAGCTAATTTGATCAATTAGTCTTTTTTTAGCAAGGTTTTGAATGAGAAATGAACAGTATCTAGCAAATAAATTTGGAAAGAATTGTAGTAGCTTTGGAATTGCTTGACCTTGCAGCAGTAGTGGATTTAGTGGATGTGTCTTATTCTTGTGTGACCACAAATCATGCTACTTATTCTGAAGTAATCACAAGTAGTTTCTCTCTTGGTATAAGGCCATATCCATGTCACAACTCTTTGAGTCACTTCATAACTATACAAGCAATTGGATTAAAAGTGGAATACTATTCAA
The DNA here is from genome assembly GCA_009771035.1 of Lupinus albus. Classification (NCBI taxonomy): domain Eukaryota; kingdom Viridiplantae; phylum Streptophyta; class Magnoliopsida; order Fabales; family Fabaceae; genus Lupinus; species Lupinus albus. The sequence goes on from CM020006.1 coordinate 844,828, forward strand.
TCATATTTGAAAAATTACTACTAAGCCTAAGAGACTAAGAGAGTATTTGTTGTTGGGATATAAGAATTTTTGCAGTTGAAGATACTTCACTCTGCAAGTAAAGTGCACCGGTCAAACCGTGTATCATTGCAAGACAAAGGTTGGTTTCTATCATTCATGTATTTTCATTGAATGGTGGAAGTTCAAAACATTACACTTAGTAAAAAGAGGTATATGCAAGCTTAAATTAAATGCATGTCATAATCATCTTCATACATTTTGATCAATCAACCCATTTAAACTAAAAATGAGAATTGATATTTATTGATGAATTAGAATAACATAGAATTAAGGGTTGTTATCAATCTTTTAGATCACAAGAAAATGTGTTTGGTGTGATTAGGAATGTGATATTACTAGATATAATTTAAAATTTAAAACTTGTAACACATCACAAACAACAATCCATATGTTAATCCCTCCAATCAAGTTAGAAAAAGGAAGGGCCTATAGTCACATGCAATTGGAATGTGGATAAGATGTTCTCATTCATGTTTCACTTTGTGTATTAAATCAATTAGAAAGTTTCGTTCAACTAAAAAATTAATATTTTAATATTATTTTTTGAAATTTGATTGGTTAAACATATAGAGACAGGAAAATTCTGGAAGGGATGATTCTTCTTCATATAATTTTGCCTTTAAGGAGTGATATGACTTTTGATCAATTACTCACTTTGTAGGCTTCTATCTATCTTTACGAATTGTGTGGTTTGTTATGTTTCCGTATTTTCTTCTTCCATTTCTTTTACATCATTTCTACGTGTCTGACCAAAGGCTTTTTGGGTCCCACAATCTAGAACATATCTACAATAATATATCTTTCATATATTATTCACATCGTCGGCAAAAGAAGTGTCACGATAAAAATGTGGCAAAACAAAAGGATGGAAGTAACCATAGACAACATGAAATGAAGTGTTTTGAGTAGTTAAGGTTGGAAGTTAATGTCCCCTTCCTTGTATCTTTAATTAGAGAAAATTATTGAGACTTGAGAAACTCAAATTGATGAAAGAATATTACAACAAAACATGGAAGCGTAAGAATTTTATCCAAACAATTATGTACCAATATGTTGATGGAGAATATACACAACTAAGGTTGTTTTAAACACTTCCCTTCTTTAAGTTATATATATAACATTCCATTAACTCACTCTTAATCATAATTATTCATTCATAAATGTTTACACTATAAAAAGTATAATTATAAATATATATTTCTGTAATAGAATAACATTAAATCTCATACTCTCACCCATCTATATAAATAATATTTGACTAGGGTTGATGGACGATTGTCCAAATAATAGATGAATGCTAGTTCACACACTCCAAGAACATCCATCTAAATAGGAATAAGGATATGCGAGACAAATATTATAACAAAACAAAAGAAAAATATAACATGTTAAAATATTTTTATTTTTTTTTGTATACGTTGAAATAACATTTATGTGCATCATTAAAAATATAAGGAAATATTTGTCTCTCTATTAATGAATAACTTTTTAGGTCTAGTGGAATACCATTCATACTTATTGACATTCAACTTATTTTTCTAACATCTCACTAAGATTTCTCACTAGGATTCTTCTCTCACCTCTCACACATTACGGTTCCAGTGTTTGATGCAATTACTTCGTAATAAAATAAGGAACTTTGGGCTTATATTTCTTCCCACCTATTAAGGAAGAAAATCTCAATACAAGGTTAATTAGATAATGTGTTTCATTAGATGCACTAGAGAATGATTGTTCAAGAGAAGAGTGTCAATGACTTGATTTCCAGGTTGGGCTCTACCTTTAAGTAACACTGCTACAATATTCTTATGGACTCATAATTGAGGGAGGGATTGTTAGGAATCCGATATAAATCACATGCCAATATAAGAGGATGAACCTATGAATCATATTTTAAGATTTTGAGTTAAGATGTTATGTCAAATCTATTTATTGTAATTTTTTTCATTCATTTGTTGCAAAACTCCCAAACTAACTTTTATTTTCAAATTATAAGGGTCCATTCGCGAATTAAGTTTTAGAGGACAAATAAAAGAAAAAATGATTGAGAAGCATGAAATACATTGTGAGACGACTCTAAAACCTTATAGGAACACTTAATTTAGTCTGACCCAAAAAGTTCCAAAATAATCTTCCAAAAAATAATATTTTTTCAAAAGAAAGAGAGAGGTTTGGTAGTAATTATCTCTTTATTAAATAATAAAAATAGATAGGATTCTCTTATTTGATTTAGAGACAAGTTACATGTTTGTTACATTAAAAAATAAATAATAATAATAAAATAAGATTGTGGTAGATAATTAGGTTCTTGACAAAAAAAAGATTATTCATATTTATCTCTTTGAAAAAAATAAAAATCTGAAGATAACTATGAGATAAATGATGTAAACGACTAACATTTTATTTTAAACCAAATTTTTGAGAATATCATATTAAGGATTTTAAGTCTACTTAATGCTCTTATGTGCATGACTCATAGTTGAAAGAGAGATCGGTATGAATCTCATACAAATCACATATCTATATAATATGATGCACTTAAGAACGATGTTATGTCAAATCTACTTATTGTAAATTTTTTGATTCATTTGTTGCAAAGCTCTCAAACTAATTTTTATTCTTAAATCATAATGGTATGTTCGCGAATTAAATTTTAGAGAGGAAGTAAAGGAAAAATAAGGTTTGAGAATCGTGATACACACTTGTGAGATGAATCTGAAACCTTCTATGGACATGTAATTTTGTTCAGCCCAAAAATCTCAAAAATATATTTCCAAGAAATAATAGTTTTTCAAAATAAAATGTTAATTAATAAATAAATAAAATAAATTTTTACTAAATAATTACTAGGTTGTTGTTAAGTTAAAAAAGGAATTGTTAATATTTATCCTTTTATTAAATAATAAAAACTAACTGGATAACCTCATTTTATTTAGAGACGAGGAAGTTACATGTTTATTACATTAAAAAAATGAAAATTATTAATTACTAGCGTATCAACAGACACTTCATGTCTGCCGACCCGCATTCTTATTTTATTATATTAAGTATTCAATTTTTATATTTTTATTTTATACAATTAGAATGTTTTTGTATTAAGAATACTTTATGTTAAAAATGTATTTATTATAATTTATTTAATTTAAGGTGAGATAGGTGGTTAATGTGTTAATGGTAGTTACTTAGGATTATATGGTTTTTTTGTAGAAATTAAAAAATGTAATGGCAAAATAAGAAACAAAAATTACACCATCATGAGTGGTTATTTTGTGTTTTCCCTTTATATTAGTATAGATATAGATAAAATAAGATTGTTCTACATAATCTTGGCTAAAAAGACTATTCATATATATTTCTTTGAATAATAAAAATATGAAAATAATTATAAGAGACAAATTAGATAATTGAAAGCAAACTTATTAGAATAGCATATTCTTTATCATTTAGGTTTTCGCGTCTAACTCTAAATAGATTCTCATATCCTTAGTTGAAATATAGAGAAAGAAGAAAAAAGAAAATACAAGAGAAATTAGTGTGGCTCATCTCATTGATGTGAGATGTACGTACATACTTTCTTTTCATCTTCTCTTATAATTTATTTGAATTATTTATTATAATTCTGTTTGTAATAATAAATATTTTGTTTTTATAATTATATGATTAATTTATTAATTTCCATTTTTATAAATAATAATAAATATATATTTCTAAATAAATAAATACTCACTAATTTATTAAACTTGCCAAGTAATAAATATTTATTTTCTTTAATAAATAATGAGGATAAAATAAAACAAATATGAATGTTTTTTCTTCAAAAAAATATAAAAATATAAAAAGCTATAATTACCTTAAGTACGAAGAAATGTGTCAAATATTTAATTCTTTTCCTTAATTCATTATTTGCTTCTATTTTTTAAAATAATAAAAATACAACCAACTAACAAACAATTTTTTAGCGAAAAATTATGTACCGAGAGTACCAAGGACAAAATATTAATACTTTCCTAGATTCATAATGGACTCTTGAGCCTATACTTATAAATCACTTGTAAATCAATCACTAATAAATAAAGTATCACTTTATGATATATGCCACTTTTTTGTGGGTATGATGATTTAGTAGAATGATATATCATTTTAAATTCAGGTAAAAAACAGACCTTTGTTTGCAATAGATTATAAATGGTCACCATAAATGCAAGTTCCTTAAATACAATTTGAAGCATTAATTGTGACATTATAATAAGAGAGAAAAACTTGTATAGATACATAAATAATACATAAAAAATGTATTTATACTCTTTTGTTAAGATTAAATGTTTAACGTGTTTGTCAGAATTTTATTCATTATTTCTATATACATATATCTTCACACAAATCTGTCATGTTAAAAATCTGTCATGTTAAGATTTAATCATCTCTCATAGTTGGCCTATATATGGAGAAATGTTTGTTCTTGAAGATATCAAATTGAAATTTTCTTTTCCTCTTTCCAACATTGTCCAAATGGCCAAAAATATGTTTGTCATGTTAGTTCTAGTTGTAGCAGGTATGTAACCTTGATCCTTAACACATTGATTCTAAGACTTTGTCTCATGATCAAACATGTTTTCATTATTTTGATTATTTCTTCTCTCTTTTTTCAATTATATAGTTGGGAGTATGGTGTCAATAGTGTTGGGAGCATCAATTAATCAACCATACCCAGAATGTTCAGTTTCATTGGGATTTTGCAATCAATTTGGAATAGAATGTGATGTATTTTGTAAAAGTTTGCACCCTAATGGTAGAGGATATTGTTTCTATAATGTATGCTATTGTCATTATTATTGTGGTAATCCACCATCAAGTAATTAGGGTTGTTATTCTATTATAATAATTTGTGATTACAATCCTAATAAAGTTTAAATAATAAAATAACAATAATTATGCTGCTTGTGATTTTACTTGTTTCATTTTTTGCCAAAGGGTTATTTTAGAACTAATATTTTAGCTATCACAAATAATTTTAGTTACAAAATTAAGGGAAAATAACAAACTATCTAGACTGAAAAAAACAGTAATGGTCAAATGTTAATATATTCATTTTTTTCCTTTCAATTTTCTGTGAAGGAGGAAGAAAACTAGCTTACCCTTTTTATTTGAATAAAAAATGTGAGTTAAAAGAAAGGAAATATTTTTATATATATTTTAAATTTCTCACCAACACTGCATTAACTTTTATTTTTATGTAAAGCAGTAGTTTTTCAACACCATCTCCCCCCACTTCAAAGTTATCCCTTTTTTCCTCGATCAATATTTTAGTATTATCAAATGTGATCAATTTTTTAGTATTATCAAATGTATTTTTTCACTCTTTTAAATAAAAACAATCATTTTCAGGGTTCTTGAGTGCCCCTCCCAACTAGAATTTACTGTAAAATTTTAAATTATTGTACACGAACAAAATTGTGACCACGTTATTGTCATTATATTTTATTTGTATTATCATTGCAATTTCAATAAACCATCATAACCATAATTTAAAAAATTGCATCCAAATTTATAATGTGGATTATAAGCTTCAAATCTAATTAATGAGCAAACAGTATAATTGATTCCATCATATTCCTTTTCATATTTAAAACCCAGCCCCTCCTTCATTCTTGTTCTCTTTTCAACTAATCAATCATATTATGTGATGTGGTCACAATATTATGATTATGATGATAAAAAAAATTACATTATTACATTGCCATTATACTAATTTCACTTTTAAAATTAGTTGAATGTTATTGAGATCAATAATCTTTTTCTAGTATAACCAATCATTATAATAAAAAGTTTGGACTAGTTGAATAGTGAAAATTTATTGAAGTCAACATAGATTTCATAAATTTTTGAGCCCTTATTATATATATATATATATATAGCAATTCAGAACAATGAAATGCGCTATTGTGAAAAACAAGAATAATTATTATGAACCATTCGATTTTATTTGAACGGACAAAATTAAATGATATATGCATATGATTATCATGTATGCTTAATTGTAAGACTCAAATTTATTATTCTCACAATTTTTATATGAGAAGTGTTCTAACGTGAGTCATTATATATATATATATATAATATGAGGTTTGCTAAACATGAATAAGGTGATTTTTAAGTTAGGTACATGTTAACATTGTGTATCAAAAATTTTGCACAAATCCCCAACTTTCTCTTCTCCCTAAACCTAATCTCATTTTCTCTATAGCAAACTTATAAACCTAAAAATCTCTTTCTCTCTTCTCATTCTCAAAGTCATTTTCTCTCTCATCATTCTCAAATCCATGAAAGAGTGAAATGTTAATTCTCTAACAAGAATAACACTTCTAGTTTCTAAATTATAAACTACCTAACATGCTAACGTGACAATGTTTCTACTTTCATTCTTCATTCCACTGTTAGATTTACAATTTGTTTAACGGAGGATCATTTTTCCCACTATTACTTTAATTGGTTCCTGCATTCTTTATTGGAGTTTCTGAGAATCATCGAAGGTGAGGGTCTGACAGCGGCTTGGCAAATGTGGTTTTAGAGGAGGAGAGAAAATTAGGGTTTTGAAATTTGAGATTAGTAAAATGAGGAAGAAAATTGAAGTTTTGGGGTATGAGGTGAGAGAGAAAACTATTTTTAGAGGTAATTTACATAAACACTCATATTATTAAAACTTGTTCCAATAAAAAATTAATGGTATTTTTGTCCAAATTTTTTGATACACAATGTTAACATGTACCTTACTGAGTTATGGGCAAAGTTTTTTGATACACAATGCTAACATGTACCTAACATGTACTCAACAAAGTTTTTTTCTTTTATAATTAGGATTTCAAGTATAAAAAACCTTTTAGAAAGTTATGATAAAAAGAGTTGAATATATATGTATTATTATTGTACAAAAACATACATATCAGATATAATATCTTTTATTCAAGAGTGAAGGGTCCGTGCGGGTCGCCCCGCCACAACTCGAAATTTTGTAGGGCTTGGGTATTATATTTGGCATTTTTTAGTAAATTCGGGCTTTTTAGCATGGACTGGCCGAACTATATTAGAAACGGGCTCGGACCAGGCTTACCCGGATGGGTTTTTTAGGACTTTTGGCTTGGTAATAAGCTTAAGATGAAAATTATTTTACAAAATAACTTATAATAAAAAATAGATAATATATGATAAATATTGTGTTATGAACTTTTAATAAAAAATAGAGTAATGTCTATAACATAAATATTTATAAAATTACAATAATGTTATCAAGTTAAGCATTATATTATTTTTCCTATTTTGATTAATATTTTTTTAAGCACATTAGCAAAATAGTGTATCAAATTAAATGAGAACATTAAACCATATAGATTCCATTTTTCTTTTCTTAATTGTATACTTAATTAGATTTAACTTCTACAACAAAAACATAATAAAGAAAACAACTTTTACAACGAAACTGAAAGACAACTTAATTGTTTATCATAGAGAACTCCACACAATCAAATTTAACATAATAGTTCACAATGAAAGTGTTGGTAAAGAGCATACAAAAGATATTCATACGCAAAGTAAAGAAATATTATGATGGTGATTATACTTCGACACATTGAATTCATTCTGAATTTGAGTCTATACTACCATTATTATAAACCAAAATGATATTATTTTTTATTGTATCCATTTATTATGTTGAAGTGAAATTACAAATTATATTGTGTTTGAGATTGAGAGTCTAATAGAAATAAAATATTTAATAAATGAGTTATGTTATGAATCATATATGTAGACTTGACATCGTGTATTAACTCAAATACAAAGCATTATATCTATAAGTTTGGTTAAAAAGTTATACATTAATATCAAATGATATATTAAATATGTTAAAATTTAAATATTTTTTTTAATATTATGCGAGTCGGCCCGTCACAACCCGTAACACGCTTATGGCGGGTTTGGGCTACATTTTCAGATGCATAAATTGTATCCGAACTTTTTAGTCCGGTCCAGTTTAACCCGAACCCGATGCGGGCTAGCACGAACCCGTCCGGGTAGCCTATTTTGACACCTCTAGTGAATTATGATAAATACACAAAGGGGAATGAACAATAACTACACTAATATACTCCAAGTTTGGTTGTATCCAATAATGAGAAGGAAAGAAAAATTGTGGGATCCATGTTTTTTTGAGTTTCCTTAACCTTTTTTTTTTGTAAATCAAAGATTTAATTGTTATTTTCCACTCTATCAATTTTCTCAAAAGCTAGAAGAATAAGTAGCTACCAACCAACCACTATTATCTAAGGCATAAAAAATGATAAGGGATCCTCTGTCCCAAATAGACTCTGTCTCTATATCCTCATCCAATAAAATTACATCAAATAATATAAAATATTATTTTATATTTTTATAAATTTTTTATTCTAATTAAATATTACTTCTTGATTGGTCCGAGATACCATTTAAGACACCAAATGAAACAACAAATCTTCATTCATAAAAAAATGTGAGAGAAAAGAAAGGAAATTTGTATTTTTATTTTGATTTTTTCACCACAACAAAAAACTCATCCCTTTTATCTTTTATCAGTTGACAAAAGTATAGTGCAAGATTTTAAACTCATTCCACAACAACATTATGATCACAATTTTTAAAACAATGGTAAGTCGGAATTTAGGAGAATTTTTTTGATATTATGTCATAGATGTATGTTCCAAATGGCAACACCATCTTCCGAGAATGTAAATAAATAGAATCATTCAACAAGTTATAATGTTGAAACTAATGATATTATTTAAGAAAGGTGATTGATATTCAAATTTATAACACCCAGACCTGACATGCGACTTAGGGGCCCAAATACACTGAGCGTGTATTCATCTCTAAATCTCTCACAAGATGAGTAACATAAGGTCAAGAACTAAGAGATGTTTCTAACAGATAACACTTCCTTAACATTCTCAAATGCATGTAATCTATCAGCAACCTTAGTGTTTCTGTTGTAACAGAATATGTGCTTCTCTTCCTATTTAACAAATAACAACCATCTCCCTATGTATTTTACTATCTCACATCAATAGAGAACATAGTGTACTAAACAAATTATTCTCTATATATAATATGCAACACACAATTATTCTCTATAATATGAATTCTCAATTAGATGCACTAGAGCAGAATAATGCATGAACATTGATAATAATAATAACAAGAATAATGTCAATACATAAAAATAGAATATGAGCTCCTAAAATGTGATCTACTGATCTTTAACATCACTTCATGAAGTTTGAAGAAGCTGAAAACTAGTCCAAATATATATAAAATCAACTATCTATATCTTTCTGATGAATTCTTAAGTCCTATCTCAGTACTCATTAAAATGGATTGCACCAACTTTCCACACAAGGTAAGTTGTTGCAAACATCACTGTACTTATAAAAACAAATGAAAAGGCAATGAAAAACAGATCAGAACCCCCGGGAAAATCGAAAGTCAAGCCTTTCTTTGGCATCCCTCGCTTGCTGTCATCAAACAAGTTAGTAGGGGCTTCTGGAAGTCGAGATCTTTTCTTCCCTTGGTCGCTTTCTTTTAAAGCATCCAACACTTTCTTGCCAATGTTTGGTTTGAATGATCTCGGTTCTGTGTACCGGTTAAGGACTCGAGCCGCCCTTACCCTCTCTCTTACTGTTAGGGAAGATCGTTTGATTGTAGATTGTGAGTTGGGAGATGCTACAGACTCTTGCTTTTGGTCAATTGACCCATTGGAACTCTTTAATGTCTGAGATCCTGACTCAGTATTAACTTTAGTTTCCAGTTGAGAATTTTCATTCTGACCGATGGATGCTAACTGATCATTGACTAGTGAAATTTCAGCGCTGTCAAAATCCTTGCCACTCGAGTCTGCTGAAAGCTGATCACTATCTGCAACTGAAAAGCAATGGCTGAATCTTTTTTCCTTGGCAAGCGCACTTGATCCGGATGTAACGAAGAAGGGCATAAACTGAGTGGTCTTCGGTAAAGAGGTTCCAACAGAATAACCTGATGCGTTCAGATACTTCGCTTGCAACTTCTAATGGAGAATCAAAACGTTAGTGTAAGTAACCGGGAAAAATGACAGCCAATAGTTGATGGAGAATACCTTAAGCAATTAGGGGAAACAAAATGTGCACAATTTAACATGGTTTACCCTAACATGCCTATCACCACACCTATATATTCACATGATAATAATCAAATCTACTTTCAAAATGGGATTAAAGGATTAGTGATTGTGGGCACTATCTGTTATCCCTAAATCTATACCGAAGCTCTCAATCGTATAAACCACACTCATAGTTCTACCAGTACCAGTTCCCAATACGATCTCAAAACCAATCAGCAATGAGAGGAGTAGTCCAACGGGTATTTAAACCATTCCCGGGAGAATAAGGTATGCTATGTGAGACTTACTTCCTAACGTGCCCCCTCCATATAACTCTGTCGGACGAGACAAAGGGTTACCTTTGACCCATCTTCTGACCATGACATCGGGAAAGAACCATAACTACTTACATGACAATCAAGTACCCACACTCTCTATCTCTATCATGATAAGAACTTTACTAGTTTCCTATTAACAACAAAACTCACCTATCTCTTCCTCATCTTAATGTCAATTACAATTCAACATATGTTTTCTAACAAATAGAAGATTATTTACACAACCTTCAAATTAGGAATCTGTAACAAAAAATTCAGATTTTTCATGAACCTGTAACAGCCATGTTTTCCAAATAAATCTTCAAACAATAAAACACAATCTTACTAAAATCACTTAATACCACAAACTTCTTATCTATATATCATACCCCTAACCAAAAAAATCACTTTATAGATTATATATCTGAACTCTTGTACTTAAAAACTTAACCTTTGGGTATGATATGTTAAAAAAAGTAGTGAGAAATATATGTGGAGAAAAGAAGGGAGAGTGCAATGAAAGTGAAAATGAGTGAGGTGTAGATGAAGAGTGAGAGAGAGAAAGATAAAAGAAAGAAGGGTGAAGAAGTACATACAAATGAAGTGAAGTTGTAAAAGAGAGAGGTTAATGAAAAAGCCATGTTACTGTTTTTGTGTTTCAAGGCTCAACCATGTCCATGGATGAATGACGATAGATACAAACACAAAGAGTGGTCTTCCACTTCCCACTATATCCTCAGCGCGTGACTACACGTATTGTTCCTTTTCCACTTCTACTTTTTTATATATATTAAAGTTGTTGATATTATTTTTAGATTTTAATTTCATCCTCCAATAAAATATGATGTTAAATGGTGTATGAGTTTTATATATTATCATTATATTATTTATAATTCATATTTAATTATTATTAAACCTTAAAAAATAAAACAAAGAGTGGTGAAGGATCTATTAACTATGAATTTTTTACACAGATGGTGCATATATATTATACTTTATTTTAGACTTTGTGAAGGCTCATATAATTACAAGGGTGAAACACAATGCCATGTGGAATAATTGAGGTGATTGTGGATTTAGATCTGCACCAACATTTCCCCTCATGTATGTCTCTCTATCCAAATATGAATCATACACTATCAATTTAGTAGAGTAATTAAAAGCATGCTTAAGAGCATTTGAATGGTCATAGAGAGAAGATGAATGGAGAGTATCCAGATTTGTTTAATCTAAGGGACACATGATAATAATTTATAATACCAATGAAAATTGATGGAAATTGGATAAGGTTTGAATCCATTTAACATTTGGTCATAGTTATTAGAGAGAAAATATATATATATTTACAATGTATTATTCATTATTCGTTATTAATCATCGTTAACTTTTAAATAAAAGCAATAAAAATGAATGATGAGTTGATTGTGCATAAATCTTTACATTGTTAATATATAGATTTTATACTCTACTTATTATCTTCAAATTACATATTTGAAGAAAAAAAATAAAAAAACTCATCGAGAGGGAGGATACTTTGTGAGGAAAATCATATGACAAAAAATAGTAGGGAGTGTATAACTCGAATCAAATAACTGAAAATAAAAGTTTATGCAATTTTAAAAACCTATAACTTTGTTCTTATATCATAGTTTAAACTTTAATTTCCTCTCTTCTTTTACTACATCTTCTATCATATATCTCCCTTCTATTCATATATCTCTTCCCTACACAATTTTACACTTAAAAACAAGGTACAGTTTTCATTCTTAAAAGAGACGTGATGACAAATATTCTTAAAAGATTAAGAGCAAGAACAACTGAGCAGAAGATTACAGACCACAAATTGTGAATAAAAAGATTACTAAGTTGTTTCAAACTTTCAATCTTCAGCCTTTTGCTTAACCTTGGGTTTTGTTTTTGTTTTTACAAACGCAAAGCACTTGGATTGTGATTATCATTAATTATACAGCTCAATTTGTATTTATTCTTACATTTAGTTAGTCAATTAAACTCATATCAGTAAGTTCACTACATATGTTAGATTCAGACTCAGATCTAAATCATGCAGCAGGGAATCTCGAGATCAAAGCAATATAATGGCAAAGCAATCGCTTCTTCAGTGTCAGAAATGTGCACAAGTTCACAACCAAAAAATATTAAACATAAAACTAATTCACAATAAAACCATGTACTTAGAACAAGATGTACACAATAAACAACATGACAAATGTACGGGTAGGACCACTCGATTACGCCATTATAATATTTTACATCCTTAAAAGGTACCATTTGAAATCAAAACAATTTGCTCATGACAAAATTATCTTAACTTGAACCTATACCTCCATCAGAAAGCAAGGAAAGAATACTGCATTAAATCCCACAAGAAAATATAAGAAAGCTCACATGCTGCTTCGCTGAACATAGCACCGTTGCTAACATCTCAGTAGCCACTGCCCATGGGTGGCATGCCATAAGGAGGCATTGGCGGCATCCCAAATCCACCACCCATTGGAGGAGGAGGGGCGTAGCCTCCTCCCATTCCAGGCATTGGTGGTGCAGGCAATGCAAGAGGCAACAATTGAGCATACATATTCTGCAACACAACACATTGCATTCAATCAGTATTTTATGAATGATCAATCTGTTAAAGGATGATGGGTCAGACATGAGAGGGAGATAGACATTATCAACTGTGTTATTATAGGGTAGTGTGAAATGGCTAAACTAAATTACCTGTTGAGCAATTACATCCTTTTCTTCTTTTTCTTTAGCCTTCTCTTCGATCCGTGCTTCAATTTTGTCCTTCACCAGTTCATCAACTTTGCCAGTGTACTCACGGATAAACTACAACAGCAAAGAGGAGACAGTAATATATAAGATGATGAAAAAGAGATGCATGCAAAACTGATATTTATGCATCTGTTTGAAACAAGTAAGCAGCATAGAATAAAAACAAACCTGTAAGAGATACGGGAAAGCAAAGTCAATTATATTGTGCATCCAAGACAGTTCAAGAACAACGTCTGCCCGGATCAAATCATAGCAAACAAAGAGGCATGAGGCAAAGCATTCCTTCTTTCCCTGCATTAGCATGCGGAAGAAATATAAGAATATGTGGCAAATTAATAAATAAAATATAGCATCCCAAAGGTAAAAACTTCGAATCAAAAGATAACAAAATTAAATTACAATCCATCAAGCAGCAGTGTTGACAGTAGGACTTGACACAAACCCAGTATAATAAATTATCACTGTAGTCTTGACTTTTCACAAATAAAATGCTAATAATGCTATTTGCCAATGATTTCTCTGCTTGACTTAGAACTACACAAGCTTTGAATGATACCACAAGCAACGTTATGCAACAAAACATAACAAGATGATTTAGCGTCTTATGTAGTCTTCAAATAAAATAGTCTGGGTCCATATTGCAGAAATAAAAATAAAAAAAGAATTATACACAGTTAGAAACTGAAGTTGGTACCTGATCGATAAAATAAACAAGCAACTCCTCCGCCAGTTCCCGTTCACCAGATTGAGACGCTGTCTCCATGGCATCTTTGTAAAGATTATCCTTCTTTGACAAGGCAATGGACTGCTTCCACCTACCAGCCTTCTTGTAAATATAAGCAGCAACACGTCTCATCTCAAGAAGCTCATGCTTTTCAATCTGCATTACAGATAATAAGAATAATCTATCTGGTTTCTACAAATGAATTGAAACAAGTCATTATAAAAAATAAATGGATCTCACCTTCTGTGCAAGGCCAATTTGATCAAAGTTGTCATGAAAATCAATTGACTCACGCAATCTATCATAGTCTTCCTCCTCAACATATATCTCATTCAAGGCTTCATTAACAGCAGACACATTGTTGCTCTGAACTGCAACCATGTATGGCTTGACCAGGCGGAGGTGACCAGCCTACGTGCATCACAAGGAAAACATTCATGAGTGATACACAAACAGGTCAAAAACTAAGATTTAATGAAAATTATCCAGTACTAATGCTACCTTTCGCATGATGTCAACAACACGTGCATGATCAACACGAAGGGCAAGGACATTCAGAACATCATTGATAAGATCTGGGTGCTCTTGCAAATAGAAGTGGACAGCCTTGTAATACAACTCCACATTAGCAACTTTGGCAATAACATCTTTGAATTGCATGTGATCCCATGCTTCAGGTGAATGGTTCATGATGGTTGTTGCAGCATTATCAAATTCGTCATATTGGATATACAAATAGGTCAGTTCCCTCCAATGCTGTTGTTCATCACAAGCTCTTATGAGTTTTGGAATATTGAGTCGGGTGGCAAATAGTTTGATATGCTCCATAAGCTTCTCAGGACGGTATCTAGCATACAGAACTCCTAATTCGGTGAAGATGCCCATATGTGCTCGTTCTAATCCTAAACCACTCTCCATGAGGGATATTAGCTCATTGAAGCAACCTCTATTTTGGTAATATTCACTGACCTCTTCCAAGTCGTCCACCTACAAATAAGCAATAAAGGCTGATATATTAAGCATTGGGGAGACAATAGTGTTCTCGATAACTGCAAACTAACTTATGCTCATATATAACAACTAACAAGCACAAAACTTTCCGATCTTCACAAGCTCACAGTAAACTATTATGAATATTATTTCTCCATTACATATTCCGAAAGCTAAATTAATCAAACTACATAAATTTAAAGCAGATGAAAGCTGAAGAAATAAAAAATTACCTGAACAATAATGTTGAGTCCACATATTTGGGCCAAACGGAACTCCTCTGCATCGACACATGCAAAGCAAACTTCCTTCCATGTTTTTGCGCTGTTAGCTTTCCTTGCCGCATCAACAGCACCTTGGAACTGTTTCAACTTCACAAGTGTGACAGCTAATTTGGCCCAGTTAGAAATAAATGCATATATAATTTTTGCAGCCTCATATAGCTCTTCATCATACAATCGGTCGCCAACATTTTGCAGATTGGCCACATTCGGCATAAGAATGAACTCCTCAATGTCACTAAGCCTGTCAATCTTTGCATATGCATAAATAAGCTCACTGTCCACCTTGGGTTCTTTGGACTTCTGCCTTACCATCAGCAAGTATCTCACCAAGTCATGGTAAACATCGGTACCTTCAGCAGCACGGATAACATCCAAGAATTGGGTGGCATCATCTGCTCGTATAAATGACTCAATTGCGTCACTTACTAGCCCATCCCTTAGTTGAGCCTTGGCCACCTGACTCCAAACAGCATCTTCTTCAACTCGGAAAGCAAACTCCACAGCTCTATCAATGCTGTGAATGTTATCTAGCAAGACATTGACTGCTTGAACATTTAAGTTGAACTTCTTGAATATTGCAAAGGCTTCCTCATATAACTGAGCTTCAACAGCCATGTCTCCAACTGCAGGCCCATCAAAATTATCCAGTCTATTAATATAATCCATAACTCTGGATGGGTCAGCCTTTATCGCGGTCAAAATAAGCAGATTCTGCAAATTAAAGTTCCCACTGAAGGCAGAATTCTGAAGCACAATCTTCTCAAGAAGCTCAATCAATTCATGAGGTAGATCAGCAGTCATGAAAGCCTTAACAGCTGCAGAAACTTGTTCAGGGCTCTTGCTTTCCGGAAGAGCAGTAGATACAACCTGATCAATAAGTTGCCTTCTGTAGACATTATCAGGGATAAGAACTTTCTCCCATAGGTCACCATCCATCCTCTCGACAACATATCTGTAATCACAATATATGCATGTAAGCACTGAAATCAGGGACAATTATACTGAAAGAGAGATTCATATACACCACAAACCTTGCTTGTAGTTTGAACAAAGAATTTTTGTTTGTAACATTGATAAGTTCATCATCACATTGTCCTCGCCTGTAAGCTACAACTGCCAAGGTTGGATCACGTTTCTCACAATATTTGCCCACAACTCGAGAATCATAGTATGGGTTTGTAGTGAGAAAATGCTCTGGGTTATTGTTGCTATCTATGATGATTTTACCCAATGCATTGTGAACATGTACATCCTGGCTTCCCTCAGATACAAGATGTTCCAAGAACTGTGTGAGCAAGCGAAGGCGATTCCTGAATTCCAAAAATAGAACACAAAGAAAGTCAGAAATAAGAACGCAAAATAACAAAATGTAGTATTAGAGAACAGATACCACCTCTTCTCACATTCCTCCACAAGGGGCTCCACTGGCAGTAATGATCGAACAGAAAGAATCAAGCCTTTGATAAAATCTTCTGGACACTCATCATCTAGCAGCTGCCCAACAACTAAAGGAGCATTCCCTGGGTTCACCTATAAAGCAATGCACAAGTAGGGAGAGATGTTAAGAGAACACTGTGATACCTTGTGAAATAAGGGAACAATAGAAATACAAACTATGATACCTTCTGAAATAAGGGAACAATATAAATGCAAACTACGATACCTTCTGGACATAACCTTCAATGTAGCGAAGCATGTTGCTTGTGTATAGATAGTGTGTTAGATCTGGAACAAATCCAAAACGGTCACAAACATTAATCAGAGGCCGCGCATCTGGAAGCTTAGCTTCCATAAGAAAGTTCTTTGTTTTCTCGGGATCATAGAAACTCGATTCTCTAGTCACACGCTCGACCTCTTTGATTTGGCCAGTCTTAGCTGCTGCCTCAATGTACTTAAAGTGAATGTCAGGATCCTCACTGTTCCGTATTATTTAGAGAAACATATATTAGTAGATATACATTGGATGATATCTCTTATAAAAGTGGGACCATTTTAGCCAAAACAGTATTTTCCAAATGGAAAACTTACCTGGAGCTCAAATATGACCCAAGGAAAAAATACAGTCCTTCATATGACCTGAACTGCTCAAAAAGCTTTATGCAACCATCAACACCCAATTGTTCACAATATTCTTTAGCAACCTGGACAAACATATGTAAGCTTCAGTTATCAATTAATTAGTCTTAACTCTGAGTAACAGAAGATAATGATACTTCCGTACTTGCACAATTATCTGCAGGTTTCCTCGAAGATTGACCAACAATAGATCTTTCATGCACTCTAATGCCCATTCCCGAGACAGAGTACCAAAAAACTCTACAAGTGACTGCAAAAATCACATAACAGGTAAGTAATTTAAATTTAGAGTTAAAATAAACAAATTATAATTATAAATATATAAAAAAGAGAATAAAATATCTCCTTATACCAGAAGATAACTTATCTCCTTAGATCCACTCATTATTTGACATGTGTCTCATTTTTTCTTTATATAATTATTTTAAAATGAAAACTTCCAGAAGGAAGGGAAATAAGACACATGTCAAACAATGAATGATTTTAAAGAGATAAGTTATCTCCTGGTATATGGAGATACTTTATTCTCTATAAAAAATGGGGTACATAAACCTGTGGTTCAATTGCATGGGTATTTACAATCACACGCTTTATATCTGGCAACTCTGTGTAATGCTGCACCAAGAATAATGCAATCAACAAAAGGGATGACATTCATCTTGAACTATAAAAGGGTAAGAAAATAACATATTTGGCGTATAATTACTTGTAAAGCTCGGACATAAAGACCGGCTTTTTCACAAAGTTGGGCAATGCGTGGACGGTCATAATGGCTGAACATGCCATTAGCTAAAATTGCATCAGCAACATTGGGGAAAGTTACCAGATTTATCTCCAACACCTGAGCAACAATTCACAAGATTGAATCACTGCAAAAAAAGAACTATAGGAGTAAAATGCCTATAACAAATGAGAAAGTAAACTGAAACCTTTGTTTGTAGGAACCCGTGTTCAGGAAGATTTGGCTTCAAAACATCTAGGAGAAAGGCAGTAGCCTCACGGATCAAGTTTCTCTGAGCATGACAAAAACATTAACCAGATGCTAAAAAATGGACTGTCCAGCAATACATTGCTAAAATATGAAGGGGAAATGACATGGAAAGTGGTTACATTTTGTAATCAAGATAATGCCACATAAAGAAAGAACATTAAATTACTAATCATGATGGCTTAACTATGGTAGATAATCAAACCTGAAGAAACAGATCAGTTATGGTGTTGTAGTCAATTGGGCAACCTCCCTCCATTTGAGACATCATTAAGGCGAAATTAACAGCACCCTGCAAATCAAAATGAAAATAGTTTTTTGAGTTATTTTGTACATGTATTAATTTCTGTAAACCAAAATTTCAAAATTTCAAAATTAAACTTGTACGGTCTTTGTTTGGAAATAATTTGTTACCATGCGTCCAGCAAGGTGACAGACAATGGGGAAATATCAAGAAATGGCTGAATTTAAATAATTACTCAATATAAACTGCAGAAGTGCAGAGGTCCCCACATACCTGAGGATCTGTCCGGAGAATTGTTTGCAGAAGGAAGAGATAGTCGGGTGTGTACCCAACCTATAGCAACAAATGAGTAATGAAAATGTTCAGAGGCCCAACTAGTTCAAGTAAAATGAAAAAGAAATATATGCAATGTTTGATAATACAGGCAAAATAAAATACTCTACAGGCCATATATCAGAATTGAAGAGTTTTTAACAAGAGAAGAACAAAAGAATCTTGAGCCATACTTCAATAATCTATGATAAAAATACAAGCCCTCTACCTGCTTAGAGTATATCAGGATTTTGTCAAATTCCCTTCTCTCAGCAAAAGCAGCAACAACTTTTGGGGTAGCTCTGGCTTTGATATATATTTTTAAAGCAAGATCATTGTCCACAGTCTACAAAGGAGCACACCAATAAAAATTAACACAAACAATCCATTTAACTATAAGCATATTTGACAAAAGTAGTATACATTAGGAAACTAATTAGAAAGAAACAAAAGCAAAAAAAAAAAAACAGCTCCCAACTGCAACCCAACCTTTACAAGATCTCCTAGCTCCTCACTGCATTCAAGCTTGTCCTCTGCCAACCAATTTTCCAAAAGGTTTTTCTTGTTCTGGTTCACAACCAGTCGTGACAATTCCAATGACTCAAAGGCATTCAGCTTTCCTCTTGTTAAAAGTGTTCCAAAGTACTGCAACAGTGGAGGAGTTTGCCCAGCTTGCACAGGAACGCTCTGCCACATGCAACAGGATATGATACTTTAAACATTACAACCTAATTGACCAAAAAACGAAGGACAGACCTAAAAACATTTCAATTGCCTTTATCCCTCAAAACAAGCAAAGATGACTCTGAAGTAAAATTTGTTGCTGAAAGAGAATGAACAAAATCTTTAATAGCTACATCTTATTAATAAACCTGGAATTTGGCAACTGTATCGGGTGTACGAAGGATTCCTTGTGGAGACTCAGCAGCAAGCTCCGCTGCTTCTTTATACTTCGTTTGGGCAAACAGTTCATGGAAACGTTCCACTACCTGTAATGTCAACAAGACGGTTAATCTCTATAAATAAAATAAAAATGCAATTTTAAAAAAGGCCAACACAAATTCGAAACAAGAAATAAATTTTACAAACTTGGAAGAATACCAATCTTTTTTATCAAACCATGTTGATTTCATTACAAGAAAAAGGTAAATGAAACCAAGCTTCACAGAAGTTAGTATTTAAGTTCTAAATAAAAGGTCACATACCAGCTGCTCAGCACCAGGAAGATTTCCTCTCTTGGCGAGATTAACAGCTAGCTCCAAATTGTTTAACTGTGAATAACCAAATCAATATTGAGAAAATGCCACTTCGTTTCCCACTTTACATCATAAAAGTGATACCAAGATTAGAAACATACTTGACCACTGACAAAATTCACGATGGTTTGTTCATTAACAGTAGCCAATAACACCTGGCCTCTCCTGTTAATTGCATAAAAGCCCCCTGCAGATGTAGCTTCTGATGTCAAAAATATAGGATCTGGACTAATTCTATTCCTATATACTGCTGTAGCTGTCTCCAAATCATAGACGAATAGAAGACCAAGTTTGGTAATCACATATATCAAACTGTATTTATGGGATATCTGCCAAAAACCAAACAATGAATCAAATATCTGCATAGTTTATTAAATAAGCAACAAACACCAACAATTTATGTACCTGCATGGCAACTGGAAAATCATCAGCAAAATCTGGGGGAAAGAAAAGATCTGCTTGTTTCTTTGTAAATGATGGCTTCCCTGCAAATAAATTTTGAAAATTAAATCGGAGGATGATCAACTGAATCAGAGGTGATAAAATTATACAAATGATGTAATTATAATACAGTATCCTTATTCATCTTCAAATTCCCTGATAAATTGAATATAATGCTTCCTGCCTTTGTCAAATTAACTACCAAACACCACAAACCTAGCCTATATATTGACTGCACCATAACAAGTCTATCACTAAATTGAAAACTTAACAGAAATTTGTTACTATCACATTATTCAACATTTTCAATAATTAAAACGCAAAGAAATCCCCAGAGCATGGTCAAACATGAAAAGGTAATTAGTAATGTACTTCTTTAACTGACACAATAGCAGTGATGAGTAACCTTCTCCGTACTGCTATGTTTAATTCATCCATCTACAATTTGATATTTATGAAACAGTTATGTGTGTTCACAAACTTTAGATTGCATGAGAAAGGTGCCCTTTTGGATGAACATCCTCCCAGCCACTATTTATAAATAGAGGCATCATGAATGGATATGGATACAAGTTATGACCAAATTAAATTTAAATTTCTGATAAACCTGTCTTGTTACAGTCATATTGCATCTAGATTGCTACAGAAGAAGTAAATGTGATAGATAAAAACATGCATACCCGGCTGTGCACCCAGCTCAATAACATGCAACTTGGATATAATTTGACCAGCATTAAGTGTCTTTGTGGCAAAAGAAATCAAAACAGAAGGATTCTCATTTCCAGGAACCTGTCAAAAAAACAACAGCTCAGCATAGTAACATTATATAGTAGTCAGTAGAGCATAAAGTTATCCACGCAAGCATTATTAAACAATGAAATAAAGGAGAATAAACACATTCATAAAGACACATGCCTTAAATTGTGCAAATGCAGCAGCGTGTGCTTCAAGAGCCTGACTGCGCTGTTGATCCACAGAGAAGAGTTGCATGTTTCCTTTAACCAATTGTGGCCTCTATAACACAAAATGGTGTAAAGAAATGAGTGAAGGATAACTTAGTCAAGGATTGAACTACTGACTACTTAACCAAGAGGCTATGGTATGATGTCAAAACCAACTATCTCAAATCCAAATAGCTTAAGCTGTTCGGTTTTTATACCTAACTATTGTCATACAATTATGCACATAAAAACTTATATAAATTAAGTTCAAAGGAATATGGGCTAAATGGAATGCCAAAGTATAGTTAAAATGTATTTCACTGTGATAGCCTACTTAATACAGGAACCAGGGATATACCTCGGGGGAACCAGGGGCAATACCAATTAAGACCAGCCACTTTTCCGTAGGGTCACATCGATAGTTAATTATCTGATTGCTTGCCAAATTTGCTGTTCTCTCAAACATCTTTACAGGTTCAGACTCACCTACAAGTCACATGTATGATGCTAATAATTTGAAGATTAAGCTACAAGCACACTGAAAAAGAATGCATAAACCGAAAAACATATCCCAGAACACCAAACTGATTTAAGTTTAACATCACAAAATATCCTTATCTTACCTTCAATTGACCAATGGTATACAGAGGTCTGTGTCACAAGACCCAACAGTTTAGGGCTAATCCACTTCCAAAAGACTACCTGCACATGAAATAAGGGCATTCTATAAGGATTAACACAGCTGCCATACCATCCATTCAAAGACATGTATACTTGTAGATAAAAGTTACCTGCTCAGGCATCTGATATGATTTCACCTTTGCTTTCATCTCAATATTAAATATTTGTAGGTGATCTTGCGTTGTTCCTTGGAGTTGGGCTTCAAGAAGTCATAGTTTATAAGTGAATATAATCCAAAAAGAAGAAATAATAAGTAAGGTGCAGAAAAAACATAAGCACATAGCATAATCGACTAAAACATTGAATTTTCTCTCAAGGGTTGGAATCAACAATATGAATAGCAGCCATTTTAATACTCATGATTCTCTTTTTGCTCGGGGAATTTATCCTCTTACAATAAAACCACGGTCAAGCTTGTCAAACTATGGTAATGAATAATATATCATGATAACATTTAATAGGCCTTAAATGAAATTCAGAATGCAGGAAGTGGATATCTGTATATATGTTAATAAGATCCTAGTCAATAGCTTCTGGCTCCACATAAGTTGCATCAATAATAAAAATACAACAAAAGGTGGAAAAAACATACCAAATCTAGATAAATCATCACGACTTCAATTTAATATCAACACCGAATTGTTATCTATTTAAGTAGTTAACTATCCACAACAACAGTAATAGCTACAGAACAGAAATCACAAGTTAAACTAACAACCTTTCAAAGCAAGGATTCTAGAATTAGGATTCATAAGAGCAGAATCTGCAGTGATAGGCCTCCTCAATGGTTGCATCGGCATGTTCATATCAATAATCACAACGCTATTCTGCGGAGAAGTTTCACGAACGCATATATACTTATCTGACTCCATCGTCACGTGCGTGAATGTCATGAACTGTGGATTTATCCCAACGCTTGGTAACTGGAACAACAAAAATCACTATCACTCAATTCCACAATTCAAATTCTCACACTACAGTTCAGATCAATCAGATCTGAGTAAAGTAAACTACTTCGTTACGGTATATAACATCAGAATTAAGCAAATGATAGTTATAAATTGAAATTAAGCGTTGTTTGTTGAGTTAAGAATTGAAGTAAGAAGAAGAAGAAGAAAGTAGTTACGGTGAGAGTTTCACGCATGGAGATGGGAGCGTTGGCGGCGGCCATGGTGGCGACGACGGAGGAACGGTGGCGGTGAAAATGAAGAGTGAAAAGTATGAGGATCCAAATGAATAAGAGATCTGGAAGAAACTTGGACCCTCTTCTAAAGCAAAAAGGAAGAGAGAAGAAAAAAGGAAAGTGAGTTGTCTAACGAAATTCAATGACAGAAAAGCATAGATCTCGCTTCTCATCTTATTTTATTACACGCTAATACACAGTTTAAAATATATCACTTTCATATATATATATATATATATATATATATTATATATATTATATATATATATATATATATATATATATATATATATATATATGCGCACTGTTATAAATATTTATACAGTTAATTAAATATGAATATGATAATAAATAAAACTCTTATTTTTTTTCATCATATATAATGATACAATACATTTTTATTTTTTATGAATATTTATACACAATTCTTTATTTATTTTTTTTGAAAAGAAAGTGATTAAATATGTATATTCATATAGATGTATACATTTTTTCCTCAAAAAATTACTAATTATTAAACATATTGAATATTATATATTACTTTTATTTAAGTTTATTGAAGAATCTATAACAATTAATATGAGATGATGTAATCATGAGTTGACAATATTACTTTTTTTATATTGTTAGTGGATTACGTTATTTTCTCTAAAAATATAACATTTTTTATAGTTATTTTATATTCCATCATGAATTATTAATTATTTTGGTAAATTTATAAATAAAATAAATACTTGAACAGTTTGATAGTAAATAGTAAAGTTGTTATTACCAAATTCAAGATCAGATTAGACTAGTGTGACCAATTAAAACATGAGTGAATGATGATGCTATTGTTATAAATTCAACTTAGTGATGAAAAAGTTTAGGTGTTTATTGATCCTGATATATAATATAAAATATAAAGGGGAGAGATCCACTTACCTTAAACTTATTTAACATTTTAGCTATCAATTTTAAGAAATCTAATGGTTTAGATTTACTCACTAATTCAAACCATTGGATTTCCCTAAAATTGATGACTATAATGTAGAGTAAGTATTTTAAACTTACTCTTGCAGTAAGTGAATCTTCTCCCAAATATAAATATTATTTATATTAGATATATGTTGTGTGAAGATTTATATCATGCAATATTTATTGTAATACATTTAAAAGTAAATAGTGATTAATACAACAATGTGTTGATCTAGTAGTGTAAGGTTCAGTTAGATCCATAGAATGACCAAAAAGTTGATAGTTCATTTCCTGGGAGCAACACTTATTGGGATGGGTAATCATACACCTCGAATGAGTTTAATTTATTACCCAAAAGGTAATAAGATATCATTGATATTACCAAAAAAAAATATGAATACCGAATAATTCAATAAAAATGTAAAGAATTATTATAATGTTAGTGCAAAATTCTTATACTATTGCTAGTTCAATTATTTTTATTATATGCATGTAATTGTAATTTTTCACACCTAAGAAATAGTTTTACATCTCTAAAAGGATAAAGCTAACCTTTTTAATTATAATATTTATTTTATTCTATATAATCAATACTTTAAGAACAAGTTCCAAATTTGTAGTTAGAAGTTTTAATGAATTTTCTTATTTTAGCATCGAAATCTATAATTATATTTCTTTTTTATTTGAGAAAAGATAAATATTTAAGGACAGAACTACATGGTTGAGTGCGGGTGCAAGTGGCCCACTAATTTCTCAACTCCATTCTTTTTAGAGGAAAAAAATATGTAGATGTTTAAGAATATTTTAAACTTTCATCCATCATTCATAATTCATATCTTATTATCATCTACTATTAAATATAAATAATATTAATAAATGGTGAATATTAACTTTATGCATGTAAAACTTTACATTAATACTTAGTAAATATTTCACAATTTTCATCTCTAGTCTTGTAATTTTAATATCATATGGGCATACCCCTCTTGCATTTCCTCTATGTATATTATAATGTGCATCTTTCCTTAGCTCATTGTCACTTTTCTCATGAATATGTATAATAAATTCTCTTATTAAGTAATTTTAATATTATATGGGCATACTCCATATATAAATTGATTGCATTCTCATACTAAGTAATATTAATATAATCATATTTATATAATAATATTAATATTGTATAGTTTGTTTCACTATTGATTATGTTGTGATTTATTTATTTGTGGTTATATAATCATATTGAGTATATTTCTAGAATAAGCAATGGAAAGATTGTTCTAAAAATAGTCACTTCCAAAGGAATCATCTTCTCCAAGTGCCCAATTCTAAAAATTGTTCTAAAAAACATTGCATCCATCTTTGAAAAAATATTTTTGGAATTTAATTGGAATAAACTTCTTAATGATCGTGGTGCAATGCAAAAAAAAAAAATCAAATTACCATCCAAGTGATAGGGATGAAATTAAGAAATATTATTTACCAAAGTGTTTTCGTTAACTAAAAGAGATTAATTTTCCACAAAGATAATTTTGTAAGTAGCTTTAGACCTTTAGTTGTAATTATTGAGAGAGTTTTCTATATTATGATATCATAAATAATCAGATGTGAAATCACATAAGAATGGTTGGTTGATTGTTTAGTTACTTATATACATGAATATTCTTTTAAGAATATTAAAAATGACAAAATCATTTAATATTTCCAAATTGATGTATGTTTATATTTAGAAATTAAATGTTATAATTTTTATCAGGCAAATTTATGAATTTTATCTCGACACAAAGTTTCTGCCTCTTGTTGGCATTGAATATAATATAGAAATAGTTTGGTTATATTTAATTGGTGAATTTGTCTATAACAATTCAGTTGGTAAATGATATAATTATTTTTAGCCTAAAATATAGTGTAATATTTATAGTAATTGCAATGTTTCCCATTTGAAACATGTTTTTCCTCCTTGATTAGGATAGATGAAGTTAAGATAGTTAATTATAATATATATATATATATATATATATATATATATATATTTAATTGCATATTCTATACTTAATGAGAAATTGATGTACTAAGACAAAGTATATATGATATAAGTTTAGTAAGATGTAGAAAATGCCGGTAGAAAGGTAAAAATTGGAGACCATATATTCCTTCACAACTCACTAGATTTTTACAGCACGATAGATAAATTAAGGAAATATGGACAATATGACTTAAATGAGATAGATAAAATGATATAGTGTTTCTAAGTGTTATAGGTAATAGAAAGGTGTAACTCAAATTTAAGAGGAAATTTTACAACTTTAAGACCAACAATATTATATAAGACCGGAGGTTGGACAATGGATGATACAATATCAATAAGATAATAAATTCAATATAGCAGAAATGAATATCTTAGATTAGATAAGTGAACATATACTAGATAAAATATAATTAAGAATTAATACAATTCGGAAAAAGTTGGATAGCACTTACTATAAAAATATGGTACAGTCGTGCCTCATATGATTTTTACATGCATGGAGTAGTATAAGCTCTAATGAGAAGAATGAATGAATTAAATGGAGAGTATTTCAATTTATAGAGAGAAATGAATGTCAAGAAAAAAGGCAAATTTACTCTAAAAGTTCCAAGAAATTGATGATTTGATAATGAACTTGCTCTAGAATATATCATTATGACCACATTCAATTCGTATAAGACTACATGCACTAAAACTTGATTATTATAATAGAACAAATTACACTCACACTTCTTTAGTTTGGAAATTATACGAAAATTATAAGAATCACCATTTTGTTGTACGTACACAAATCACCTTTAATTTATGTACATAAGTATATTGACTATTCCTACAAGAGAGATAAATGTGATCTTTTAAGCAAAATATAGTATATTGTGGAGACAAATCCAAATAGTATAATAATCAAAGTTTATTCCTTATTTTTTGGTTCGTTACAAACTACATCAATAATTCTAAGGAGATGTTTAAATCACTCTTATATTATATTGTAACGAACCAAAAATAATGAAGAGATATTGACTCTTATAATATTTAGATTTGTTTTATTAAAATATTATATTTGTTTAACCTAATTACACTTACCACTCTTTTTTGTTTAAGAGATTACACTTATCACTTTTTTTGTTTAAGAGATTATACTTATCACAAGAGATTACATTTAATCCTTGTTTTTTCAAAGAGTTCATGTTGTGGTTTAGCTAACATGAGGAATATTGGAAATACATTTGACTGAAGAAGTGCACAAGTGTAAGGGAATACCAAATATCATGAATTGCATGCAAATTTATGGCTTTAACCAAGCCACTATGGCAAACAAATTAATGTTAAAACACCAAGTCTGTCTTAATCCTTCAAGTAATACCAAAAGCTAAAACACCAAGGGAAACTGACACTAAAGCCCTTTATTCACTCACTTTCTGATAGAATAGCAACTTTTTCAACTGTCATAGCAACATCTTTAGCTGATCAATGTCACACATCTTAACCAAAGGTTGATTATTTTCAAGCTCTTTTGGTAAGCAAGAATCATTTCTCCTTATCCTATCTTCACCAAAATGCCCTTATTTCTTATTGAAAGGATTCATTGTACAACGTAACTATGGTCCTGATTTCAGTTACATTGGCTTACTAAATAAACAACAACAATCAAGCCTTTATTCATGTTGCTTATTCAAGTGTGAAGTCTCACATTGGATAGGAGGTGATAAGTGAAAGAGTTTATAAGTAGGAAAGGCCCATGAAACTAATAGCTTAAAGTTTTGGTTTAAGATGTGTTGTCTCACTTGTGCCTCTCCACTCTTCCTATACTCCGGTAACAATGGAACTTCTCGGTCGCAGTCTGATTCAACAATTCCATTAGGTGAGAATGACTACATAGATTGAATAACACAACTAATGCCCTATCATAAAATATAAATCATGTTCATCAACAAAACATTGATATCTAAGTATTTTTTAATCATTTTGTCTATAATTTTTCTTGGTTTTCCTCGAACTAGCATCCATCTTATCGATCTACTATCCGTGACACAAAATAAAAGTGGGAAATCAAAGGCTAGGCTTAATTCTACAAGAATTGATAGCTAAAAAGAAAATTTCCCAAGAAAAAAATCGAGAGAGAAAAAAATGTAAGGAAAAAAAAAGGATATATGGGTTCATGAAATGTGAACATATATATATATATATATATATTTATACATTGTATGTCAAGATTGAGAAATGATAAGTGTATAAAGGAACTCATTCCATGTATCAGGTAAACCAGGTAGACACCAATGAATACAATCAGCATATGTAGCTGGATCAGCTTGTTGTTCTGATGTTAATAATTTGCCTTGGCGTATGGTATAAATAGAGGTATGTGCATCTTTTCTTAACTCAGATAAGGTTGTGATATTAACAAAATTTACATGCACTTTCATGGATTGTGTCACATTATTAGCAATGATGAAAAGCCTCTGATCTGTGCCAACTTGTAGTAGAGAAGACATGTTGAGAATTGGAGTAGTTTCTTTAGCACATTTTATACCATCAGGATTGTTCCAACTTTCACTCCTATATAGTCATGTATGGGAAATTATAAATGTTAGAATTATATTAATATTAAACTTTGCACATTCTTATTTTAATATTCATAATTTCATATCATTTTACTTTTATTTCATTTCATTATTATACATAGTATTCTATACCACTCCTCATAAAACCAATTAGGATACATTAGTAGTTAAGCTTCAAAACAGTCGAATTAGTTGTAACAAATGAAAAAAGAAAACAATGCGAATTTAATAACCCAATACTAAACCTAATTAAAGTAGTCACACGCAACACTTAGGGATGACAATGAAAACAATATCAGTGGGTACTCACCCAACCCCAACCCGAATTTAATGGGAAAATCAAATGCGATTGAGTTCGGGTTTTACCCGAATTCAATTTTTGAGTTCGGTACAGTTAATACTCTACCACGAACACACCCTGAACCCGATTAATATATGTAAAATTATAAAATTACACAAATTTATATATAAAAACTATATAAGTAGATATTTGATATATATATATATAGGTTTATGTTTCTGGCGGATTTTATTGGATTCGGGTTACCCGAAACCTAATGGGTTCGAAATAATGATATCAATATTTTCAACCTCAGCTCGTTTAATTTGGTTTCAGGTTTTGAATTTCGAATTCGGAATTGAATAAATACAAAACCGACTCCGACCTGTCCAATAAATGTCAACCCTACAGGGAATAACAACGTAAGTAAATGTCATAAAAACACAACTAAAAATTAGAGACTCATTAGGCATCTACAAAAGCAATGATTGTTTTGTTGACCCCAAAATCATTATTAAAAAAAGCAAAAATTAAGATTTGAGTACTTACTTGATATGAAGAGGAGACATGCTATTGAAAAAAACTTTGGTTCTTTTTGAATCAATGTTGTCTTCAACCCATTTCGACCAAGTCTTAAGGACTCTCCCATATGCTATTGGCCTAGGAACTTCATCATACTCCATTGATCCTTCATCAAAAGACCCTCGTCTTTTTCATATCACCCCCACAAAAATGTGACAAACACAAATTAGTTTCATGAATAAATTAATTTGCTAGAGAATAATTAATAAGATAAATTATTGGGCTAGAGTAATATCATGCTTACAACACTTTGATTGTAGCAGTGTTCATCCACCATATGTAAGTGTTAAAGATAAGGTAGTCCACATTATTCCAATTAACACTATGTTTTTCAATTGATTCAGGCATGATAATACGGTTCAATATGCTATGCATTCTTGGATCATCTGAATTTGACTCTACAAGGAATGGTGCCCAGTAGAACTCCACCGTAGCGTTGTAATCCTGCACACACATTTCTTTATAAGATAGAAAATATTGGTACTAGGGATAATTATGAAAACTGAACCCACGAGTATTCGTCCGAACCCAACCTGAATTTAACGGGGAAACCAATGTGATTGGGTTCGGGTTTAACCCGAACTCAACTTTCTTGTTCGGGTTTGGTAGTTGATACTTGATACCTTACTCCGAACCCGATTAATATATGTAAAATTATAAAAAAATACATATATAAAAGCTATATATATATATATATATAAGTATATGTTTCAGGCGGTTTTTCGTCGGGTTCAGGTTACCCGAAACCCAACAAGTTCAGAGATGGTATCATTATTTTCAACTCCTCTTAATTCGAGTTCGAGTTTTGGATTTTCAGGGTTGGGTAAACACGACCCGACCCACCCCGTTGCCATTCCTAATTGGTACATGAAAAAGACATTTCAATGTAGGAGGTTTCGACCTAACATAGCAAGGTTTTGGAGAATAGATGTATGTAATCCCATTTTCACAACCAAAAAGATTATTTACAAGAAAAAACATAGAAAAATATTGGTAAGTACAAAAAATCAAATTAATTTTTTTTTCGTAGAAAAAAAGATAAATCTTATTATAATTAAATAATCAAGTTATGCATAATATATTAGCGTTCAGGATTTCTATATTATTATATATGGTAGATATGTCGTTCGACCTAACCAACCAGACCCAATAGGACTAGGATTTGGTTGTGATGTTGTATAATTATATGATTTATAGGACCATCTTGGACACAACATGCTCACCCTTAACTATAGAAGATTAGCATAATATTCCAAAGCCAGAGGTTGGTGACAAAAGCCAAATAAATAACTATGTGTTGACAAAAAAATAGGCTGAATTAGTCATCAAGTTAATTCACTGCCCCACCAAAGATGCATAACATGATTCTGATTGCTGACTATAACTAATGAAGATGAATAGTTTATTGGTCTAGTATTGTGCTCGTGATCAATCATTATGTCAATGTCATGTTTATGAAAATGGTCTTTCAATAAACAAATGATATTTTTACATTCTTATAATACAACTTCTGGTTTATAAGTTGATAGTCTTATAAAACTAAAAGTTGTTCCAAAATTGTTCCATTTAATTGTACATATAAATTTCAACAAAGGTTAGATCTGAAGGATTATTAGGGTCGTTTATCGAGTTGGTTTAGAAGAAGAAATGAAATACTTCAAAGTTATCTTAAAAGTGTGAAGCTTTATCTTTCCATTATTTCCACTTCAAAAATCAGTAAACAAATAAAAACAAAGCATGTTTGTTTGCTTCTATTTATTTGGGTTTGATTGGGCTTCTATGAAGTAAAAAAAGGATGAAAACTTATATTTTGTTAGTTGCAAACAATGTTGTTAGAAATAATATAAAATATTACTTTATATTTTTTATATTTTTATTTTAATTAAATGACATTTTTTTCATTGGCTTGGGACATCATTGTGATACCAAATGGGGACAGCAGATCCTCATTCATGTTTTTTTTGGGTAGTTGATAGATCAAGTTCAATGTCATTTTTTTCTCTGAATAAAAAAAATGATTTCCAAAAAAACAAAAAAATTTATGGCCCGGCTCTTTAATTTATAAGTGAATCACTTTTTTAGTCTAAAAATAGAATTTTTTTAGTATAAACAACTTTTTTTCTCTAAAAGAAACATTTTTTGCAATAAAGTAAAGAAAAAAATAAATAATAACACCTTTGATTGAGTCTTGTTAAATCTTAAGTTTTGTTTTATTGAGTTTGTTTCTTTTTATTTGGGTCATTATGAGTATTTGGTTTGTTAAAGTAATATATTTATATGGCCGTTTTTATTTATAAAAATCATTTTCCAAAATAAAAGGTAACAACTATAAAAATGGAAATAATTAAACAAAAACTACTGTTATTTTCCAAAATCCGAAACGTTGAAGAACAATACTAATGGTTTTTTTTACCATGGAACTCTGACAATTTTAACTTTTCCCTTAAATTTTTGGTGCATTTTTTCAGATAAATATAGAATAAAATATGAAGTAAGATATATAAATATAATTTCTGAAATATCTTTAGTTTGATTATTCACTATTTAATTAAATTATTTTTTCTTGAAGAGTTAATAATGATTAAATATAAATGATAGATAATAAATACAATGACAATATATAAAACTTATTTATTGTCGGTACATATTTTTTTATTTTATGTGAATAGGATAATATAAATACTATAGAGTTTACCATATAAATACAGGGTTAGAAATGTCCATGAATTAAAGACCCCATATTTATTTGAAAAAAAAAGCTTGTAGGTCCTAAGTTGAAGAGATAGAGATAAAGGGAAATAGAAACCTGAATTGTGAAGATAGAAAGAGAACCAGTTTTGTTCATACTCTTTTTGTCTTGATGAGGAATAACAGACTGAACCAAACACACCATTGATTCCCACTGATTCCTATTCAATGAATCTCCAACAAACATAAGCCTCTTTCCTCTAAGCTTCTCAAGCAAAACTCTTGCTTTGAACCTACCCAAAATCCAATCAATATTATCATTATGTACCCTAATATATTCAAGTTAAATATTCAATATCAGAAAATAAGAATATGGGTCGGCAAACACGAATCAACTAAATATAAGTGGTTACTTTGGCAAAGAGCAATCTCTTGGTTGCCATCTCCAATTCTGATACATAGAATCAGGTCTTCCATTTTTCATGCACGTTACTTGTTTTGTGAGGAATTCACATTGCTCTTCTTTGTACAAAGGATGTGTTATATTATCAAAAACCCATTCTCCTGTGAACAAGTCACACTCTTTTGGTGGAAGAAACTCAAAATTTTCATCTCCCACTTCTTCCACACCAATATGTTCATCTTGGGTTTCTTCAGAATCTTGATCTTCTTGGCTTTTCTCAAGTTGAGTTTCTGAATTATTCAAAACTGTAAGAGTGATAGTGTCATTGTTCTTGGTACCTCTTTGAACTGTAACAGTAGTGACAGTGTTTGTTTTTGATTCCTCTTCATGGGCTTGTTGAGATTTAGGCCATGAGAATGGGAAATTTGTTATTGACTTAACATTCTCATTGTACATGAACACCCCAAATAGGAACATGAACAAGACCACCACAAAAATTGAGAGGTTGTTATTCTTCCACAGCTTCATTTTTCTGAGTTGGAAAAGTTGCAAGGAAGAGAGAAAGATTGAATAAAAGAATGTCTTTGTGAGAGAAAGAGCAAAGAGTGGAGAGAAAGATATAGTAATATAAAGAAATGAAGAATCACATTGAGATAAAGAAAGAAAGAAAGAAAGAGAGGTTACCATAAGAATATATAATTTAGTATATGAGCCATAAGTTTCAGCATCGCCTACGTCTTGGGAATGATTTAAATATCTGTTGGACTACTCCTCTTATTGTCAATTGATTTTGAGATGGAACCTTAACATGATATTAGCTACATCTTAACTTTTCGGTTGTTATGGACTAATTATTATGATGGTTATTTTTGCTTCATTATCATTGACACGAGACAGCGTATATGACATGATCTAAAACAATAAATCTATGTTCTAATTGGAGTTTGGTGAAATGGTGTTGTCTTTGAAGAGGAAACTAGGTTAGAATATAATCCATTTGCAACCACTTTCAACATATATGCCTCTTTTTAGAGATAATAAGTGAGAGAGAAAGAGATGAAGAGGAATGAGTAATATCAAAGGGTTCAAGGTTGGTCCTTGTCTGAGTCACTTGAAAGGGTTCATAGTGTGGTTGAGTTCAAAGCTCTTTAGTAGACAAAGTGTTGTTGTCTTTCAGTTTCAGATTGAAAGGCAATGCTTGATCATTGTGGTGTTTTTTTAATGTTAATTCCTTCCATAAAAAAATAATACTAATTTGGTCTTTTATTTTCTTTTAATATTTACCAATTTTATATTATGCTATAAAAATATTATATTTTTATCAGATTATACCAAACTATATTGTCCAACATTCCTTCCTTCAGAACATAATTTTGATTTTTTATTAGAATTTAGAGTAATTTTGTGATTTTGATGGTGATGGAAAAATATGAAAATGATGAAAAAGGAATTAAAATGAGGAATGAAAGAGAAAAACTACATAAATATTCAATTTCTGGCGAAAAACAATAAATTTGAGCCAATAAATATACACAAATCAATAAGATTAAAAGTTAGTTTAATTAATGATCATTTCAAAAATTATATACATTTATCTTTAAATTTTACTACTCAAATAAGATCCAATAAGTTAATATATTTTCATTTCTCAAAATAATAATTATTTGTGGTTGAACCACTTCATAATCCAATAAAAAATAAACACTGTGATGACTAAATGGTCAAATTCACACATATTGAAAAATTAAAGAACCAAACTCACATTTTTATTAAAATATTATATTAAAACCTTAAAATAAGATAAATAACTAAAAAAAACTAGTGTATTATTCTACAAGTGAATGTGTAATCAGAGAAAAAGACTATAAGTTGATTTTACTTCGTCAGCACATTTATGATTTATGTGTTATTATTAAATAAGAGTTATAAATGATTCATTAATGCTATTAAACACAAGGGAAAAAATGTATATATTCAGAATTTTACATATTATGAATCTACCATTTATTATTTATATTTAATTATTATTGAATTTTCAATTAATACAATTAAATATAACTACATCACTGTAATATCATGTTAATCATAATTGTAATTTTATATTGTTAATCAATAATTGTAATATCATATTAACTCATAAATATGATTGTTAGGTTTTTAAAAATTGATGTTATATTGTTAAGAATTGTGATGTAATGTTATATTGTAAATTCAAATGAGTAGTCTAATGTTATGTTGTTTAAACAGTTTTTACTAAATCAATTTACATTGTTGAAGTAGTAACTTTGTTTTTTATATTTGTTTGAGTAAAATTAGTTGTGTTTAATAGTCAATTTAAATTGTGTTTAAAACTTTAAATTATGTTTTATAATTATTTCTCTTATTGATTGTCTAAATAACATTAGAAAACAAACACACAATTACACAAATTATTCATAATTATTTTTAAATATTTTTGAATTTGTTGACACCTAGAGATCTGTTGGGTACCTAAGGAACTGTAGATAGCAAATTCATCGATTATCAACACGGGTCCGGAGCGAGTCTTGGTCAAAAGCACTACCTGAACTCATCCAGACTCATTATTATCCCTAGGAGTTAAAACTAAATAAAATTTTTTTATTATTAAATATTTGATTTTTACAAAAATAAAATTGGTCTTTATAACCTAAAAAATGTTGTTTTTACTATTACAATGCTAATAGAATTGACCAATAAAATAATTCAATATTAATTGTTCTGTTTTGCCTCCAATTTCCACCTTTGGTGAATGATTGCAAAAAGTTGTTTACCTACATTGTGGGGGCAAATGAGTTTCTTATTAGGTTTACTTCAATTAGTTAGGTCCTATAATGCATAAACCTTGATTATGGTTAGGGACTATTTCCTCAAAACTCACCCACCAATCTTGATTGTGGATAGTTCATCTATATAGTTGGTGCAACCATACAAACTTGATATCCTTAGTTACTTTTATTAACTCTAATTAATTGGTAATCATTTTTTAAATCAAATATCAAATATTGTTGTTAAAGTTAATTAATTGGTAATGCTTTTTGTAAAAGTAAATATCAAATTTTTAGTATCTTTTGGTTGAAGGAAAGTAAAAGCAAATAAATCTCGTATAATTTTTAAAATTATTGTGAACAAGATTTTAAATCTAAGTCGATAACCATAATTCAATTTAAAACCTTTAGTTGAGAGTCTCCATAATTATAACAATATTTTTTAACAATAGTTCACAACATTAAGGTTTTGAGAATCTTCATAACCGAAATGGCTTCTTAATTTTAAAACCTTGCTTTTGGCTATTGTTTATTGTCATGTACTTACCAACTTCACTTCAATTGGGTGTTAGTTATAAGGAAGGACAAAGCTTTTATTCCAAGGCACGTATGCAACAAAAGCTAGAAAAGGTGTTAAGCTTAAAAAGAGGAAAAACTATATAATATAAAGCATCAAAGATTCTCATAAGTTCCTTCAATATCATTCTTTTAATCTCTTATTACCATCTAATCCGATTTCAAATGTATACATCATGGTAGCTGTTTGACATCACCATTTGTTAAAGCCAAACATGGCCTATTTTAAAAGTGAAAGGATTAACTACTCCTACATAAATATATTGAAAATCATCACCTAATCTTATCTAAGAAAGTAATTAAAATAATAAGTATAATATCTATGCATTGTCAGTTTAAAGATTTATACGTATTTAATATATCATCTAACATTTATTTATATTACTTGTATTTAAAAGTCAATAATGATTAAATATGGATAATGAATGATGTAATGATGATGTAAATAACTCTTACATTCATGCATTGTTTTATCAGTGAATGATTGTGGAGCAAGTGAAATCATAAGATGAGCCATAACTCATTTCATCAGCATTTTGTTTCCATATGCAGGTTGTTGGTTTCATTTTGATGTTGGTCTTTCTTTCTTAAGGTTAGATGATTAATAATTATAAAATATAAACAAAAAAGCATTAGAAAATTAAATGGATAATCTCTTATTTCATTTATATAAAAAAAATAACTTCTTTTATTCCAATCTGTATTGAGTAATTAAAGCATGTAACCATGTATTTTCACCCAGCATTACAATATTCTGGTATTAACTTGGGCTTGATAAATAATCTTGTAAAGATATATGATGCAGATAGTTCCTATGCTGAAAGTTCACAATAATTTAAGGGTGAATCAATACTGAACAGAATGAACTGCATTCATGAAGGAAGCTATTCTTGATTGATCCTTCCGGATACCGTCCGATGCACATATACCACTACTGATATCCACTCCTTCAGGTTTGAGAGATGATAGAGCCTCAGAAACATTCTCAGGAGTGACCCCTCCTGCTAAGAGCCAACCATATTTGCTTCTAATTTTTGGTAGTTTAAACTTCGCCCAATCGAATGCTTTACCACTGCAAAAACGTTTCTTGTGTTCTAAGATTATACTACGCAGAAAAAATCATATTATTCGTGCAAACCGTTTTTACACCAGTGATTGGCATGCAAATAACTTGTGAACATTGTTTATTATGTGATGACCAGAGATGTTAATCTATTGATAGTTGTAGGTTTCAGAGGTTTCAAATAATTTAATCAATTAATATCTCGAGTCTGCATGTAATTCGAGTTCGCAAGTTATTTGCATGAGGATCATGTTCAACCATACGACGAGTATGTCTTTACCTGCCACCCTTTGCACTATCTACCAGAACCCAATCAACCAGAGAACACTCTTCATCAGAAATTGCATTTAAAAGGCTCCCATCCCCATTTGCATGAAGAACATATAT
This sequence comes from Lupinus albus, assembly GCA_009771035.1. NCBI lineage: Eukaryota > Viridiplantae > Streptophyta > Magnoliopsida > Fabales > Fabaceae > Lupinus > Lupinus albus. The sequence continues at coordinate 882,586 of CM020006.1, forward strand.
TACTCGGTTTTCCGGAATTAGAGATGGAAAAGCTAACCGAGACCCATCTCCATGAAGCTGCATTGTCCAAATGTTATGAAATCATATATTTACTTGTCACGAAATAGACATAAAAATCGTGCAAAAAATATAAGTCAGGTCTAGAGTGGGTAGATGTATACCTGGACAAATTCAAGGTTAGATGCATCAGAAGCTCTTAATATTGTTTCTGCGTCATCATCCACAAATACCCCCACAGGCTCTGCTCCGTAATCCCTAGCAACTTTTGATATCTCCTTCGCAACCGAAAGTGAAACAGAACGTTTGGAGTTTGGCCACATGATCATTCCAATAAAATTTGCACCAGCTTCAGCTGCCATAGCAGCATCTTTAGCTGATGTAATGCCACACATCTTAACCAAAGGTTGATTCTTTTCAAGCTCTTTTGGTGAGCATGAATCGTTTCTCAACTCAGTATGTTTGCAGGAAACTTTATACCGTAAGCAGCATCTCACACTAGAAAATTGCAGCTTCTCTCCTCTCAAACCTACATAAATCATATGTTAAAACATTTTAAAAGTGGCTCATTTAATAATTATGATCTAGTCTCCTTACATATTCACCATAAGCAAAGACATAAAATTAAGTCTGCATATGCTAGTTTGGTTTGCCGTAAACTTACATACTCTCATAAATTCTACCGGAAGAATACAATATAATATATAATCAATTAAAAATAAATCAGATTACCCAAAACCGGCCCTTTGTGGATATTTGCAGCTCTAAGTTGCAAGTAACTTCCGGTGCTTGAACCTGTACCAAAAGAAAGACCATATCTTGCATGGTCAGCAAAAAATGCATGCAGGGTTAGACATAAGTACATGCAGAATTAATTGTCACCTACAATAGTGTGGAAATGCTAGATAGATATATACATTTAAAAAAGATTTAGACTATGAAGCTCTTTCATAGTCAAAAAATGATATTTCAAAATTATATACCATGGCCTATGATCATTAAGAAGTACTATTAGAATTGAAGGTTAAGTATGAACCAGATTCTAGTGCAGAGACCAGAGAAGACACTTCTAATGCATAATGCTATTCCAGCAAGAAATGGAGAAAGCAAATATAGGACACAACATTTAGTCAATGAAAAATCTGAATGCACAAAATTGAGCCCAACTAACCTAAATATGAAATTGTAATCAGAAAAAGAGCATTTAATGAAAATAATTTAACAAAATTAGACGAAGCTACAATACTAGATAAATAAATTATTGAGGCATTGGAAGGCACTGGGAAAGAAAAGAAGTACTTATCAGTTATGTTATGAATATGATAGCCAAATGCCTGAATTGCTCTCCAAGAAATTAGAAGTTTAGAATGAGAGCCACTTTTAAACCTAGTAATTATATGAAGATGCTCACACTACCAGACGAGCAATAGATTCTGTGAAAAAGAAACGTATTTTCCCTTTGTTGATATTGGAGATGAAGACAATGCCAAGTCGGAATGTTGTTAAGCAAGTTACGTGCTGATGCTATGCACATCAAAGAATCCTTATTGTATTAAAACAAATTTAATTTTTTCAGGTTCCGCGCCAGTTTCTTCCATTTGATCAAAGTGAGAAGGCACTTCTAACTGAGTGCAGAGCAAATATTATAGAAATCCAAGAAATAACATCGCTCTCTGGTAATTAGTTTGTATATCCAACATACTGTATCCAAATTGCCTTGATTGGAGTACATTATGATCATGGAATTAAAAATGGACAAGTTCCACTCAACTCCTTGGTAGATTACCCATCCATGAAGAATGCACGTGAATTTGGATACCATAATCAATTGCTTCAAAACAATAAACATAGATTTCAGGGCTTTGAGGACTTGTTCAGGTACTTGGATTTTTCTTTACATTAGGGTATAACATTGGTGACGGATGAGAAGTGAGAATGATTTAGGTTATAGAAAGGATTAAGTAGTTTTTCCTTTCTTGCATTCGCCACTGTTTCTATTTCCCAAGTTTCCGTTTGTTGGTGTTCCTCTTCAAAGAGTACAAGCTCATTAGATTTGCAGGGAAGCTTAGCGGTTGAAGAGTGGCTATCATTCTAAATTTCTAATTTCGTGGAGAGCAATTGAGGCATTTCGGATTTTGGCTATGATAACATAATTTGCAAGCACTTTTTTGTTTCACCTCATCCCTTTCGAAAGCTTCAAAATCTTAAGGTCACAAAAAGTATGTCGCGTTACACAGAAACACATGAAAAATTCAATGACAGCAATAATAACTTGAACATCTTAGACAGATACATATATTCAGACACATTAAAACAAAATAGGTACACCGGCTATAACATAAATGTCGAGATACCGAACATTTACAAGGAGCAAAGTTCTAGACTAATAAACTCTTTCAGGGCTGCACTTCAAATATAAGGAGAATTATGTCATGCAAACAGAAATTGCTTCTGATATAACTGTGTATACAAAAACTCTAGATGGAATTTGCAATCTCCAGAAAAACCAGTCAAATAATCTGTACCAACACAACCTTATGCAATGTATTCAGTGCCTGCATACTTTATCATTAAGGGTCCGTGTCTACAAGCTTTTTCATACAAAAAAAGTGATTACTTTGATTTTAAAAAAATTACTTCCGATGCTTGTATATTTGTTTGGGTAAAAAAGATCTGAGATTTAGCTTTTCTGAAAAGCAATATCACTTTTACTAAAATCACTTTTGCTAAAAATCACTTTTTTTAAGCAGAAACAAATGTGCACTAAGCAAGACTCTACAGATAAATTAGATTAATGGGTTTGGTGAATCAATGTAAAGAATAAGAAAAAAACAAAAGAGATTAACAAATTCTTCAACGAATTATTATTATTATATAAAGAGTAAAGCAAGAAAATGGGTTTTTAAAAAGGAAAAAGAGAATGTAAGTAAGTATAACAAATAATAAGGTGGAAAAAAGTGAAACCTAGAAGCATGTTGAAGAAGGAATGAAGCAATGTTATTTCTTCAAACTTAGAAAAATGTTTCACTGTGACGCCTCCACCAAAGCTAGCTTCTACGCTGATGTGTGTTCTGCGGAGAAGAATAACAAACACATGAGTTTTTTATTTCCTAACCTTTATTACCGTAATTTGCATTTTTTTAATAAAAAGGGAATCTACTAACTCCTTTTTTTCAAAAGCGGAAAATAAATAATTTCTCATCATTTTGAAAAATATTAATATTCAGGAGTTTGTTAGCATATTAATTCTTTTATTTCATTTGGATAGTAATATTGATACAATCGACATCGGGTAGTAGAGATGGCAAAACGACCGTCCGACTCATTTTGCATGTTCTTGCAAATGCCCTAAAATTTTTAAGTGAATGTGGGTTTGTCTGTATTGTCTTAACGAACAAAATTTTATGTCATACCTGTTTTAAAATGGGCCAACAGGTGTACGAGCAGCCTACAGGTATTATTCAAGTTTAAAAAAAAGTTCATATAATAAATAAAAAGAAATTAAATAAAGTAGTTGAAGATAAAAAAATTAACAAAAACTTTGATATTTTTTATTTAGTTTAAGAAATCACATTAGATTATAATTTTTAATGCATTACAAACCATATTACATCATATTTTATTTGAAATTTTCTTATTTGTCGTCTGCATTGTCCATTTGAAATCCTCGCGGGCTTGGCGGGTAGGGCGAAACAGACAAACAGATAAAATTTGTATGCCCTACCTGCAAAAAAATGAGGGTTATGCAGCCACGTCCGCAGGCATGGCCCGTTTTGCCATCTACAGTAGGTACCTTTAAAAAATGCAAGCAATATTAGTTTTGGGTGTGAATTAGTATTTTGAATGAAGTAATAAGGTGGTCTAATGGTTAGACTGAAAAGTTTAAGGAATAAAATGAAAAAGGTTGAGAGTTCGAGTCTCACCCACAACAAATTAAAAAAAATCGTAAGGTGGTCTATTGGTTAGGGTGGAGAGTTTAAGAAATGTCCTGAATGAGGTTGAGAATTCGAGTCTCAACCACAATATTTGGCTATAAAAAAATTATTACGATACTAGGGATGACAATGGGTGTTTATGGGTTTGCTCTGTCATTTTGGGAACCAAAATTGCCTCGAACCCGCTCAAGTACCGATTGGGTTTGTTACTCGTGGATTATTGGGTACCTAGCGGATCCGTTATCGATCAACATGTATCCAAAAATTCAAAAATATTTAAAAATTGTAAATAACTTATACATTTGTGCATGTATTTCCTATAATTATGTATGTTACTTTAGACAATTAAATAATAAAAATAATAATAACAGTTACAAAAATTCCTCCATCAAAATAACGTAATTTAAAATATAAATCTTTTTACTATAAAAACATAATTTAAAATAAAACAAAATACATGTTTAAAATCCCTCCATCAAAATAAAATTAAAAATACTTTTTTAGGCCAAAGGTGCTAGAGTATCAAAAATATATATATTAAGAGGTCAAATACAGAAAAATTGAACAGTCACACAAAATTTCTAAAGGCAACAACAAAAACTAGTCATGAAGATATGTTTCTCGCTTGGGTGATAGTAGCCGCCTGGGCGAGAAACTCACAGAGAGAAAACTTCATGCAAGGAAATCTCACTTGAGCGCTAACTTCTCGCTCAGGCGAGAGACTGACAGATAGATTAGCTTACAATCTTGGAACTGTCGCTTGAGCCATATCCTCTCGCTCAGGCGAGATGCAGACTTGGGCTTGAGCAACGCTCTGACTTGGGCGAGAGATCCACAACTTCTTTTTCCACAAAGACTCGCTTGAGCGAGAGATTCCACCTGTGCGAGAAACCCACATAGAGCAAAACCTATACAAATCTAAACCTATAACTAGGCAATTGAAAACTGTTTCTATTGAACTCATCAAAAAAGAAGGAGTTTCATCCCACCAAATGTCAGATCTAGTCATGAATTAACAAATATAACAACACTCATAATATCACAATTATGAAGGAAAATATATTTAGTTATGTTGATATATATATATATATATATATAAATAAGTGTGTGTGAATTGCGTGTTTGGATACCTCATTACCAAATCTAAACTTGTTTAACAACGAATTTCAAAATCTTGGGCCTAAACCAACAGTGGATTCAAAAACTTGAATATTTACTTGACATATTATCTATTTAATTATTGTTTCATATAAGTTTTATAGATTAAATTATAATCATAAATTTATCTCATATATATATATATATATATATATATATATATATATATATATATATATATATATATATATATATATATATATATATATATATATATATATCTTATTATTCATATAATAATAATTTTTTTATATATTGATTGTTCAAAAATATATAATTATTTAATTAAAATAAAAAACAAGTTGGGTATCACGGATATCCATTATCCACAAACAGTAAGAATATTGGTATGGATAAGCACTATCTGCTATCCTTAAATCACTCGTTCAACAATTACCAATACAAATAAAAAATAATTTATCTTTTACAGTTAGCTTGTTGGCAGGCACTTCGTGCCCGCCAAACCGCATTTTTATTTTCTAATATTATAATTTTAATTCTTATATATTTAATTTTAGAGAATTATATCACATTTTTTTATATCGAGTTTATATTATATTATAATTTATGTAATAGAAAAATATGAAAGTAATTGTAATATTATTAAAACTTATATTAAAAATTACATCAGTGGTTTGATATTTTTTATATAGATAATTTCTTCTAACTTTCATTGTTATTTCTTTTATTGTGTGGTAAACATTGTAATTAACACATTCAATAATTATTTTAATTTATTTACATTGTAATAATAGTTAATTAGAATGACAAAATATGCAATAAAAAAATATGAATGTCAAGAGCAAAGTAGAAAAATATAAATTACATCATGATGGTGGTTACACCATATTTTAGTTTTATATATAGTATAAATATATATAGTATAGTTATAGATGTATTATATTTTTTATTTATTTTTGTATGCTTATTATATATTAATTTTTAGGTAAAGATAAAACATATAAAACTAAAAACATTTCTTCGTGTGATAGAGGAGGTATATTTAGGGGTGACAATAGTGTGAGGCGGTTGTAGTTAGTGTTTACATCTACTCATGCTTATTTGCTGCTACCAAATTGATAGTGGACATTCATAGGTATGGGTTTAATGGGTCAGTTTGATCGATTTGTGTTAGAATCGAACCAAATATAAGGACATCATTTGGTTTGGTTTAATTAAAGTTGAAATTCTATGTATGAATCAAACCAAACTGACATTGAACGGTTCGGTTCCACAATGACATCGTTTCAAATTATATTTCATAAGGCACTATTTGTCCATTTCAACTACCATCTTAACTAACATGCTCACATGCATACTCCAAAATTAAAACACAATTCATATCCATAATTGCATAATACAAATCAAAACAAGTCATTTCCAAAAACTTAACAAAAAAAACTACTACATCATATGATTAGTAATAGGTTCTTATTAAATTATCTAAAAAATAGTAGACCACTTATATATGACGAGATCATTTATGAGGATAAAAATATGTTTTGGAAAGGAATTAATAAATATTAAAGAAATGATACAATGTTTGCACGTATCTCCATTTGAATTTTTTTTGAGCAAAATTGTCAAGATTTGATGCTAATAAAAGGGGACCCTTAACTATTAGTATATTTGGTACAATATTGATGGTAAGAAACACTAATTACTAATATACATGGCTTTTATGTTTCATATTAGTGTGTATATATCAATTATAAGTAAACTAAATATTTGTATACAAGTTAGAATTTCAATGTAAATAAACAATTATCTGTGAAGAAGACAAACCTTTCTTTTATTATAGAAAAATATTATGTAACATATTAAATTAATTAAGTCTACTTCTTTAGGAAGTGAGCAAACTCATAAACATATCTATTATAGAAAAGTGAGAATTCTTAGCTTTTCACGGGAAGAAAATTATACAACTAAGGAGTTGTAATAACAATTGTGAAAATAAATTTAGTTTTTATAACCATAAGAAAACAACAAGACTAACTTAAAATAAATCAAATTTTCATATAATGTATGGATAATAAGATCTATACATTTAAAGAAGTCAAACTCCAAATTTGAAATATATTTTAATTAACATGACATTTCTTTTATTCCTTTACTTATATGAATTAATGAAAATATTTTTTAAATATTTGGTTCGCTTTGAGCGATTCTTGAATCTCTAGGATCGTGACCCAAACCGATTTTAAACAATTTTTTTCAAAATAACTGAATTATAAAACTGAATCGAACCATAATTCTTGATTAGCTTTCGCGGTTTAAGTTGGAAATTCTTACACCCTTATTTACAAGTATTCAATATGTTTTCAAATAAGTTAATTTATTTCTTGTTTTTCTTGATTTCCTGAATTCTTGATTTTTTTAGTTTTTGTCTTCATGGATTCTTGAATTATTAATTTTCTTCATTTAAATTATTGATTTCTAGTTTTTCTTCATTTTATTTAGAATTATTGAGGAAGAGGTTAATGAAGAATGAGTTTGGATAGATGTAATTTTTAAATATAATTATATAAATAGAGTAGTTTATATATAAACTATATACTATTTTGAGGGTAATATAAAAAAATATTTACCAAAATGAGGCAGTCAAAATCAACCCATTATCAACCCACATCATCCATCATGTGAGTTGACTTAGAGGATTGGAGAAAGCTATTTAACATGATTCCACATATGGGTTGGTGTTTAATCTCACTTGATGTTGATATAAGTAACTAAAAGACATTTTATATTCTAAATACGTTTTTTTATCAGCTTATATTCTAAATACTTACTAGATAAGTAATCAAATAATAATATTTGTGTTATTTTAGTTGTGTAGTTATATTCAAATATCATTTAGCATAATTTTGTTGTATTAGTTATATATATCCAGAAAAATATTAATTTTGCTTCTCAACTATATAGCTCAAATGATAAATAAAATCATATTTTTAGATTTGAGGTATTTTGAAAATTATATAATCTATTTCGAGTAATATACATCATAAACAAGTATGATGTCATGTTATTCCCATGAATGTCAACAAAGACTCCATAAAAATATAAATGTCAATCAAACACATATTTTAATATAACCAGGAATGAAAATTTTGATAATAACATTCAAGATTGATATTTTTTGTATTAGTTATATCAATGTAAAAAAATATTAATCTACTTTTCTCAACTATATTTTTTTGTATTAGTTATATAAATCCAAGAAAATATTAATGTTTTTTTTAACAAGTGTATAGCTCAGATGATAAATAAAATCATATTTTTGGAATTGAGGTATTTTGATAATTATACAATCTATTTTGATTAATATGCCTCATAAACAAGTATGATTTCATGTTATTCCCAACAATATTAACAAAGACTCCATAAAAATATAAATTTCAATCAAAAACATATTTTAATATAACCAGGAATGAATCTTGATAATATCATTCCTAAAAATGTGATTCATAGAATAATAAATCTATACACTGAAACAAATACTTTATAGAAATTGCAAAAAGTGTACTAATGATTTTGCTTATTTTGAGCTATGGTGTATCTTAAAATTGCAAAAAATAAAAAACGTTGTGGATTTGGTGAACCCAAATGAGGAAGAAAGAAGCCCATAGTTATAGGCAGTTGGGGATTTGGGAGTTTAACCTAATTGAATTAGGAGAGACACACATAATTATATAAGAAGTGACACCTATGACAACATATAAATCATATTGTGAAAATAATAAAATATGAACCAATCACTCTTATTTGAACGATCTAACAAAAAAATATAAAAGAAAATAGTTTTTCTAAGATACCATGTAACCAATAACTAACTTTTAGTCATAACACATTCATATATAGTCATCCAAATTTATTCTTATATATTTTTGTATGTAATATTCAAACAATAATATAATAATAATGTAATACATTCATTACATATTATATATAAGTATAATGAATAAGTTATTTTTTATTTGTTTCGTTGAAAGAATGATTCCATACTACTATTCATATCAATCAAAAGAATTAAATGCTAAAAAATCATGAAAATTAACATTGGATGCTTTTCATTTTCTTTCCAAATTGAAAAAATGAAAATAACAATATTAATCTTGTTTTCTCAACTATATAACTCAAATGATAAATAAAATAATATTTTAATATACCCGATAATTATATCATCTATTTCAAGTAATATACATCATAAACAAATTTGATTTTGAGTTATTCTTAGAAATGTCAACAAATGTTCCCATGAAATATAAATGTCAATCGAATATATATTTTAATATATATGATAATGACAATCCTAGTAATTGTAACGCCCCGAAAAATACACCTTAATTTTAATGCGGAAAAAAGGGTAATTTTTTTTTTGAATTGGTGATGTACAAATATTGTTTCCTTTTTAAAATGTTTCCTTTTCGGGACATCACCTTAAGTAACATACTATGCGGAAATCACTAACTGTTACCTAACGGTAACTGGAATGATACAATACTTCCCTGAAATTTACTTCATCATTAAACAGTTAGTATTTATACAAAATATCTATTAATGGCGGAACATACACATCGCCCAACTAACATATCAAAATGCTATACTGCACAACACCTCCAAAACATGTACAACAAAAAGAACAGCAAACCCAGAGCTCAACGGCTAGATACCGCACTGCTAGGAGTGCTAGAACACTTACTGGGATCCTCCTCTGTGCCAGAGTCGGATGAGAGTTCTATCACCTCGATGGAACTCTCTATCACTCTATCACTCCATCCTCGTAAGCATCCGCCTCAGCCTCTATCTCAGTTGACTCATCCTCCATTGGCTCCGACGAGGAGCTTGGAGGGTAGGGAAGGGTTCTCCTACCCGTGGTCCCTAGTGGCATGGACCTCCTCACCGCTCGCCTGTATGCTGGGGCATCCAAACAGTCCTGCCAAGTCCTCTTTCGCGTCGAAGGCCCTGCCTCGACCGTTCGGCGGAAAGTCGTGTCGTGAGCCTCCGGTGCAACCAGAGTAGGCTCCCTTGGTGGGAGAGTGAAAGAAGCTTCAAGGTAGGCATGATGTTACGGTAGCCACATAGAAGTTCCGCGGCACACTAGCTCCAGCTCCAGGCCGCAAGGGCCTGTGTATGTATAGCGATCTCCCTCAATTTCCCATGCCCCCGTCTGGGACATGGGAAAGTGGTATCTCTGTATACGTGTAGAGTTCCCGTCCATATGTCCAAATTATAAACAAGTACAAGAATATACAAGTAGAGAGAGTAAGACATCTAATGAACAAAATTCATTGACGGCGTGGACTTACTCTGAATAGGACACTAAGACAAAAATATACTTTTCATAACATGAAATTCAATCATCTGACAAATCACATAATAATATACAGTCATCGTACAATATAAATATATCGTCGTAATCAATATATCATGGATCTCACATGCACAATACTAAAGAGGAATGATGATTATATCTCAAGTATAAAAATAAACGTTCGTGCAATGCAACGTATGAACGCTATGTCATTTCATCCACCTTACACCATTATCCACCCAAATAGCCTATTCGGAAACAACCGAGAGTACATGTCTCATACCAAGTCGATTGTACGCACCAAAATAAAATAACATCCTCACAAGGATGAATGATCGATCTGTTCCAAAGGAACTGTCCATAACAGGACGATGTCGTAGCAATGCTTTCTGGGCATCCCTCTCATCGATCACGATTGCAAATCGAGGGGTCGTCAGAGATTGTCTAGTTTGCGCTGTGAGAATTGTCCGATCCAACAGGATATCCTCTCCTAGGAATACAAGGGACTCGTCTCACATAGACTCTCCCTCAAGGCTTTGTTGACGAACCACCGTCAAGCAAAGTCGCCCTCCTTACATCTCAGTGCTCATACGTCATCCTGTAATGTTTCTTCTCCACTACTTCGTTATTCATAATGCACATGCTCTCTAACCGAAGTTAGCAAAATCCGAACTCTTAATCATTCTTTTATATAATCGGCCCATCTTAAGACATCTCCTAAAGGATGTCTGTTCCAAAAGGAATGCTTCTTATGGGACCCGTTTTTTGCTTTATCATTCAATAAGGATTCAAACTCCTACCAATATGATCCGTCGCTGAATATCCTGAACGGTCACCCGACCAAGCCTCTTATGGTCAGACGACCTCGCTGTATAGTAGCAGGTGTTCCTTGATAGGCCTTGCCCCAAGTCATGACGCCATGGTCGGACACTTGTCCTTAACAAGGTACAAGTACATTCATAATTATATCCTCACCACTACGACCGTTGTTGAATCCCGGAGCCGCCATATGGCTTTATCTCAACGGGTCGACAACCTCGCTCTGCGGCATCATCAGAGTCCTTTTTCCAACGCTCATCACATCATGATAATCAAATGCAATCTTAACAAATAGTTAATCAATCTCAACTCCTACGAAGGCACAAGTACATTCATCCTCGCCACTACGAACCATTATTGAATCCCGGAGCCACCATATGGCTTAATCTCAACGGGTGAACAACCTCGCTACATGGCATCATCGGATTTCCTTGACACAACGCCCATTCCATTCCAATAATCTCAGAATAATCCAATACATTCATAGCAAGTAATTCAATCCATCTTATAACAATCGATAAGAACATAGTAAGTAATCCAATCGGACTCTAACCACGACATTTGGTTTTTGCGGTTGCGTGGCTCCTTACTTTGAGTCACAATCTTGTTTATATAGAAAACATATCATACATTCCATTAGGATCAATGTGTAAGCCATAAAACACTCAAAAACAATGCAAAACATTGTCTGGATCGCGCCCAAGCGCGGAACCGTCGCTCAAGCGCCCAACGCAGGAAAAACTGGGCATCCTGGTGCTGTGTAGCTCGCCCAGGCAAGGGGGAGCTCGCCCCGGGCGAGGCCAAGCTCGCTCAAGCGAGCCTGGGACGCCTAGGCGAGGATGGTCCAGAACCAGGACCATCCTGGCCTCTTTCGGGCTTTCGAAACGCGACTGTTTTGCCATTTTTCGATCCCTGCACCCAGAAAATTGCCACACAACATTCTAATATCAATTTTTATATTATCACACACTATATCACATCAATATACATCATCATATCGAGATCTATGATCATTAAATACGAAAAATCGCTTAGTTTTACGGGTTTCTTAAAACCCAAGATAACTCCAAACTTTTGAGATAGTTTGGAGATCCGGGTGCCATATTCGGACACCACTGTGTCGCGATGTATTCTCTCTCACCTTAGTCTGTTGCTTGCTTTAAAAGGTTGACAAGGATGAGGTTTTCAAGATCCGATTTGCCGACTCTTCTTAACTACCATAATGAGAAAACCGTTAGTTTCGGGCTATCGAAAATCTATATTATCATAACTCTTAAAGACAAATGTTACTTATGATCTTAGGTTACTTTCATCTATCCGGTCTAAGTCCATATATACATTCTTGACCATCCTTTGTCATCGAAAGTTTGTCCATTAGTTCCATGGTTTTTCAAGATACAATTTTTTTTTACTAAAATTTGGATCTTTTTCTTATTATGAGCCTTATTTTCATGGAGACTTTTCTTAGCCTTACTCACCACTTTAAAGTGAGTTTCTTAAGTTAAAGTCTTCACCTTTTCTCCATATCTCTTAAGTTGTTCTTACCACTTTTCAAGTAAGCCAACTCAAGGATATCTCATATTTCATAACTTAGCTTTTTCATGATCATTTCAACAACAAGTTGATCTCATTTTTAAACATCATTTTACTAACTCATACTTTGTTAATCTTACCACTTTTCAAGTAAGTTAACTTGAGTATATCCAACAAGTTTCCTAATCATTCCAACATTCCATAACATAACCAAAAAGGCTAGTTGGTGTTGGTTTCATAGTCATCAACCAAATACACCATCTTTTCAACAACACTCATAAAACATAACAAAATACATATTCCTCAACTTGTCCAAGGCTATGTTTTCTAAAGCCAAAAACAAGTGGAAAATCCAAACTTTCTATTGTACTAAAAAACTCTCCAAAGGTTCCTTTGATTCTAACATCATCTCCTTTGGCTAAAAACAACAAAATACATATATTAAAGCATTTTAACACTCCATGAACACAAGTTGTTCATGGTTTCCATAAAACATTTTCATGAGTTCAAGAACACTCATTTTGAGTTTTTGAGTCTAAAATGAGTTTGAAAGCTTTTTAGAAAATTTCAACGGTTGAAAGTGTTCTTGATATGCTCATGATCAACATACTAAAATCTCATAACCATCCATTGGTTGGATGTTGAGGGATGAAGGTTGAAGAAGAGAAGAGGAAGATGATACCTTAACTTTTCTCCTCTCACTCTCTAAAACTCTAAAGTTTTCAAAATGAAAAAGTGAGTGAATGAGTTAGCCAAAGGTGCATAAGAGAGAGGAAAATCTGATTTATTGGGGTGAATAAGACAAAGATGGTTGACCAAGTACAATTGTGTAAGAGGTAGATGAGTGATTTTAGGGATTTGTGTAAGAAGATCTTGCCTTGGTTGACAAGTAACCACTCTCCTCGTGCGGCGCATACTCGTGATTAGCATTCGGCACGAATATTCTCGGTTACATTCGGTCGGATAATAATAATCTCCCGATTTTCTAGTTACGGTAGGATTTCGAATTTCGGCATTCCGAGTGAAAAATATTTAGAAAATAGATATGGGTACACTAGGGGTCTAGATTGACTCGAAATGAAATTACGAAGCCAACAGAGCGATCGGAATTCGATTCCGAGTTACAGAACTCAAAATCACATTTTTGAACCGTATTGAGCGGAATTTATCCCCGATAGTGGTCCAAAACCCACTGTCTCCGAAATTATCAAAATTTCCCATAAAATAGGAAATAATCAAACAAAACTAAAACTTAATTGTGGCTTAGCCAAATTCCTTACCAATTAGTGCAGAAAATTCATTTTATAAAAATAAAAATTAATAAAAACTCATAAAAATTCATAATTTCAAATCAGAAAATTCGTGGTGTTACATTAATAACATTCATAAGAATATCATTCCATTATAAATCTATACCCTGAAATAAATTCTTTATAAATGAATTTTTTTGACAAAATAAAAAAAAAATGTGTACTAATTGATTTAGCTTATTTGGAGCCATGGTGTATCTTAATATTGCAAAAACAAAAACAAAAAAAGTGGATTTGGTGAAGGACAACTCAATGAAAAAAATGAAGCCCTTAGTTGTAGGTGGTTGGTGTAACGACCCGATTTTCTACCATTGAAATTTTTTCATTTATTTTAATCCTTTCTTACATACAATCGTCACCTTCATTGAAAACTCTCAAGTATCACTCTTTGAAAATACCCTTTACACTATTATATTATCATACAAATTTATGTTGCGGAAAAACATAATTCATTTAGACAACATTTACCACATACATTCAGTTACGGGTTTTCCAAGGTTATAACGTCCATAACTACATGTCACCATATTATCCTAATCAGATTACATTTATCCCAAAATGCTATCGAATCAACTACAACGTCGAATAGCAATAAAGACACTCAAGTAAATAGACACAAAGACTTCCTATTTGAGCTTCATCCTCAAAATCCTTCATTTACCTACAATGAGATTATCATAAACAACACGCAAAACAAAAGGGAGTAAGTCATTAGTTCAAACTAACATCACATGATAATCCACATTCAAATACAATCAAGCTTTGATGTAATTCATAAACACACATACGAAATTATAAACATTCAAATCATCTTCCTTTAATTTCCACTTTACTCATATTCATCCTATAGTATATATATCCCATAATATATATTCTATAGTATGCATATTACGTTCGTTCGAAACATCATCGATCTCGTTCTTCATATCCACCCTATAACATATATATCCCATGATATATATCCTATAGCATGTATATTACTTTCTTTCTCAACATCTTCCTTTTTATCGCTCATATTCACCGTATAGAATATATATCCCATACTATATATCCTATAACATGCATACAACATTCATGTGACATTCACATTTCTCGTCATTCATATTCACACTATAGAATATATATCCCATACTATATACCCTATAGCATGCATATGACTTTCATGTGACATTCACGTTTCTCATCATTCATATTCACCATATAGAATATATATCCCATACTATATATCCTATAGCATGCATATGACTTTCATTTTGACATTCAGTTCTCATCCTTCATATTCACCTTATAGAATATATATCCCATACTATATATCCTATAACATGCATATGACTTTCATTACTCCGAGTCATCTTTTCATTGGGCCCCCCCCAACAATGTTACTTTCATCGGAGTCATCTTTTCATTGGGCCTCCCCCAACAATGTTACTTTCATTTTTATAACAGAAAAGTCACGCATTTTCCAACATAATGCATAAATTACAGACGTATCATTTTAAACCATTACCTCTTTCACATACCTCATTCATATCAGTAAGTATGATTTAGAGTCACTTATCCCTTACCTGAGTGAGTTTTGGGGATCGGTTCCGAGTAACTTTAAAAGTCTCCTCCGCGATTTCCTCTAACATTAGGATCTTTCCTCATTTCCACCAATAACAACAATGTTAGTCATTTATTCCAAATATCACATAAACAACTTATTTTGCATCATTTAATCATACAAAATATTCATCATCAATATTCAACCATCTAAAACATGCATAACATCTCATATTTCTATATTTCCAAAACTACTTCAATACAAGTTTCTAAATATCAAAGCATACATGTTCATCTCATATAACAACATTAAAGCACTACTCATTATCCACATCTAACATTTCATCTCTTTCTCTTTATACTCATATTCTCATTTTGGGGGTTTTTCATGAATAACCCATAAAACTTTCCATTCATCAAATACCAACTCTAAACCAAGAGTTTACAAGATAAAAACAACATAAAACGAACCATAACTCTAAAGCATGAGTTTCCATGGTTTCTCATGTTTTGACAATGAATCCAACATACCCAAAACAAGTTAGAGAGGAAGAAGAAGAGTTAGTAACAAGAGGTTTACCTCTTCTCAAGCTCCAAGATGAGTCCTAAGGCTCCTTGCTCTTGAAAAGCTCTCCTCTCTCTCTTCTCTTCGAAGTTCTAACCCTAAAATGTGTTTTGGGTTTCTATTTTATAGACACTGCGATAAGTGTAATCGATTACAAGTATAGTGTAATCGATTACACTGTGTAAATTATAGAGGCATCGTCGCTATGTAATCGATTACCAACATGGTGTAATCGATTACATTAATACGATGTAATCGATTACATTAATACGATGTAATCAATTACCATAAGTGTGTAATCGATTACACAGTGTAAATTACAAAGGCATCGTCGCGATGTAATCGATTACCAACATGGTGTAATCGATTACATTGTGTCAAATGTACATATCTGATGCTTTTAATCATCATGTAATCGATTACCAGGACTGTGTAATCGATTACACTGTGTCAGATGCACAGGTTTGATTAGTTTATCAGCATGTAATCGATTGCCAGGAGTGTGTAATCGATTACACTGTGTCAACAGCCCAAAATTGCCATTTCTCGCCTAGGCGAGACAACTCTCGCTCAGGCGAGAATCCTCCAGTATAGTCCAGGATTTCACCCTCCCAGGTGATCCTTTCTCGCTCAGGCGAGAATCTCTCGATCAAGCGAGGCTTCCAGGGCTGATACTATAATTTTAAAGATTAAAATTTGGGGTGTTAAAATTGGTGATTTGGGAGTTTAACATAATTGAACTAGGTGAGAACATATAGATGATATTGTGAGAAATAAGAAATATTAATATGAACCATTGATTTTTATTTGAATGATACATAGTAAAATATAAAAGCAATTTTTTTGTCATATTATATAATCAATAATTAACTTTTAATATTAACAATTTATGCGTGTTGTATGGCTCAATTTTTTTGTTATAAATTATGTATATATAATAATAATAAATAATATAATAATGATATAATACATTATATATGAGTATAAAGGATAAGTTATTTTTTTTATTTGGGTTGTTGAAAGAATGATTGTACCTATACTACTATTCATACCAATCAAAATAATTAATATGCTAACAAATTCATTAGTAGTAACATGGGAAGATTTTCATTTTTTCCAAAATGAAAAAATGCAAGTTAGTAATTTGAATAATGAGTAAATTGATGGAAATATAAAATACAATGGACTTAATATCTGCATAATAATATAAATACATTGTAAAAGTTTATATATTGTTAGAATATTATACGACATTTATATATTAATCATTATTGAACTTAATTTATGGGGAGTTTGTTTCAGTTTATTTCAAAATATTTCCGGGTATAAAACTTTCTTAAAGAAAGTGTCATTCCCACATCTAAAAATTGTAACTTCCAATTGTACTCATGTTTCATTTCTAGTTTTTTTTGGATTTATATATTTATATATTATATGTAGTGTCAGCATATGAAATGATGAATGGATAACACTATTTTTTTATTTATGTTAATAATGTTATCTATTTTTTAAATTCCATTTTTGAAGATCTAGAGATGTTGTAATCATTCTTCTAATTCCTTGATTCCTTTTTCACTTGATGTTAGTAATCAAATAGCAATGTTTTGGTTGTGTAATTATATTCAAGTATCATTTAATGTAAATTTGTTGTCTTAGTTATATCACATAAAAAAATAGTAATCTTGTTTTCTCAACTATATGTACTTAAATGATAAATAAACTAATATTTCTGGAATTGGAGTATAATTTGATAATTATACCATCTATTTCCAATAATATTATACACCATAAACAAACAAGTTATTATAAAGAATGTCAATAAAGATTCCCAAACATATAAATATCAACCAAACATATATTTTCATATGCCTAGAAATGACAATCTTAATAATAATATTCATGAAAATGTGATTCTTAGAATTATAAATCTATACCGTGAAACAAATGCTTTATAGAAATGAGTCATAAGATGGTCGAATGCAAGGGTGGAAGACTTAAGGGGTAAAGTGATAAGAAAGTTAAGAGTTCAAATCACAACCACCATAGAATAATAACATATTAATATTTGTCCATCAAAAAAAGAAAAGAAAGAAGCCCTAATTGAACATACTTAAATGAGGATTTGGGTGTTCAACCCCTAATTGAATTAGGAGAGACGCACATAATTATAAAGACAATGACAAAGGTGAGAACATATATAAGATATTGTGATAAATAAGAAAAATTAATATGAATATTTGATTCTTATTTGAATGGTTCAAATTAAAAGATAAAAACAAATAACTTTTTCAAGATATCAAGTGACCAATAACTAACTTTTAATCTTAATATTCAATGTATGGTTCTACGACCCAAGTTTATTGTTATATACTATGTATATATAATAATAAAAAATAATATAATAATGATATAATACATTTTATATATATATATATATAAATGATAAGTTATTTTTTATTTCTGTTGTGGAAAGAATAATTGTACAAATACTACAATTAATATCAATTTAAAGAATTAATGTGCTAACAAATTCATGAATATTAACCTTGGAATCTTATATATTTTTCCAAAATGAAAATTGCAAATTATAGCAAGCGTAAGGAACTTGAATAATGAGGAAAGTGACGGAAATAGAGAATACAATAAGTTTAATATCTGTACACTAAAAATTTAAGAGCATTTACATTGGTGTGTTATAAAACATTCATATGTTAATCATTATTAACTCTAAATTAAAATAAGTGATGGATGAATGACAAAATAACCAACTTTATACTGAAAATGGATAATTACTAAATTCTAAAATATGTTAGGTGAAAAAGATATTGGTGAATGAGTTTAACATTTTTGGATTACTATAAGAAATGGAAATCTGTAATATAATTTCATTCTTACCATATCCATTAGAGGAGTGATAGATGTGTCCTATCATTGACTTATTATATATAAGAGAACCATTCATTCTTTAAGATATCAAGAAATACAGAAACATATAATATTTTGTTTTCATTTTCAACTTTTTCAAATTATTGTATCATTCAAATGGCCAAACTTGTGTTTAACCATTGTCTTTTGCTTGTCATCTTAGCACTAGTTGCTGTAGGTAAGTATCTTATTCTTTAATTCTAACAAACAACAAAAATTATGTTGTTGTTTATGATAGTGATATTAATATTAATGTTTCATCTCAAAACCGATTGGTAATGAGAGAAGTAGCCAACATGTATTTAAATCATTCCCGAGACAATGAGGTAAGCAATGTGAGACTTACTTCCCAACATGTCCCCACTACATAACCTTGTCGGACCAGGCGAATGGTTACCTTTGACCCATAACTAATGGACATCTTTTGGCTCGTAAGTCAAAGTCAGAGCGAAAGTCCAACTTATTTTCGGCTGTCATGGGCCAAAAAATGTCTTTTAGTTATAGGTTAAAGGTAACTTTTCGCCTGATCCGACAGACTTATGTGGAGAAGGCATGTTGGGAAGTAAGTCTTATATCGCCTACCTTATTATCTCGGGAATGATTTAAATACTTGTTGAACGTATTTCTTTCATTATCAATTGATTTTGAGATAGAACTTTAACGGTTAACACTTTGTTTAATGATAAAAAAATACTTACCTTGTTTGATTATTTATTCTTTATGTATTTACAGCATCAGCAGATCGATGGCCACAATGCTCAGTTTCTTTGGGACTTTGCAATCAGTTTGGGGTACCATGTGATGTATTTTGTAAATGGTTGCACCCTGATGGCACCTCATATTGTTTCTATAATGTATGCTATTGTCATTATTATTGTGGTAAGCCACCATCAAGCCCCTAGGGTAATACGTTGTCAATAATAATAATATTAATAATAATGTGTCATCACCATTCCAATAATAGTTTAAATAATATTGTGTAGCTTGTCATTTTTATTATTTTAGAATTAAGATTTCAAGTATAAAAAATAACATTTGTTTAAAGTTTTTTTTGCATCACCAATGAAAATTCATTAAGAGAGAAAAAAATATTTAGGAGAACAAATGGTATTCATATACATATATTATTTAGACATTACAACCAAGGATACAATTAATAGGGTTCATTAACCATTCAAAAAATGAGAAATTGAAGCTAGGAAAGAAAAGTAAGTCCATTACCTCCTATGTGTGAAACAAAGTGTTCCAAAAGATGATTTTGTTCCTCACCGACCAATTAGTCCATAGAGTGATGGACCATAGTTACTTCCATTGTTCCTTGCACTTTTTCTCCATCCTCAACATACTTGTATGGAAAAATAAGTTGTTCTTCACTTCATTAGGGATAACTGAGAGAAAATTCCATAGAGTGACTAACCATTTGAGGTGGCAATACGAGCCAACATGGCCAACCTTTGGCCCCAATATATGGGTTGACCCAACCCTTATTGCTAAAAGACTTAAAATGTCACCCAAACCCATATTTGGCAGGGTTGGCAAGCCGACGGGTTGACCCGTTTTCTTTTTCTTTTCAAAAGACACATTTACAATCAACTTAATCATAATTTCAAAAATAAATAATCATCATGTCTCATAAATGTCTTTTAAAACAAAAAATCACAAAAAAAATCAACACAATCTTAAACTTTTAAACTTCTAGTTTATAATAAAGTTTCAAACTCCTAAGTTTTAAACATTAGATGGTCAGTTGGAAGCTTTCACTTTTTATGGAAAAAATATTCTTTTAAGAAGACTCGTATATGAGTGCTAACCAATTTAAAGAATAAATTACAATTATAAGTTAATGTCTTGTATATGACATAAATTTCTTATCAGTTATAATATTAAATAATAGAAAACCCAATTTAGTATTAATATTATTAATCAATTTAGTATAACGTGTGAAATCTATACAAAAGTTTAATAATAATATAAAGAGTAAATTACACTGATATACTGTGAGTTTTAGTGAAATTACACAAATTATTCTTTCAATTTTTAGACTGATACTCCCTAATACAATATTAATGTTGGCCCGCCAACCTGACCCAATCCTCGGTGACCCATCTAAACTAAATTAAGTCCATCTAGAAAGCATAGTGCTCCTCTTCATTTACAAATTAGGCTTAAGCAGATGATCTTGATTGACTTAAATATCAATTTAATAGTAGCTCTCCAAACTTGAGAATGTGAATCAATATGATCATCTCAAATGAAATATTATGTTGCATGTTTATTATATTAAAAATTATATACTCGCTGAAATCAAATTGACATTAATATTGTTATGAATGTTTATATCATGTAAAATACACATTACAAACAATAGGAAAATGAGTTAATATGTATGAGAATGCTTGATATTACACCAAAACTAAAAATTAACATTAAATGATGACAACATATTGGATATTAATGTCAATATTAACTTTTTATAATGTATAGTCTATATTTATTGCATGTAAATTACAGACTACAAACGATATGAAAACAAATTGATAAACATTGTAGTGTGTAACAAGCTAATATATATAAATCCAAATAAAAAGAAAACATATGAATTAATATGGGTGCTGTAACATCCTGATTTTTGAGTCTTTAAAATTATAGTATCAGTCCTGGAAGTCTCGCTTGAGCGAGAAAGGATCACCTGGGAAGGTGAAATCCTGAACTATACTGGAGGATTCTCGCCCGAGCGAGAGTTGTCTCGCCTGGGCGAGAAATGACAATTTTGGGCTGTTAACACAGTGTAATCGATTACATGGTCCTTGTAATCGATTACATGCTGATATCTGATCAGACATGTGTAATTTTTATTATGTAATCGATTACACTATTCATGTAATCGATTACATAGTATAAAAATGTCAGACATGTGTAATTTTTATTATGTAATCGATTACACTATTCATGTAATCGATTACATAGTATAAAAATGTCAGATATGTGTAATTTTTCATGATGTAATCGATTACACTATGCATGTAATCGATTACATCATATAAAAATATCGCCACTGTGAGATTCTCGCCTGAGCGAGAATCCCTCGCTTGGGCGAGAGCGTCCGAGCTATAAAAGTGAAAAAAGGGATCTAGAAACCCTAATCTTCATTTTCTTTCTCCCCCTTTCTCTTCCAACGGCGGATCCACCCAAATGAACCATTCTCCCCTCCACTAAGCCTCAAAACTCATCAAAACCTTCCTCTTGCTTCATGGTAACACATTTGGAAAAGCTTGGAGGTGAAAAAGCAACAATGGAGGTTGGAGGAGATGAAGGGAGATGGAGCTCTTTTGCGGAGCAACGGAGCTTACGCAACCTAAGGTGAGGGAGAAGACCATTGTGGTCTTAGAGTAATTCATTAGAGTCATCATTCTCCGATTTCCCTCAAGAATCGGAGCATATTAACGGATAGAAACTCTTTTGGGTGTTTATGGCCCATGTGAGAAGATGGTTCTAACGTTAATGTGTTATATGATGAAGAATATGTTGTGTGTGGTTTATTTATGATAATGTTGTGTTATGGATGGTTGATTTGCTATAAACATATATGGGTGTGTTTGTATCAATGATTGTGTGATGATTATTGATTTGTTAAATGTGGCGACGAGTATGTCTATGAAAATGATTAAGTTGTGAGTCGCTTAGTTGCTATAAACATATGTGGGTTTATTTGTAATAATGATTTTGTGATGAACCGCTTGTTGGTGATAAATGGGCATAATTATATTATGTGATGATGATGTTGTGAGTGGTTCTGTTGTGGTAGGATATGAGATACATTATGTTTATGACATTGATGTGGTGTCTTGTGTTTTGAGGAAGTTGCAATGTTAGAATAATGCAGTGGAAATATTATATTGTGATTGATGTTGTAGTATGGAATTGTGACCTGCCCTTCGTGGTATGGAATTGTGACCTGCCCTTCGTGGTATGGAATTGTGACCTGCCCTTCGTGGTACGGAATTGTGACATGCCCTTCGTGGTATGGAATTGTGACCTGCCCTTCGTGGTATGGAATTGTGACATGCCCTTCGTGGTATGGAATTGTGACCTGCCCTTCGTGGTATGGAATTGTGATTTGCCCTTCGTGGTATGGAAATGTGATATGTCCTTCGTGGCATGGAGTTTGACCTGCCCCTCGTGGTATGAAGTTTGACCTGCCCCTCGTGGTATGGAGTTTGACCTGCCCCTCGTGGTACGGAGTTTGACCTGCCCCTCGTGGTATGGAGTTTGACCTGCCCCTCGTGGTACGGAGTTTGACCTGCCCCTCGTGGTACGGAGTTTGACCTGCCCCTCGTGGTACGGAGTTTGACCTGCCCCTCGTGGTATGGAGTTTGACCTGCCCCTCGTGGTATGGAGTTTGACCTGCTCCTCATGGTATGGAGTTTGACCTGCCCCTCGTGGTATGGAGTTTGACCTGCCTTCGTGGTATGGAATTTTGATATGCCTTCGTGGTATGGATGTGACCTACATTCGTGATGTTGATTTGATTGGCCCTTTGTGATATTGGGTGGTCGTAGTTGTATTGAATTGTTGTAGAAGTGTTGTACTGATGCGTTGAAATGTCTAAAAGAAATGTGGTGATTATACTGATTGAATAGGTGCACATTATGTGGTTTAAGGTATTGACTGGTATATAAATGGTATATGTTTACTATGAATGATTTTAGATGATTGTATAGGTTGTTATACTTTAATGATATTACTCCATGTAATTCCACGCTACGGTCAGCGTAGTTGGTTCTTACTCCTTATACTTTTCCTTGTCTATGTGTTATATATGAGTTCAGGATGTTGCTGTGGCGTCGTGGATGTTTGCTGATGGGAGTATAGACTGGAGTAGTCGTTTTTGTATTCCGAAATTATATTTGTATAATGTATGTAATATGAGAAATATGTTGAAGTAACTATGTTGTATAAATGAACTTTTTCGAAAGATGCAATAAGATTAGCATGAATACCTTTATCAGTGTTGTAATTGAAACAAAGGATAATTGTATGAATTATGGATTAGAATAGAATGTGATGTAATGTTTTTGATGAAAAAGTATTATTGATTAGTTCCGCATTTTGAATTGGGAAACTTAACTAATATTTACATTTAATAAAGTTTCAAAATTTTCGAGTTATGAAAATCGGGTCGTTACAGGTGCAATTGGAAGTTATAAATTTTAGATGTGGAAATGAAACATTCACAAACTATTTTTCCGTGGGAATTAGAAAGTATTGAAACCTGACAATATATTTTCCATAGGAAAGTTTTATACCCAGAAATATTTTGATATAAATTGAAACAAACTTCTCATAAAATAAGTTCAATAATGATTAATATATAAATATTGTATAATTATTACGCATATATTAAACTCATTGTATTTTATATTTCCAACAATTTACTCATTATTCAGATTCCTAACTTGCATTTTTTCATTTTTGGAAAAAATGAAAATGTAACACCCCAAATTTTAATCTTTAAAATTATAGTATCAGTCCTGGAAGCCTCGCTTGATCGAGAGATTCTCGCCTGAGCGAGAAAGGATCACCTGGGAGGGTGAAATCCTGGACTATACTGGAGGATTCTCGCCTGAGCGAGAGTTGTCTCGCCTAGGCGAGAAATGGCAATTTTGGGCTGTTGACATAGTGTAATCGATTACACACTCCTGGTAATCGATTACATGCTGATAAACTAATCAGACCTGTGCATCTGACACAGTGTAATCGATTACACAGTCCTGGTAATCGATTACATGATGATTAAAAGCATCAGATATGTACATCTGACACAATGTAATCGATTACACCATGGTGGTAATCGATTACATCGCGATGGTGCCTTTGTAATTTACATTGTGTAATCGATTACACACTTATGGTAATCGATTACATCGTATTAATGTAATCGATTACACCATGTTGGTAATCGATTACATAGCGACGATGCCTCTATAATTTACACAGTGTAATCGATTACACTATACTTGTAATCGATTACACTTATCGCAGTGTCTATAAAATAGAAACCCAAAACACATTTTAGGGTTAGAACTTCGAAGAGAAGAGAGAAGGGAGAGCTTTTCAAGAGCAAGGAGCCTTAGGACTCATCTTGGAGCTTGAGAAGAGGTAAACCTCTTGTTACTAACTCTTCTTCTTCCTCTCTAACTTGTTTTGGGTATGTTGGATTCATTTTCAAAACATGAGAAACCATGGAAACTCATGCTTTAGAGTTATGGTTCGTTTTATGTTGTTTTTATCTTGTAAACTCTTGGTTTAGAGTTGGTATTTGATGAATGGAAAGTTTTATGGGTTATTCATG
The DNA here is from genome assembly GCA_009771035.1 of Lupinus albus. Taxonomy (NCBI): domain Eukaryota; kingdom Viridiplantae; phylum Streptophyta; class Magnoliopsida; order Fabales; family Fabaceae; genus Lupinus; species Lupinus albus. The sequence goes on from CM020006.1 coordinate 908,033, forward strand.
AAAAACCCCCAAAATGAGAATATGAGTATAAAGAGAAAGAGATGAAATGTTAGATGTGGATAATGAGTAGTGCTTTAATGTTGTTATATGAGATGAACATGTATGCTTTGATATTTAGAAACTTGTATTGAAGTAGTTTTGGAAATATTGAAATATGAGATGTTATGCATGTTTTAGATGGTTGAATATTGATGATGAATATTTTGTATGATTAAATGATGCAAAATAAGTTGTTTATGTGATATTTGGAATAAATGACTAACATTGTTGTTATTGGTGGAAATGAGGAAAGATCCTAAGGTTGGAGGAAATCGCAGAGGAGACTTTTAAAGTTACTTGGAACCGATCCCCAAAACTCACTGAGGTAAGGGATAAGTGGCTCTAATTCATACTCACTGATGTGAATGAGGTATGTGAAAGAGGTAATGTGTTGTAAGTTTGATTGTTGTTACCCTACCCGAATAGGTAGTGGTTTATTGTTGTTACCCTACTCGAAGAGGTAGTGGTTGACTGTTGTTGTGTCCTACCCGGAGTGGTAGTGAACTGTTTGTTGTGTCCTACCCGGAGTGGTAGTAGACTGTTATTGTGTCCTACCTTAAATGGTAGCGGACTGTTATCGTGTCCTACCCGGAGTGGTAGCGGACTGTTGTTGTGTCCTACCCGGAGTGGTAGTGGACTATTATTGTTATCCTACCGGGAATGGTAGTGAAGAATTGTGAACTAGACCTACCCGATGTGGTATGGAATATAATACTAGACATACCTGATGTGTATGGAGCATAACACTAGACCTACCCGATGTGGTATGGAATATAATACTAGACCTGCCCGATGTGTATGGATTATAACTAGACCTGCCCGATGTGGTATGGAGTATAACTAGACCTGCCCGATGTGGTATGGATTATAACTAGACCTACCCGATGTGGTATGGAGTATGGACCTACCCGATGTGGTATGGAGCATAACACTAGACCTACCCGATGTGGTATGGAATATAATACTAGACCTACCCGATGTGGTATGGAGTATAACTAGACCTGCCCGATGTGGTATGGAGTATAACTAGACCTGCCCGATGTGGTATGGAGTATAACTAGACCTACCCGATGTGGTATGGAATATAACAGTAGACCTGCCCGATGTGGTATGGAGTATAACTAGACCTACCCGATGTGGTATGGAATATAACAGTAGACTTGCCCGATGTAGTATGGATGATGAACTAGACCTGCCCGATGTGGTATGGAAGATGAACTAGACCTGCCCGATGTGGTATGGATGATGAACTAGACCTGCCCGATGTGGTATGGATGATGAACTAGACCTGCCCGATGTGGTATGGATGATGAACTAGACCTGCCCGATGTGGTATGGATGATGAACTAGACCTGCCCGATGTGGTATGGATGGTGAACTAGACCTACCCGATGTGGTATGGAGATGTAATTGGATCTACCCGAGGTGGTAGGAGATTATAGTTGTGAAAGAACTCGGTGAATACGATTAAGGATGAATACGACATATGAGAAACGAGGACGTTAAGAGCGAAAGTCATATGCATGCTATATGATATATATTATGGGATATATATACTATAGGGTGAATATGAATGTTGGAAATAAAGACGTTAAGGATAAAAGTAATATACATGCTATAAGATATATAGTATGAGATATATATATATACTATAGTGTGGATATGAATAATGAGAAGAACGATGCTTAGAATGAACATAATATGCATGCTATAGAATATATATTATGGGATATGTATTCTATAGGATGAATATGGATAACGTAGAAATGAACGAAAGAAGAGATGAATGTTTGCATTTACGTAATTGCGTTTATAATTTATATTAAAGTTTAATCGTATTTGAAATGTGGATTATCATGTGATGTTAGTTTTTAAACTAATGACTTACTCCCTTTTGTTTTGTGTGTTGTTTATGATAATCTCATTGTAGGTAAATGAAGGATTTTGAGGATGAAGCTCAATTAGGAAGCTTTTGTGTTTAATTACTCGCTTGTCTGTATTACTAAGTGACGTTGTAGTTGATTTAATAGTATTATGGGATGACTGTAAATCCGTTTAGATCAATACGGATATGTGTAGTTATGGGCTTTATAACCTTGGGAGACCCATAACTGGTTGTAAGTGGTAAATGCTATTTGAATGAATTATGTTTTTCCGCAACATAAATTTGTATGATAAGAAAATAGGGTAAAGAGTATTTTCGAAAATGATACTTGAGAGTTTTCAATGAAGGTGACGACTGTATGTAAGAAATGATTAAAATAAACGAAAAATTTTCAAGGGTAGAAAATCGGGTCGTTACAGAAAACCTTCCCATGTTAATATTAATGAATTTGTTAGCATATTAATTACTTTGATTGGTATGAATAGTAGTATAGGTACAATACTTCTTTATATACTTATATATAATGGTATTATATCATTATTATATCATTTTTTATTATTATATACACATAATATATAACATTAAATTTGAGTTATGCAACTTACATAAATTATTAAGATTAAAAGTTAGTTTTTTTTTTAAAACAAAACTTACTTTTTAAAGTATTAGGATAATTGTTACAACCAAATGTTAGAGGATTCAGTGATCCTCTAAAATTGTTTCCAAGATCTAGCTAATTAAGCCAAAAACTCCTACAAGATTATCACTGATTCAACTGAGCTAGCTTAATTTGCAACTAATTAAAAACAGAAGAGGATGAGCATCCCGGGCCAAAGATTTCTTAATCCAGATCTTCATTAATGCCACCAATTCAGACACAACCCCGAAGATTACATAGAACAATGCAAGAGCCGTAATGATGCTTCATGCCACCAGTAGCAGACTTGAGAAAAGCAACAACTGAACCAATCAACTGTGCAATCCAATACATAATACTCCTTAACAAGGTTATGTTTCCACTAACAACTATAATGTATTTTCCATGAATTTAATTTAGGAATCACAACATAATTTCTTAATAAAAATGTTATAGAGTGTTAATAAATAAAATATGATTTCTATGTATTTTATCATTGATATATAGTTGTTAACAAATGAGACTATTGAATCTGTTACATTAAATAAAAAAATAATTGTTGTGAAGAAAATTATTACTGTAACACCCTAAATTTAAGTCTTTAAAATTATAGTATCAGTCCTGGGATTCTCGCTTGAGCGAGGGATTCTCGTCTGGGCGAGAAAGGCTCACCTGGGAGAGTGAAATCCTGGGCTATACTGAAGGATTCTCGCCTGAGCGAGGGTTGGCTCGCTTGAGCGAGAGTGGTCTCGCCTGAGCGAGAGTTGGCTCGCCTAGGCGAGAAAAGTGATGTTTTGGACCTGTCGAGGCTGTAAGATCCTCGCTTGAGCGGGAGGATCCTCGTTTGAGCGAGAGATGTCTCGCCTGGGCGAGAGATGCATGGTCTGGGCGAGAGTTCCCTTGCCTGGACGAGAGGGTCAGATCTGAGTTTAGATTGACATTTTTAGCGGTTCGATCTAGAGATTTTAGCTCAAAAGCCTATATTCAACCCGATTTAGAAGCCCGTTTTTTAGACATGTCAGGGAGGGTCTGTAAGGACCGAAATTCGACCTTTGAAAAATTTTCCCTTATTTATTTCCTTCACATACAATTTTCATTTTAATTCTATTTACCTATTCATACTCATTACATATCCTCATATTCGTATCCATTCTACTTAGCAGAAAATCATAATTCATATAAATATAATTCAGTAACCACCGCATACAACTAGCTATGAGTTTCTAAAATACCCATAGCTACAAATATCCAGAGTTACAACACCGTGTGAGTTAATATATCCATAGTTACATAATGCTTTAAACTACCAAATATGCACTCATGTACAAAATAGTGCAAATAAATGAATCCAAAATATAAACCTCCTAAAGCTCCCAAAAATGAGTCCCCTTCATATCACCTGTTTATCTGCAATGAGATTATCAATGACAAAAACACAAAACACACAAAAGAGTAAGTCATTAATTCAATAAACGTCATTATAAGATAATCCACATTAGGAAAGGGTTAGTAAACCATTTTGAAATTCATTTTCTTTGCTGCATAACTTGAGCCAAAGTCGCTACACCCCTTAAGGTTAACTAAAAGCAGATTCTCATTTCTTTTAAAAGAAAAGTGCTACATATACTCGAGCCGGAGTTTTGCTTATATACTCAAGCTTGAGTTTCGCTTATATACTCAAGCCAGAGTTTCACTTATATACTCAAGCCAGAGTTTCGCTTATATACTAAAGTCAGAGGTTCACTTATATACTCAAGCCAGAGTTTCGCTTATATACTCAAGCCACATTAGGAAAGGGTTAGTAAACCATTTTGAAATTCATTTTCTTTGCTGCATAACTTGAGCCAAAGTCGCTACACCCCTTAAGGTTAACTAAAAGCAGATTCTCATTTCTTTTAAAAGAAAAGTGCTACATATACTCGAGCCGGAGTTTTGCTTATATACTCAAGCTTGAGTTTCGCTTATATACTCAAGCCAGAGTTTCACTTATATACTCAAGCCAGAGTTTCGCTTATATACTAAAGTCAGAGGTTCACTTATATACTCAAGCCAGAGTTTCGCTTATATACTCAAGCCGGAGTCGCTAACCATTCATGGTCGGCTAAAAATATATTTTCCTTTATTTGATTTCACCATTTCTCATTTCCGTAAATCTACGCCCACTTTAGTATAATGAGGTATGTGATATGAGACTTAGTTCCCAATATGTCTTCTCCACATAAGTCTGCCGGACCAGATGAAGGGTTACCTTTGACCCATAACTAAAGGACATATTTTGGCCCATGACAACCGTAAAGAAGTTGAGCTATGACTCTGATTCTGACTCATGGGCCAAAAGATGCCAGTTAGTTACGGGTCAAATAAAAGTATTCTTTCGCCTGGTCCGACAAACTTATGTAGAGGGGACATGTTGAGAAGTAAGTCTCACATCACCTACCTCATTATCTCGGAAATTATTTAAATACATGTTGGGCTACTTCTCTCATTACCTATCAGTTTTGAGACGAAACCTTAACATTAACATCAGTATAGTAAACAACAACATAATTTTTGCTGTTTGTTAGAATTAAAGAATAAGATACTTACCTACAGCAACTAGTGCTAAGATGACAAGCAAAAGACAATGGTTAAACACAAGTTTGGCCATTTGAATGATACAATAATTTGAAAAAGTTGAAAATGAAAACAAAATATTATATGTTTCTGTATTTCTTGATATCTTAAAGAATGAATGGTTCTCTTATATATAATAAGTCAATGATAGGACACATCTATCACTCCTCTAATGGATATGGTAAGAATGAAATTATATTACAGATTTCCATTTCTTATAGTAATCCAAAAATGTTAAACTCATTCACCAATATCTTTTTCACCTAACATATTTTAGAATTTAGTAATTATCCATTTTCAGTATAAAGTTGGTTATTTTGTCATTCATCCATCACTTATTTTAATTTAGAGTTAATAATGATTAACATATGAATGTTTTATAACACACCAATGTAAATGCTCTTAAATTTTTAGTGTACAGATATTAAACTTATTGTATTCTCTATTTCCGTCACTTTCCTCATTATTCAAGTTCCTTACGCTTGCTATAATTTGCAATTTTCATTTTGGAAAAATATATAAGATTCCAAGGTTAATATTCATGAATTTGTTAGCACATTAATTCTTTAAATTGATATTAATTGTAGTATTTGTACAATTATTCTTTCCACAACAGAAATAAAAAATAACTTATCATTTATATATATATATATATAAAATGTATTATATCATTATTATATTATTTTTTATTATTATATATACATAGTATATAACAATAAACTTGGGTCGTAGAACCATACATTGATTATTAAGATTAAAAGTTAGTTATTGGTCACTTGATATCTTGAAAAAGTTATTTGTTTTTATCTTTTAATTTGAACCATTCAAATAAGAATCAAATATTCATATTAATTTTTCTTATTTATCACAATATCTTATATATGTTCTCACCTTTGTCATTGTCTTTATAGTTATGTGCGTCTCTCCTAATTCAATTAGGGTTGAACACCCAAATCCTCATTTAAGTATGTTCAATTAGGGCTTATTTCTTTTCTTTTTTTGATGGACATATATTAATATGTTATTATTTTATGGTGGTTGTGATTTGAACTCTTAATTTTCTTATCACTTTATCCCTTAAGTTTTCCACCCTTGCACTCGACCATCTTATGACTCATTTCTATAAAGCATTTGTTTCACGGTATAGATTTATAATTCTAAGAATCACATTTTCATGAATATTATTATTAAGATGGTCATTTCTAGGCATATGAAAATATATGTTTGGTTGATATTTATATTTTTGGGAATCTTTATTGACATTCTTCATAATAACTTGAAATCATGTTTGTTTATGGTGTATAATATTATTGGAAATAGATGGTATAATTATGAAATTATACTCCAATTCCAGAAATATTAGTTTATTTATCATTTAAGTACATATAGTTGAGAAAACAGGATTACTATTTTTTTATGTGATATAACTAAGACAAAAAATTTACATTAAATGATACTTGAATATAATTACACAACCAAAGCATTGCTATTTGATTACTAACATCAAGTGAAAAAGGAATCAAGGAATTAGAAGAATGATTACAACATCTCTAGATCTTCAAAAATGGAATTTACAAAATAGATAACATTATTAACATAAATAAAAATATAGTGTTATCCATTCATCATTTCATATGCTGACACTACATATAATATATAAATCCAAAAAAAACTAGAAATGAAACATGAGTACAATTGGAAGTTACAATTTTTAGATGGGGGAATGACACTTTCTTTAAGAAAGTTTTATACCCGGAAATATTTTGAAATAAACTGAAACAAACTCCCCATAAAGTAAGTTCAATAATGATTAATATATAAATGTTGTACAAGCTAGGTTGCAACAATATAGAAACTCTTACATTATTATTACTCCAGATAGAAACTCTTTCCTCATCAATTTACTCATTATTCAAATTACTAACTTGCATTTTTTCATTTTGGAAAAAATGAAAACCTTCCCATGTTATTAATGATTTTGTTAGCATATTAATTATTTTGAATGGTATGAATAGTAGTATAGGTACAATCATTCGTTCAACAACCCAGATAAAAAAAATAACTTATCCTTTATACTCATATATAATGTATTATATCATTATTATATTATTTATTTTGACGACCCGAATTATACCCTAAATTTTTCGAACTTTATTTATGAAAGCAAATTGATTACTTTTGAAAGACATTACTTGAACAGTTTGGAAATTTGAATGAACACATTTATAAATTACAAGGCGGAAATATTCCAAATACCTTTCTTTTCAATAGCATGGCCATTGCACTTCCTTTCAAATACATCATCTAAACAATTACCCTTTAACAAAGTACACTTTTAATTACAAATATTAAATCAACTTCATTTTACACTTTAGGAGAAGTCCCATGTTACAAAAGAATTAAACCAACAAGGTTCTCATATTACAAACGTTTTCATATAACATGTCAACCACATAAAACACTATTCTACCATGTACTCTTCTCCGCAAATGTCCAATATGCTACCGCCACAACCTGAACTCAAATACACAACACATACAAGGAAAGACAGAGGGAGTAAGAACCAACTACGGCGACCGTAGCGTGGATTTACATGGAGTAATAACATTAAAGTATTAAAACCACACACATCTAACATCAATCATGATAAATATATACCAATCAACACATATTATCCATATTCACCCTATAGTACACATATATCTCATACTATATGTGTTCTATAGTGTGTATATTTATTCATCACATATTATCCATATTCACCCTATAGTACACATACATCCCATAATATATATGTGCTATATTGTGCATATTTTATTCGTCCAAATATACTCATTTCTCATCATTCATATTCACCCTATAAGATATATATCTCATAATATATATCATATGGCATGCATATGATTTTCATTCCGAGTATACACTTTTCATATCATTTACATTTCGTAGTAATTTACCCTTGATCTTTTTCAACAATTCTGCACCGTACAAATAATCCTCACACCACATCGGGCAGGTCGAGTAATCCTCATACCACATCGGGTAGGTCGATTAATCCCCATACCACATCGGCCAGGTCGAGTAATCCCCATACCACATCGGGCAGGTCGAGTAATTCCCTATACCACATCGTGTAGGTCGAGTTTCCACATTACACTCACATCCATGTCATACACAATCAACACAAGGCATCTCATTATTTTATCACCATAAATAACACACATCACCTTCATTGTCACAAACATACCCTTATCCATTTTAACACCTTAACAGCTCATCACAGAGTCATCGTTACACGCACACCCATATAGGTTTATAACAATCCACAACTCACAACATACTCATTTTGATAAACATACTCATATTCATTTTAACACATTAACAACTCATCACACATTTATTGTACAACACACCCATACATGTTTATAACAATCAACAACCCACAACATACTCATTTTATATTTACGCCCATACATAACTCATACCCAATCATTATCACACAACATAACAATTTCTACTTTTGTCATTAAACACACATCTCACAATCCTTATTACAAACACACCCATATGTGTTTATAATAAATTAACCATCCATAACATACCATTATTCATAAACAGGTCACACATAAAATATCACTCATCATATACACATTAACGTTAGAACCATCTTTAATGACGGTGTATTACCATAAAGGGGCATATGGCGTTGTACTTTCATTAATGGTTTTCACTTTTACGGCTAATACATCCTTATGTAAAATAACGACTCTCACATGGACCACAAACCCCCAAGAGAGTTTCTATCCGTTAATGTGCTTCGATTCTTGAGGGAAATCGGAGATGATGACTCTAATGAAATACTCTAAGACCACAATGGTCTTCTCCATCACCTTAGGTTGCGTAAGCTCCATGGATCTACAAAGAGCTCCATCTCCCTCCATCTCCTTCAACCTCCATTGTTGCTTTTTCATCTCCAAAGCTCTCCAATGTTCCATTAAGAAGCAAGAGGAAGAGGCTTTGATGTGTTTTTGAGGTTTAGGGGAGGAAAGAGTCGAAATCCATGAGGAGCCACCATTGGGAGTGAAATGAGAGAAAAGAAAATGAAGATTAGAGTTTGTGAAACCCGCTCTTTACTTTTATAGCTGAGAATCTGGCAGTATGCCCTATTCTTCAGGACTGTTACATAATTTCAAGAAGGATAAATTTGGGGTGTTACATTTATTATTATTATATATACATAATATATAACAAAAAATTTGAACCATACAACACGCAAAAATTGTTAATATTAAAAATTAGTTATTGTAAAAAATGGTTCATATTAATATTTCTTATTTCTCACAATATCATCTATATGTTCCCACCTAGATCAATTAGATTAAACTCCCAAATCTTCAACTACCTATAACTAAGGGCTTCATTTTTTCATTGAGTTGTCCTTCACCAAATCCATTTTTTTTTTGTTTTTGCAATATCAAGATACACCATGGCTCCAAATAAGCTAAATCAATTAGTACACATAATTTTTTTATTTTTTCAACACAAAATTAAAATTCATTTATAAAGAATTTATTTCATGGTATAGATTTATAATGGAATCAAATTCTTATGAATGATATTATTAGGATTGTCATTATCAGATATATTAAAATATATATTCGATTGACATTTATATTTCTTGGAAAAATTTGTTGACATTTCTAAGAATAACTCAAAATCAAATTTTTTTATGATGTATATTACTCGAAATAGATGATATAATTATCGTGTATATTAAAATATTGTTTTATTTATCATTTAAGTTATATAGTTGAGAAAACAAGATTAATATTGTTATTTGCATTTTTTTCAATTTGGAAAGAAAATGAAATGCATCCAATGTTATTTTTCATGATTTTTTAGCATTTAATTCTTTTGATTGATATGAATAGTAGTATGGATACAATCATTCTTTCAACAACACAAATAAAAAATAACTTATTCTTTATACTTATATATAATATATAATGAATGTATTACATTATTATTATATTATTGTTTGAATATTACATACAATAATATATAACAATAAATTTGGATAATATGACTATATATGAATGTGTTATGACTAAAAGTTAGTTATTAGCTACATGATATCTTAAAAAAACTATTTTTTTTATTTTTTTTGTTAAATCGTTCAAATAAGAGTTGCAAGGACCGAAATTCTACCTTTAAAATTTTTTCTTATTTTAATTCAATTCGTGTGTTTACTCATAAATTACACTACCAATTTAATAACCTTATTTCAAAATCTCACTTCCCTCATCACACTCAATCCATGAACCAATAATGACATACATAATCATTTGACAGAAAAACATAATTCGTATTAATGCAGCTTGGTAACTACCGCATACAACTAGTTATGGGTTTCCAAAATACCCATAGCTATATATATCTAGAGTTACAACACCATGTCAGCTAATATATTTATCCGTAGTTACATAATGTTTTAAACTAGCAAATATGCACTCATGTACAAAATAGTGCAAATAAATGAATTCAAAATATAAAGTTCTCTAAGCTCCCCAAAAATGAGTCCCCCTCATGTCACCTGTTTATCTGCAATGAGATTATCAATGACAAAAGCACAAACACACAAAGGAGTAAGTCGTTAATTCAATAAACATCATTATAAGATAATCCACATTAGAAAAGGGTTAGTAAACCATTTTTGAAATTCATTTTGCTTTGCTGCATAACTTCAGCCAAAGTCGCTACACCCCTTAGGGTTAGCTAAAAGCAGATTCTCATTTCTCTTAAAAGAAAACGCGCTCATGTACTTGAGCCAGAGTTTTCGCTTATATACTCAAGCCAGAGTTTTCGCTTATATACTCAAGCTAGAGTGTACGCTTCTATACTCAAGCCAAAGTTTACGCTTCTATACTCAAGCCATAGTTTACGCTTCTATACTCAAGCCAGAGTTTACGCTTCTATACTCAAGCCAGAGTTTTGCTTATATACTCAAGCCAGAGTTTTCGCTTCTATACTCAAGCCAGAGTCGCTAACCATTCATGGTCGGCTAAAACATATTTTCTTTTCATCGATTTCACCATTTCTCATTTCCCGCAAATCTACGCCCACTTTAATATAAACAAACCTATATATATTTATACTAAATGCGTAATTCACAACTCAATCATTGCATAACCAGAAAATACACACATTTTCCATTTCCCGTAAATCTACGCATTCTTTAGTATAAACACACCCATATATGTTTATACTAAATACGTAATTCACAACTCAATCATTGCATAACCAGAAAGTACACACATTTTCCATTCCAAATAATAAAGACTTATCCTTACCTCGGTGAGTGTTGGGTTTGGTTCTTGGCAACTTCTCAAGTTTCACCGACACCGCCCCCAACTTTAGGATCTTTCCTCATTCCCACCACACAACAAAATGTTAGTCATTTATTCCAATATCACATAAATAACTCATATTGCATCATTTAACCATACAAGATATTTATCATATTTTCAATGTTTATAAACTAATTTCATCATAAGTTTACAAACATCTAAAACATACATATTCATCTCATATTTCAATATTAGAATGCTTAGTCATCTTCTACCTCTAGCATTTTACTCATTTTCCTCTTTAACCCCATTTTCACTTTAGGGTTTTGGGGTTTTCATGAATCACCTCCCCCCCCCCCATAAACTTTTCCATTTTTGAAATACTAACTCTAAACCAAGAGTTTACAAGATAAAAACAACATAAAACAAACCATAACTCGAAAAGATGAGTTTCCATGGTTTCCCTCATTTTGAGAAGAGATCCAACATACCCAAAATAAGTTTCAAAGGGAAGAAGAGAGTTAAAATCAAGAGATTTACCTCTTCTCAAGCTTCTAAATGACTCACAAGCCTTCTTGCTCTTGAAAAAGCTTTATTCTCTCAATTCTCTCTAGGTTAACCCTCATAAATGTGTTTGGGGTTCCCTATTTATTGTAACAGCGTCGGTTTCTCGCTTAAGCGAGCCATTTCTCGCTCAAGCGATAAAATCCCGCCTATTTTAAAAACTCAGATCTGACCCTCTCGCTCAAGCGAGGGATTCTCGCTCAAGCGAGAATGTCACAGTCTCAACAGTCCCAAAATGTCATTTCTCGCCCAGGCGAGACAACTCTCTCTTAGGCGAGAATCCTCCAGTATAGTCCAGGATTTCACCCTCCCAGATAAGCCTTTCTCGCCCAGGCGAGAATACCTCGCTCAAGCGAGAACACCTCGCTCAAGCGAGTATCCCAAAACTGATACTATAATTTTAAATACTTAAAATTAGGGTGTTACAAGAGTCATTGGTTCATATTATATTATTTTCACAATATAATTTATATGTTGTCATAGGTGTCACTTCTTATATAATTATGTGTGTCTCTCCTAATTCAATTAGGTTAAACTCCCAAATCCCCAACTGCCTATAACTATGGGCTTCTTTCTTCCTCATTTGGGTTCACCAAATCCACAACGTTTTTTATTTTTGCAATTTTAAGATACACCATAGCTCAAAATAAGCAAAATCATTAGTACACTTTTAATTTGTGAAAGAGGATAAAAATAATAATTTGTTCTATGAAGTGTTTGTTTCAGTGTATAGATTTATTATTATATGAATCACATTTTTAGGAAGCAAAATAATTAGTACACTTTTAATTTGTGAAAAAAAGATAAAAATAATAATTTGTTCTATAAAGTGTTTGTTTCAGTGTATAGATTTATTATTTTGGGGGAGGAATTCACTTACTCCAAGAGGAAGTGGAAAAACCCTGCTATAAATCACATTTTTAGGAATGATATTATAAAGATTGTCATTCCTGGTTATATTAAAATATGTGTTTGATTGAAATTTATATTTTTATGAAGTCTTTGTTAATATTATTGGGAATAACATGAAATCATTCTTTTTATGATGTATCTTAATCGAAATAGATTGTATAATTACCAAAATACCTCAATTCCAAAAATATGATTTTATTTATCATCTGAGCTATATACTTGATAAAAAAAACATTAATATTTTCTTGGATTTATATAACTAATACAAAAAAATATAGTTGAGAAAAGAAGATTAATATTTTTTTACATTGATATAACTAATAAAAAAATATCAATCTTGAATGTTATTATCAAAATTGTCATTCTTGGTTATATTAAAATACGTGTTTGATTGTCATTTATATTTCTATAGAGTCTTTGTTAACATTTGTGGGAATAACATGAAATCATACTTGTTTATGATGTATATTACTCAAAATAGATTATATTACTCGAAATAGATTATATAATTTTCAAAATAACTCAAATCTAAAAATATGATTTTATTTATCATTTGAGCTATATATAGTTGAGAGAACAAGATTAATATTTTTTTGGATATATATAACTAATACAACAGAATTATGCTAAATGATATTTGAATATAACTACACAACTAAAATAACACAAATATTGTTATTTGATTACTTATCCAGTAAGTATTTAGAATATAAAATGTCTTTTAGTTACTTATATCAACATCAAGTGAGGAATCAAGTGATTAGGAGAAAGAATACAACATATCTAGATATTAAAGAATAGAATTCACAAAATAGATAACATTATTAAAATAAATAAAAATCAAGTACTACCCATTCATCATAATGAGAGTGTGTATATATAATATCTAAACTACTTATTATATAAAGGCAAAACATGTCTAAGGGGTGTATAAGTGATTGAACATGTATAATTTTTATATTGTAACTTTGCTCTTACTATTATATAAATGCAAAATATGCCTAAATGACGTTCAGGTACTTGAACCTGCATAATTTCATTCAATTCTATCGGTATATATCACTATTATTCCACACATTTTCATGCTTCTATTTTATCTCCTCATCACCCTAAGAAGAAAATTTTTCACCAACATTAAAAAACATCAAATGACATACTAATCATTATTAGAGGTACAAGTTGAGAAATTTATAGAAACATTATATACTTGATATCAGAAAAATAAGAATGTGGATCGATAGACATGGAGTGCTCGTTGATACACTGATATAAATAAAAAAAACTAGGAATGAAACATGAGTGTAATTGGAAGTTAGAATTTTTAGATGTGGGAATGACACTATATATTCAAGTATTATATCCTTTCATCCTAACATAGGTTGTCTCTACGTATATAATATATAAATATATAAATCCAAATTAAAAAAAAACCTTCCAATTGAAACATGAGTGCAATTGGAAGTTGCAATTTTTAGATGTTGGAATAAAACATTCTCAAGCTATTATTCAATTGGAATAAGAAAGTATTGAAGCATGAGAATATATTTAAGAAAGTTTTATAGCTGAAAATATTTTTTACAACTTGAAACAAACATATTTATATATTACTCTTAATCACTATTCCCAATAATATTTTGTTATAAACTAAAACAAATTCCCCATGAAGTAAGGTCAATGATAGTTAATATATGAATATTGTATAATACACCAAAAATGTAAAAAATCTTATATTGTTAGTATACACATATTAAACTCAGTGTATTTTATATTTCCATCACTTTACTCATTATTCAAATTCCTAACCCTTGCCATGATTTCCATTTATTCATTTTGGAAAAGAAAAGCTTCCAATGTTAATATTCTTGAATTTGGTAGCATGTTAATTATTTTGATTAATATGAATAATACTAAAATTTACTTTAACAATGCACCTTTTAAAAATAATTATATAAATAGAGTAGTTTATAAACTAATTGCTAATTTGCGGGTAGTCCAAAAAATATTTATCAAAATGGGGCAGTCAAAGTCAACCTATTGTCAACTCATATCATCCCCCATGTGGGTTGACTCTGAGAATTAGATGTCCTTGTTTAACATGACCCACATGTGGTTTGATGTTTAATATCAAAGATTGGTTTGAAACGTCGGCTTCCTTGTGGATTGATGCATACAAAATAATAATGTATACCTCTTAAGGGAATTATTTATATATCTAATTTAAATAGTATTATTTACTTATTTAATTATTTTTAATTAGTTTTATTAATTTTAATTAGTTTAGAGTGATTACACTATTCTAATTAGTCTAGTTTATTTATTTTTATTAATTAGTATTATTTACTCCTTTTTCTTGAAATCTTGCATTATGTTAGCGGCATAAAAAGTACACTTGGTGAAAGCGGATTGATCAACATGAGAGTGTATATAAAAAATTGTACATTCAAATAATTTAATAAATCACAATTATTTTTGTAAGCATTTGTGGTGAGAAAACAAGAAGATATGATACATACATGCCTTCAAAGAATACTCCATCATCAACAACTATATTACTATTTCAGAGCATGGTTATCTCTTTCTGCATAAAATATTTTACAAGTGGTTACTAAGTATACAATCTTTAAGTGTCATTTAGTTATTTATAGTTTTCAAATAAAAATGTATGATACTTTTAAAAGTGTGCACTCAATATTAAAAAAATAGGAATCTTGGTTGAGGGGTATAAGAATTATCTTTCTAAAAATATTGATTTACATATAAAGCTAATATATGTTGTATGTGCTGACATGGTATAATTTGTCTCAATCTATATTTTTTTATCTTTCTAAAAATAAAAGAATATTGTTCTTAAAGATATTTTATTGTCTTAACTTTATACTTTTGATGCTACTACATACCTCCACATTTTTGTGACAATCATACTTCATCAACAATCGGTGATGATAAAGAACAACTCAACAATTATCAATAGTCACATGTCTATTAAAATTTAAAAATTCACCACGTCGTCTTTTATAATGTGTATAAGAGTCACTATTTGTTCATGGTTCCTTTGCTAATAAGATGTAGTGTAAAGAATATTTTCATCACTTTCATAACCATCATAATTAATTCAAGATTTTTATTTTTCTCTTTATTCTATCCTACTACTTTTTTTCAATTCAATTACAAATCATGTACATATTGCATATTTGATATAAAAAATTCATTACATCGCACTATTTACTTCTTATATTTTTACTAAAATATAATTGTATAATGGGACATTACAACTTCAATATTTAATATATAAAAATATGATTGTTTCTCAATTTTATTATATCAAAGAAAAATTATTGCTCAATTTATCATATCTACTAATTTACACAATGATTATTACCAAAAAAACGCATATGACAAAAATTTCATTACATTGTGAAATTTACATATTATGTTCTATACAAGACAAGTTTATTTCATTGATTGATTATGTAATTTATTAAATTATTTGAATGTGCAATTTTTTATATACACTCCCATGTTGATTAATCCACTTTCACCGAGTGTAATTTTTATGCGGCTATCATAATGCAAGATTTCAAGAAAAAAGGAGTGACACCTACATAGTCTTGAAAAACTTCCATTCACTAAAAGCATAAATACTTCCATTCACTAAAAGCATAAATGTTTGAACATAGTCTCATAACCTTTCATTTAGCAATTATAATTAATCATGTTTTTATAATTCATTTTTTCCACTAGGAAGTCCAACTTTACTTCCATGTCATTCACATTGATATACACTTTGTTAATATAGTGTATTTCTAAACTATTTTTGATTTACTGATTAACATGTTTTGGATGATATGATATTTTCTACCAATCACACTACTGGAAATGACTTTAATGGTATTTTGTAAACAATGTTCTAACTCCACCAAGTTTGTAATTATAAAAAAAACATGTTAATTATTTTAATTTTAAGTCTTTTATTTTATTTTTTATGTTGTGCTAATTGAACATTGTTATGTTGATATTTTATCTGTGTTGTGTTACTTTTGTTGTACATGCCGTTAGAGTTGTGAAATCTCCAACTAATTACATCTTAATATCTAGGGATGACAATATGGGCTTGGCCCGACGGACCAGTCCATTTTGGTCGACTTTTTTAGCGGGTCGGGCTGGAGATTTTAGCCAAAAAACCCATATTCAACCCGGTTTGGAAGCCCACTTTTTAGACAGGCCACGGCGAGCTGGGCCGGGCTAGCCCTGCGGGCCAACGTTAATATTGTTTTATCATTTTAAGGTTACATGTGATTCCAATAATGTAGTCTATTTAATATTATTTTTCAACCGAACATTTTACACTTACCGTGTGCAACCAATTTATTATTCATATATAAGACATTTATGAGTAAATTACTTATCAATGTAATTTATATCATATACATTACAAGACATTTACATATCACTGTTTAATTTATATCATATATCATATTTTTTTTAACTTAATTACATTTATCACTTTTTGTTTAAAAAATTACACATCTCATACATGATTGATCAATGTAATGTATGTTCATAAATTAAGAGGTTTTTTGTAAGTGTAGAAAATGGAAGAATAATTTGTGTAATTTCACTAAAACTCATGGAATATCAGTGTAATTTAAATGTGTTTTCGAAAATAAAAATAAAAATGGACCAGCCTGCTGGCCTGCCAACCCTACCAAATATGGGTCAGATTGGTATTTTCAGCCCTTTTAGCAATAAGGGTCGGGCCAACCCAACTCATATTTTGGCGGGCCAAAGGCAGGCCGGGCTAGCCCATTTTGACACCCCTATTAATATCCATCAGCCTAAACTAAATTAGGTCCATCTTGACAGGAAAATGCTCCTTTTCATTTCAAAAATTAGGCTTAAACTGATGATCTTGATTGAGTTCAATAACAATTTAATAATATCTCTCCAAATTTCAAATTTAAGAATGTGAATCAATATGATCATCTCAAATGAAACATTATGTTGCATGTTTATTATGTTAAAAATTATCAACTCACTGAAATCAGGCTGACATTAATATCTTTATAAACGTTTATATCGTGTAGAATATACATTACAAACAATAAGAAAGCGGATTGACAGATATAAGAATGTCTGATATTACACCAAAACTAAAAATTCACACTAAATGATGAGAACAAATTGGATATCAATGTCAAGATTAACTTTTTATAATGTATAATCTATATTTATTGCATGAAGACTACACATTACAAACGATAGAAAAGCGGGTTGACAGACACAGACGCACAGTGCCTGTCAACATGCTAGTAAGTATAAAGGATAAGTTTTTTTTTATTTGTGTTGTTGAAAGAATGATTGTACCTATACTACTATTCATACCAATCTAAATAATTAATATGCTAACAAATTGATTAATATTAACATGGGAAGGTTTTCATTTTTTCCAAAATGAAAATAATGCAAGTTAGGAATTTGAATAATGAGTAAATTGATGGAAGTATAAAATACAATGAGTTTAATATCTGCCTAATAATAACGTAAGAATTTCTATAATGTTGCAACATTATACAACATTTATATATTAATCATTATTAAACTTACTTTATAAGGAGTTTATTACAAAATATTTTCGGGTATAAAATTTTCCTAAGGAAAATATAATCTCATGTTTCAATACTTTCTTATTCCCACGGAAAATAGCTTGGGAATGTCTCATTCCCACATCTAAAATTTGTAACTTCCAATTGCACCCATGTTTTATTCATAGGTTTTTTTTTTATATTTTGATATATATATATATATATAGTGTCAACCAATGTTATGATGAAGGGATAATACTTGGATATATCTAATGTCATTTCCACCTCTAAAAATTGTAACTTCCAATTGTACTCATGATTCATTTCTAGTTTTTTTGGATTTATATATTTATATATTATATGCAGTGTCAACGTATGTTATGATGAATGGATAACACTTTAATTTTATTTATGTTAATAATTTTAACTATTTTGTAAATTCCATTCTTGAAGATCTAGAGATGTTGTATTTTCTAATCCCTTGATTCCTTTTTCACTTGATGTTAGTAATCAAATAGCAATGTTTTTAATTGGTGAAATGAAGCTCCCTCTTTCATTTTAGAGGAGTGGCGTAGGAATAATTTATCTCTTCCTGCTTACAGGTTCTGTAACTTTTAACCCTTTATGGGTTTACTATTGTATTCCTCCTTCTATTAATATATTGTGGTACTTTAGTACCTTCGTTTAAAAAAAATTAGCAATGTTTTTGGTTGTGTAATTGTATTCAAGTATCTTTTAATGTAAATTTGTTGTCTTGGTTATATCAATTCAAAAAATAGTAATCTTGTGTTCTCAAGTATATGTACTTAAATGATAAATAAACTAATATTTTTTAGAATTGGAGTATATTTTGATAATTATACCATTTATTTCCAATAATATTATACATCATATATAAACATGAAGAATGTTAATAAAGATTTCCAAAAAAATATAAATATCAACCAAACATATATTTTAATATGCCTAGAAATGACAATTTTAATAATAATATTCATGAGAATGTGATTTTTAGAATTATAAATCTATACTGTGAAACAAATATTTTATAGAAATGAGTTATAAGATGGTCGAGTGATAAAAATGTAGGACTTCAGTAGTGAAGTGATAAAGAAGTTGGGATTTTAAATCACACCCACCATAAAATATTAATATAATAATATTTGTCCATAAAAAAAAGCCCATAGTTATAGGCAAATGAGGAGTTGGATGTTTAACCCCTAATTGAATTAGGAGAGACGCATATAACTATAGAGGGAGTAACAAAGGTGAGAACATATATATATATATATATATATATATATATATATATATATATATATATATATATATATATATGATATTGTGCAAAATAAGAAAAATTAATATGAATCATTGATTCTTATTTGAATGATCCAAATTAAAAGATAAAAGCAAATAACTTTTTTAATATATCAAGTGACCAATAACTAACTTTTAATCTTAACAATCAATGTATGGTTGTATGGAAAGGGGATCACCTATCCCAAAATGGAGTCCCAAACTCTGTCCCGGCCAATGACATTGTGACACGTCATTTAAAAAATACACTTCACTCTTCTACTAAAAAATATTTATTCATGTTTGAACTTTTTAAATGACGTGACACAATATTATTGGCCGAAACAGGGATGAGGATACCATTTTAGGACAGGTGATCCCCATCAGGTTGTATGATCTAAGTTTATTGTTATATACTATGTATATATAATAATAAAAAATAATATAATAATGATATAATACATTATATATATATATATATATATGTATAAAGGGGGTGATCCACTTACTCCAAGAGTAAGTTTAATTATCTCACATTATAGCCATCAATTGTAGGGAAATACAGCGGTTTGAATTAGTGAGTAGATCTAAATCATTGGATTTCCCTAGAATTAATGGTTAAGATATGAAGTAAGTTTAAAAATCTTACGCTTGAAGTAAGTGGATCCCTCCTCATGTATAAATGATAAGTTATTTTTTTATTTGTGTTGTGAAAAGAATGATTGTACCAATACTACAATAAATATAAATTTAAAGAATTAATATGCTAACAAATTCATGAATATTAACCTTGGAAGCTTGTCATAATTTTTTCCAAATTGGAAATTGCAAATTATAGCAAGGGTAAGGCACTTGAATAATGAGGAAAGTGATGGAAATAGAAAATACAATAAGTTTAATATCTGTCCACTAAAAATTTAAGAGCATTTGCATTGTTGGTGTGTTATAAATCATTGTTAACTCTAAAATAAAATATATAGATATGAGTGATGGATGAATGACTAAATAATAAAATTTATATTGAAAATGGATAATTATTAAATTCTAAAATATGTTAGGTGAAAAAGATATTGGTGAATGAGTTTAACATTTTTGGATTACTATAGGAAATGGAAATCTGTAATATAATTTCATTCTTACCATATCCATTAAATGAGTGATAGATGTCTCCTATCATTGACTTATTATATATATAAGAGAACCATTCATTCTTTAAGATATCAAGAAATACAGAAACATATAATATTTTGTTTTCATTTTCAAGTTTTTCAAATTATTGTATCATTCAAATGGCCAAACTTGTGTTTAACCATTGTCTTTTGCTTGTCATCTTAGCACTAGTTGCTGTAGGTAAGTATCTTATTCTTTAATTCTAACAAACAACACAAATTATGTTGTTGTTTATGATAGTGATATTAATATTAAGGTTTCATCTCAAAACCGATTGGTAATGAGAGGAGTAGTAGTCCAACGGGTATTTAAATCATTCTCGAGATAATGAGGTAGACGATGTGGGACTTACTTCCCAACATGCCCCCTCTACATAAACTTGTCGGACTAGGCGGATGGTTACCTTTGACTCATAAATAACGAACATCTTTTGTCCCATGAGTCAGATCCCAACTTTTTTCGGATGTCATGAGCCAAAAGATGCCCTTTAGTAGTTATGGGTCAAAGGTAATCATTCATTTAGTCCGACAAACTTATATGAAGGGGACATGTTGGGAAGTAATTCTCATATCACCTACCTCATTGTCTCCAATACTTGTTGGGTTACTCCTCTTATTACCAATTGATTTTGAGATGGAACCTTAACGATTAAGACTTTGTTTAATGATAAAAAATACTTACCTTGTTTGATTATTTATTCTTTATGTATTTACAGCATCAGCAGATCGATGGCCACAATGCTCAGTTTCTTTGGGACTTTGCAATCAGTTTGGGATACCATGTGATGTACTTTGTAAAAGATTGCACTCTGATGGCACCTCATATTGTTTCTATAATGTATGCTATTGTCATTATTATTGTGGTAAACCACCATCAAGCCCCTAGGGTTGTACGTTCTCAATAATAATAATAATAATATTAATATCATTCCAATAAGTTTAAATAATATTGAGTAGCTTGTCATTTTTATTCTTTTCTTTTGCAAAGGTATTATTTTAGAATTAAGATTTCAAGTATAAAAAATAACTTTTGTTTAAAGTTTTTCTTGAATCACCAATGAAAATTCATTAAGAGAGGAAAAAAGATTTAGGAGAACAAATGGTACTCCTATCCATATATTATTTAGACATTACAACTAAGGATACATCTAAAAGGGTTCATCAACCATTCCAAAATGAGAAATTGAAAGTAGGAAAGCAAACATTGAGAAAGTTCCAAAAATGCTAAAAAAATTAAGTCCATTACCTCCTATGTGGTAAACAAAGTGTTCTAAAAGATGATTTTGTTCCTAACCCACCAAATAGTCCATAGAATGACTAACCATAAGGGGTGGCAATACGAGCCAGCTCGGCCCGCCTTTCGCCTGTCGAAATATGGGCTAGCCCGGCCCGACCCTTATTGTTAAAAGGGCCTAAAATGACAGCTCAACCCATATTTGGCAGGGCTGACAGGCCGGCGGGCTGAGCGTGTAACACCCAAGTCCTGACATGCCACCCTCCCGACCCATGAATACACTAAGCGTGTCATCCACCAGCTTAAATACTTCCTGCAGTATTTTATTCCCCACAAAGGGTGTCTCCCGCGACTCGAACATGTAACCTCAGGGACAAATAGTCAAAATTACCATGAGTCACTACCATTAAGTCATGATTATTTGTTCCTGAGGTCTTCAGTTCAAGTCGCGAGAGACTCCCCTTTGTGGGGAATAAAATACTGCATGGGGTATTTAAGCTGGTGAAATAACACGCTCAATATATTCATGGGTCTGGGAGGGGTCGCATGTCAGGACTGGGGGTGTTACACACCCGTTTTCTTTTTCTTTTAAAAAAACACATTTATAATCAACTCAATCACAATTTCAAAAATAAATAATCACCACGTCTCACAAATGTCTTTTAAAACAAAAAATCACAAACCAAAAAGCAACATAGTCTTAAACTTTTAAACTCATAGTTCACAATAAAACTTCAAACTCCTAAGTTTTAAACATTAGATGCTCGTTTGGAAGCCTCCACTTTTCTATGCAAAAAGTATGCTTTTGAGACGACTTGTATATGAGTAGAGGTGTCAAAATGGGCTACCTGGACGAGTTCAGGCTAGCCCACATCGAGTTCGGGCTAAACCGGACTAGGCAAAAGCCTGAATACAATTTATGCATATCAAATTGTAGCCCAAACCCACCCTATGCAGGTTATGGCGGACCGGCCCACATAATAATAAAAATATTTATTTAAATTGTAACATATTTAATCTATTTAATATATATATATATATATCATTTGATATCAATGTATAAATTTTTTAAGACACTTGTTATGCTCAATGTAACCAAACTTGTTGATCTAACGCCTCTTGTTTGAGTTAAAACATGAAGTCAAGTTCACATATATGATTTATAAGATAACACGTTTATTAAATATATTATTTCTATTAAACTTTCACTCTCTAACACAATATAATTTGTAACTTCACTTCAATATATAAACGAATATAATAAAAATAATATCATTTTGGTTTATAGTAAAGGTAGTATAGACTCAAATTCAGAATGAATTTTATTTGTCAAAGTATAACCACCATCATAATATATTTCATTATTCTTTACTTTGTATAGGAATATCATTTGTATGCTCTTTACCAACACTTTCACTGTGAACTATTATGTTAAGTTTAGTTGTGTGGAGTTCTCTATGGTAAACAATTATGTTGTCTTTCAGTTTTGTTGTAAAAGTTATTTTATTTATTTTGTTTTTGTTGTAAAAGTTAAATCTAATTAAATATACAATTAAGAAAGGAAAAGTTCAATTTATATGGTTTAATATCTTCCCATTTGATTTGATAAACTATTTTGTTATTGTGCGTAAAAGGATATTATACAAAATAGTAAAAACAATATAATGCTTAACTTGATAACATTATTGTAATTTATAAATATTTATGTTATAGACATTACTTTATTTTGTATTCAAAGTTCATAACACAATATTTATCATATATTTTTTATTAAGTTATTTTGTAAAATAATTTTCGTATAAGACTTATTACTAAGCCAAAGGTCCCAAAAAAGATTTAAAAATAAGGAAAAACGGGTAGTCTGAACCCGGTTTTATTATAGTCTGGCCAGTCCGGGCTAAAAAGTCCGAATTCACTAAAAAGTACTTAATATAGTATCCAAACCCTATAAAATTTCGGGTTTTGGCGAACCCGCCTGTTTTGACACCTTTATATAAGAGTAAATATCTCGTATATGACATAAATGTCTTGTATATGATATAAATTACTCATAAATTACTTATCAGTTATAATATGACATAATAGTATAACCAATTCAATATTAATATTACTAACCAATTTAGTATAACGTGTGGAATCTATACAAAAGTTTATTAATAATATAAAGAGTAAATTACACTGATATTTAGTGAGTTTAAGTGAAATTATACAAATTATTCTTTAATTTTTTACACTGATATTCCCTAAAACAATATTAATGTTGGCCCGTGGCCCGACCCTCTGTGGCCCGTCTAAAAAATGAGATTCCAAATCGGGTTGAATATGAGTTTTTGGACTAAAATCCCTAAATCGAACCCCTAAAAAATTCAATCTAAATGGGCTTGGCCCGACACTGGCCTGTCGAGCCAAGCCCATATCGCCATCCTTCTAACCACAGTAACTTCCATTTTTGCTTGCACCTTTTCTCCATCCTCAACATATTGTAGGTAAAAATAAGTTGCTCTTGACATCATTAGAAATAACCGAGAGAATACCAAACTGATCGAGGGTATAGGTTTTGCCAAGTACAATAGGATTTAGAACATGAGAAGAACGATTGATTGGTTGATTCGTCCACCATACCATAAAGAACGCAAATTGGTGGGTCTTAAGCTCCTAAAACTTCCCAATGAACAAGGTTCAATTTTGTTGGGATACCTCCAATGAAATTCTCCATGTTAAACACCTCATCTTTGATGGAAAATTACATGCCATAAAGTTCTAAAGAATCCACTCTCACAATTGCAACCCTCCTATTGAAGAACCTGATGTGTATTTAGAGATGATAAAAATATCTGAACCTGTGGGTATCCGTCAAAATATCTGCAATAGGGACCCGCAAAAATAGCTCGTGGGTGGGAACAGGTATCATAATACCCGTCTCGCAGGTATCCGCCTATATATTTTAATTAAATATTTTATACTTAATTATTATTAATTTAAGATTATATTTGTCTATTTTATTACTATTTCATAATAAAATTTAGTGGTGAATCTATAATAATAAAATTATCATATTATTTAAGTAATAATTATTTTTATAAATTAATTATTGTAAAATATATAAAAATATAATTAAAATTAAAAACTCATTAGGTACCCACAGATATCGGCTATCCGCATGGGTACCCGTAAATAGTGTAGGTATGGGCACGGGTATGCACTACTTGTGCTCACCCGACCCCGTTGCCAACCCTATGTACATTACGGATCGAGTATTGGAGGTATTAGTTCAAGTGGAGAGATTACCGTGGTCTAAGAAGAGTGGATAGTCACAAGTGAAACACAACGTCTTGAACTAAAACCTTAAAGTATTAGTTTCATAAGTATTTTCTAATAATAAACTATTCACTCCTCTTCCTACCCTTCTAGATCATTGATTATCTCCCAAACAAATTAAGCTTAGCGAGGGAGAAACCCACTATGAGCTTTGTTATATGTGGCAAGACCATACAATCAATTGTTTAGGTCTTTACCAATTGAGTTAGTTAATACTTTATGCCTACATTATTTGTTTACAACTAGAAGTGTATGACACCATATATTGACATATTCTTTTTCAGTTACATATATTTAAATATTCCATTACAATTTTTATTTTATTTTTTAGAAGGCTGCGGTAGATTATTTCCAAGTTAATTCAAACGTGTTTATTAAAACTACACTTATTGTATAAAATAACCTATAAAAATCCATCCACATGGTGCATGCATAGAATAAACGATGGTTACCATTATTTTTAAGAGGATATGATTCACAAGTTCACGTAGTCTAATTTGACTATATCATTCTTGGTTTGGGTCCGGTTTTCATATTCTATATATATATTTAAAGTAGCTACTTGGATTTGATAAAGAAAGGTTAATTTGTAACAGCTTAAATTTAAAACTATTAAATATTACTAAGCCAATATGAGAAATCTTTAATAATTTTAGTTTTTAGATATAGTTATTTGTTGGAATCTCCACTCCAATATTTTAATCATCATATTAGTCTTTTATTTATACACCATTTGTATTTAGTGAAAAGTGTAAATAACTTGTTTTCTGAATTAAAAATAATTTATTTTTTAATAAACTAACCATTTCTGATCAGAGTTTTTTACACTATCATTACATCATTTATTATATATTTTCAATCATCATTGACTCTTAAACAAAAATAATATAAATGAGAAATAAAGTAACCAAAGGCTATCTTAAGAATTAAATATTACAATCTTTTCATTAATTAATGACACATGTAGTTGAACATATGAGTATAGAATTTTATTATTAGATTATTATGTTACCATGTGATAAAACTACTAAGGAAATGATAGTGAAATGGTAAAAGCCCCACCCAATTTTCAATTATATAAAAAACATTAGAGACATAAAGGATTTTTTAATTATAAAGGATAAACCAAAGACTATCCCGTGGGAGCATGGATCCTCTCCATTAATTAAAATATAAATATAATAAAATATAATTACTTACCTTTAAAGATGAAAATTTCATTATATATATAAATATAATGATATAATTGTATTTTTATTTTTACCTATTTTACCAGTCACTTGAGGATGCTTAGTAATATTAAGGCTATGTCTGAAACCAGAAAAGGTATGTTTTTGTTTCCAGCTAAGTCAACTAGGAACTCCCTCAACCTTTTCTTTTTCTGCATCTAAACTAAACACTTCATTAATTCATTCTCTCTCTCCCAATGAAACAGAAAATACCTCAACCCACCACCACCCCATTCATCAAAATCCATTCTTTCTTATGAAGAAACCACCTTCCTCCGCCGTTAACCTCCTTCTAACCGCCGTTACCCTCATCGCCGTTTTTATATTCTTTTTTATACCTTCATCTCATGCTCTCGGCTCCGGCACAACCCTCGCCGTCACTGATGCATCCGCCACCGTGTGCGGCGTTGTATCAGGACCGCTACCGCACCGGATTGAGTGTTACCGTGGCGGCCAAGTCATCCCCGTCATTCCCAACGTTTCATTCTCCACAATCTCCGGTGGCCGGAGCTTATTCTCCGGCATCAGGTCCGGCAACACAAGTTTGCTGTTATGGGACACCACCAATTCCAATGCCACTTTCCAAAGGAAAAGGCTTTACAACAATGGGAGTGTTCCATTGGAGAATCTTGCAGTTGGTGATAGCCACGTTTGTGCAACCGTGGCTAACTCTGGAACTGTGGAATGTTGGAGAATTAGCAACACATTTGAATTGCCATCTGGGTATGAAAGTTTTGTTTCAATTTCATCTGGGTATGGTTTCTCTTGTGGGATTTTGAAGAAAAATGGTTCCTTTGTTAAGTGTTGGGGTGAAAGAGCAATTTCTAGTGAGATAGAGAATGGGTTTGGGAACATGTCTATGTTGAGTATTGTAGCAGGAGGTGAACATGTTTGTGGATTGAACTCAACTGGGTTTTTGGTTTGCAGAGGAAACAATAGTTTTGGTCAACTCAATGTTCCTCAAGGTGGTGCTTTGGAATATTCAGGTTTGGCACTTGGTGCTGAACATAGTTGTGCAATTAGGTCTAATGGTTCAGTTATTTGTTGGGGTGGTAGAGGCCAATTCTCTTATAATGTCACACAACAAGTTTCTTTTGAATTGATTGTTTCTGGTTCCAATTTCACTTGTGGATTGACAACAGTTAATTATTCAGTTGTGTGTTGGGGCCCTGGTTGGTCTAATTCAAGGTTTGAGGAGCTTCCCTTACCTAGGATTCTTCCAGGGCCTTGTGTTCAATCTTCTTGTAGTGAGTGTGGTATATATCCTGATTCTCAATCACTATGTTCTGGACTTGGTAACATTTGCAAGCCAAAGCCTTGTTTGCCTCAAATACCAGTGCCAAATTCGCCACCGCTATCACCACCACCACCGACAGTAGTGTTTGCTCCATCACCATCTCGGTCGAAGACCTTGACGAGAGGTTTATTGGCATTTGCAATTGTTGGATCAGTGGGAGCTTTTGCTGGTATTTGCACAATAGCTTATTGCTTGTGGACCGGTGTTTGTTTCGGGAAGAAGAAAGTACATAATTCTGTGCAACCAACAATCACTAGAGGTGGTAGTAGTTCCACTTCCAATGGTGGGAGTGTTCCGAATAGTACCCCACCTTCGAGATCATCTACCATTAGGCGCCAGGCTTCGAGGATCATCAGGCGGCAGAGGAGCGGAACTTCGTCATTTAAGCATCATGATAAAGCTGAGGGTTTCACCCTGGCTGAGCTTGTAGTAGCGACCGACAATTTCTCACTCGAGAACAAGATTGGTGCTGGAAGTTTTGGTGTTGTGTACAGAGGTAAACTCGCTGATGGTCGTGAAGTTGCGATCAAGAGGGGTTTCGAAACCAGTTCAAAGATGAAGAGGTTTCAAGAGAAAGAGAGTGCTTTTGAATCTGAATTGGCCTTCTTGTCTCGTTTACACCACAAGCACTTGGTTAGGCTAGTTGGATTCTGTGAGGAGAAAGATGAAAGACTCTTGGTGTATGATTACATGAAGAACGGGGCACTACATGGTCACTTGCATGGCAAAAACAACATAGAAAAGAGTGCTAGTGTCTTGAATTTTTGGAAAATAAGGATCAAAATCGCTTTGGACGCGTCACGAGGAATAGAGTATCTCCATAATTATGCAGTTCCATCTATAATTCACAGAGACATCAAGTCTTCTAATATCCTTCTTGACGCGAATTGGACAGCAAGAGTATCCGATTTTGGGTTGTCATTGATGAGTCCAGAGCCTGACCATGATCAAAGACCAACGAAGGCAGCTGGAACTGTAGGATACATCGATCCCGAGTATTACGGTCTAAATTTATTGACAGCCAAAAGTGATGTCTATGGACTTGGAGTTGTACTGCTAGAACTTCTAACAGGAAAAAGAGCTATATTCAAGAATGGCGAAGACGGCGGCAATCCATTAAGGTTGGTAGACTTTGCAGTGCCTGCTATTATGGCCGGAGATTTGGTGAAAATTTTGGACCCAAGGGTTGGACCGCCGGAACATAATGAAACCGAAGCAGTGGAATTGATGGCATATACTGCTATGCATTGTGTGAATTTGGAAGGGAAAGATAGACCAACAATGGCTGACATTGTTTCCAATTTGGAGAGGGCTTTAGTTCTTATTGATAGTAGCTATGATAGCAATTCAAGTGGTATAATCTCTATTGTTTCAGAATGATATTCTTATTAATCAAATCCATGTAAAGGGAACAAAAGATTGTAAAGTTTTTCCAATTCATGATGATTCTTTCTGATAAATTGTGTATATAATAGATTAGGATGTCATGAACATTAACTTGTGTAGATTTCAGAATTTTGCCACATTAAGTAAAAAAAATGGATTAACTATAGAGAATTATTTAAAACCTGCAATACTTGTATGCAATTAATCATGGTCATGGCATCCCAAATTAAACTATTATAATGCTCTGGAGACCTTAGGCGCGTTTTTTAATTTATTTTATACTCTTATTTGATTGCTTGTAGTTAACGTTCCATAGCATTTACCTTGCACCAACACTGAGGATGTTTAAGCACATTAATAATTTTATTTTGTTCAATTTAATGTTTGTCCTTCAAAATTTGTGGTACACGTTTGAGCATTGTTTTTGAAATTGTCTCATTCAGACAAGGAAGCACAAACACAGTTTACCAAGTCAACCCATATGATAGAAATGTGAGAAAAGTGTGAACAAATTATGATGTTTGAGGCATGAAGGTACCATGCAATTGCATTTCATAGAGTTTGGATTCTTTTATAATTGAAGATATAAAATAAGAGAATCAAGTTGTCACACCAAGATCAGTTATATCTTCTAACCTCTAAAATCATGACACATGTTATATTTAATCATCATCTATAAAAATTATTTTTAAAAACTAAAAAAAGTATATATATCATGATTTTAATGATCGAAATATATAACTTATCTTTTGATATGAATAAATATATTATAAAATAATATATGTGCATCATAAAATAAAAGTATACACGTTATAAAATAAAAGGGGAGGGATCCACTTACTTCAAGAGTAAGTGGAAAAAACCAACTCCTCATCTTAGCCATTCAATTTTAGAAAATTCAATGGTTTATATATATTCATCAATTCAAACTATTGAATTTCCAAAAAATAAATGATTATGAAGAAGAGTAGTTTTTTTCCACATAAGAGTAAGTGGATCCCTCCCCAAAATAAGAAGGTTTTGCATTATAAAAGTAACATATTTGTTTATGAAATACCAACCTTACACATGGTTGTTCTATCATTAATAATTGATAAGTTTCCTTCCCTCCATCTTTCTAAATATTGACCCAGCAAAAGTAGAGTAGAGACTAGTCTACTTTTGTTTCTAACTTCCACCAAACGCATCAATTTGACCAAAGACTAGGAAATGTCAAATCCAATTTCGTCCCATTTTAGTACTCAAATTTCTTCTTTTATGTTAAATGAATGTATCTTCAAACTTATGGATTAAAAAAACTACTTTCTTCTGTATATGTATTTGTTTCCCCCAAAAAGAATTGCAATTGATATCTATAAAACACTTAATAGAGTACTCACACGTCATATATATATATATGTATGTATATTCTAGAAGGCAGAGAGAAGTACAAGTAGGAAGAAACATTCAGCAAAAACTTCAGTTGAAGAAATTTTCTCAAGAAATTTAATGCCATTCAAAGTCTTTGAGTCCTACACCTTTGTTCTCTCTCCATAGAGTATAGTTATCTATTCAGAGTGGTCTCACGGTGGTCCCTTGTTTTATTTGGCCACTTCTAAATGCTCTAACTAATTGTTTCATTGTCTTTTTTAAGGATTAAAAATCAATCCAACTAATTTAGATCTACCTTCAAAATTCAACTTATTATTAATTTGATAAATTTAGTTTATGACTCAAATGAGTTAGTTTTAACTTAAAATTTAAATATAGTTTAGCTTATTAGATTAATTGATTTGATTATAATTATTCATATATATTTATATAGTTTTTATTTAAATATAAAATATATATAGTCAAATTATTTTTTATCAGAGAATGATTGAATATTTGTATTTCTTATACATCAATGATAATTATGAGTTTTGATTTTGTTAACTAATTCGAAAGCTCATAAACTTTAAACAAATCGAACGTAAACTGAAAAGATAATTTGTATGAACTCGATTCGTTCTTATTAAGTCGAGTTGAATCAAGTTCAACTTGATTTAACTCGTTTCCAGAGTATCACGAACCAGTTTATGTTACTTGATTTATTAGATAATCGACAGTATATTGTAAATCATTAGAGAATAATGTTGTAAACAAAAACATTATTCGTCATTTATATATTAAATATCATCCGTTTTTAAGTAAAATTCATACATAATGATAGATGCAAAAGTTTTAACAATGTCAAAGCTGCTTCATGATCAACATAAATTCTTAAAGCTGCTTCATGATCAATCCACCAAAAAAACATAAATTGCTGTCTTTTTAAGTTACACAAATGTTCCAAATTGCAGAATACAATGACCATATATTATTAATAAGATATTGGACAAATTTAAATTGATTAAAAAAACAAACAAAAATGTTAAAACATTTATCTGGTAAAACTCTTATTAACATGTCTAATTGTTCTATTGAGTGGACTATTTCATTGTCTATGGAGAAAACTGTATGCAATTTAAAGCCTCAAAACCATGAATGTTTCAAATTGAGGTAAACATTAAAAATTTCACAAAGAAACCAGATAACAGAACACAAACTTTCATGTATAATATACATAGATTTGGAGAAATTTATATAGTGATAGAGTGAGATAAGTGAAAATCTCAATCATATAAACATATGGTAAGACAATATCACACAACTACATACATAGTATTTACTTTAGCAACAAATTTTAATGGGTGTGTGTACATAATAAATATGTAGCAGAAAATCAAATGAACTCAAAGCGCATGAGAAGCTTTACATTGTTGTACTTATCTCCCTTCTGGCTATACAATGGAACTGCTCTAATTCCACTTCTTAGTTCCCACACAGGCAAGCATGTTTGGCCACCAAAATCATCCTTCTCAGACATATCATATTCATGAACTTCTATTCGAAGCAGAGCCAATTCTGGAATCGAAAGCGGAAACTCGAATACCTCATTCCAACTAGGTAACCAGTTATCTTCTACTGCCTTAGTTTTTTTCATAACGGTGTCATGAGGAACTCCAGCAATCCCCACCTGCACAAGAAAAGTTTCTCAAATGGGTTTTAAAAGAGATGCATAATGTTTAAAAGCTAGTAAATATGAGTTCATTATGAACATATTTGGATGTTAATGTTTCCTTATTATTATGACATTTTTAATGGTAGGAGCGTCCGATTTGGTTACATGTCAGACATGGACACCGCATAGACACGGTAACTATTCTGAAGTGTTTGTGCTTGATCGAGTAGAATGCGAGGAAGCATTTATGAAGCGAAAATACGATGTTATAACTAGAACATGATGGTGTACTATATCATCTTTTAACTTACTCTTGTGTAGAAATCTGGAGGTGAAAATTGATCAAAGTGTGTATGCTTGAAATCATAATACCATCCTTCACCCATATATACAGTTACCTAAATAAGAGTAACAAAAGTATGATCATTGTTAGGATCTAGATTGGAGAATAGAGACACTTGAAGGAGGCAAATATAATATTGCATACAATAAAATCCTCACCTTCAAAGTAATTTTCACAGGTGATTCAACTTTGGGATCAAAGATCTCATTATTCCTACCACTCTTTAATAAAAAATCTGGTTTTTTAACATATCCACACCCGCCGTTCGCTCTAAACATTCCTTGCATCACCCAAAGAGATCTTCCATGACCCTGTTACGAAACCACTCCGAATGAAAATGTTAAGAGTAATTAGGCATAACTCTAGCTCATACTAGTTTATATAAATTATTCTCGGCTCGTATTTCAACTGATGTAAGACTTTGATACTTAACAGAAAATTGATTAGTAGACATCTATTGTCGAAGAATATAATATATGATCTTAGATGTTTGTCATAGAAATGTCTTGATACAGCTAACGCAATTCAACGAGACAAATAACAGGCGGTGTCATGATCTTAGTGAATGAATTCTAACATCCTCACCAGTGGGAAAATCACAAACAAATAACACAATTCAACTAGACTAACAATGATTATAAATCATCCTTAAAAAGTAATGCGCCGAAGTTTCAATTTGTCACAATGCTAGGCCTCACACTTTTAGTGTAGTAGCTTGAAGGAAAAGGCTTAATCAGGATAATAAAATGGGAGGCAGGGGGTGGAGAAGGAAGAAATAGAAACCTGCATGTTAAATGCAACCATTTGAGCTCCATGCATCCACCCGATTAACGGGTTATAATTTGATGACATGATGCGAGTTCCTTTTGGATACACTCTCAGTATGTTCCGCTGAGTAAACCTGCGAACAATCAGAAAATAAGTACTTCTCTTTTGATTTGTACATAAAAAGGGTTTGTATCAAAGCTAAATAGGAAGAATAGGAGCTTCAGATTTGTTACAAAGGTTGAGAAAACTTTTGGATATGCCCCCTAAATCATAATGCACTGAATAGTTTCAAATATGACCACTAAATCTGTCATATAGGTGCCATTAGCATTAGTAAGTATTAAGAACTTAATGCAGTGCAGCATCAAGAGAGGCAATAAATCATTGTCAAATACTATCTTATCTAGTACTGCATCTCATGTTTCTTAAACTCCCAGAACCGTAAAGGATAGAAACAAAGCCCATTCAACAGTTAAGTTTTACCAAATTTGCATTGGAATAGAGAGTTATAGCTAGTTCAAGTCATACAGAATAAGCCCAAGCATACGCAAATGAGTTATCGCACTGGAAACTGTTATAAGTACCTGATAATTTCTTTTCCATGAGTTATAGCAGCCTTTTCAAGCTCCGGCTCACTTAAACTTAGACGCCTAACATTATCAGGATCCACTTTGAGACATTCCTCTAGTCCACCTTTAGGCTTCCCAGCATGAATGGCAATTAAACGCCTATATTCAGCTGATGCATTTTGGTGCGACTTTTCTGATTCGTCAAGATCATCCTCGTCATCAAGATCATCTTCATCCACATTGCTCTACGAAAAATGGTATGCCACAAAATGAGTAAACAAATCACCCTTTAAAGATTATATTTATTGACAATTAATATACAACATTGTCTTAGTCTCAAACCTTGTAATCAGATATAGCATCGCCTCTCAAACTTGGTACTTCTTTACCCCATGTTTCTTCATCACCTTCAGCCTTTCCCTTATGCAAATCATCCTCTTTTTCCTTCACTTCTTTTTCTTCAAGGTACTCCTTAGGTGGTTTTGTTGATATAATAATCCTCCTTTTAAGTGATTCGGGAGAAGGGAATTCGTCGAAATTTTCTGAACTAGGACAAAATAGTATGTCTCCAAATGTTTGAGTAACCATCTAAAAATAGGAAAAAGATTGTGAATTTGCCAAATATAAGAATAAGAATGTAAGCATTTTGAATTATTGTAGAACTCCAAGTAACTAACCTCGGCTACTTTGGCCTGAAGATCTGGAGTAAGGTGGTCTTCAAGGGTTATTACAAGTGGATATTCTGATGCAACAAAGGCATGCTCCTTAATAGACCTCAAACATGTGATGAGTGCCACAGGAGTAGTTAATGTCCTGTATTAAGAAGAGAGGAATATATACATCTATATTTCAGAATTCACAGGACAAAACATTCTAAAAAAATTGCCCTTATATATAACCTGTTCTACAAGTTTACAACCATGACTTCCAGTTAAGGTTTTACTAAACAGAATTAAGATTGCATCATTTTGTTGAAATTAGTACATAAATGGATACAAGTCTTCATCAATTTGTTGGAGATATAATTTCCTATGCAAAACTTTGTACTAAAGGCAATTCATGCTCACAATTAGGACATTGAATGAAACAACAAAAAGGATAACTGAAATTGATAATTTTTGAAACAGATGAAATTATTTGATGGGTGTTAAATTCCTGTGGACGACAACAAATGCAGCTGTAATATTGCAGTTTTGATAGTATCCACAACCGCATTGCAGCTACAATTGTGTCTGGCTGTATGTATCCGCAATTGTCCAAAATTGCAATAGATACACCATAACTTCAAAGTTTAAACACGAACGCGGCTGCAATTTACGAGAAACTATAGAGATCGACTTAAATTCATGTACAAAACTCAATTTCAAATTCAACCAATAAACTTACCTTCCATGAAGAACATCCACATCATCCTTTGACCCATTAGGCCATATATCCAATTCAATCACCCTTACACCTCTGTGCAATGCTTGTATGATTGGGATATCACTGCAATCACTGCTAAGTTGATTCCCAGTTAGATAGGAATTATGACCAGTATATATGAAATAATGAGACAAAGGTGAAGTCATATCATGGTGCACCTGAAATACAAGAAATAACCATTAATCAAACATGAATAATCAGAAAAAGTGATTACATATAATCAATTAATTGTACAGGATATAAAATAATATCAATACCAGTTGAAGTTTATGATGACTTATGTGAGGCTATAGATGGAACCCAATTTTTAATGTAAGTTTCATGTATATTAATTCAACCATTACAACAAATTCAGTTGAGATTCATTAACCTTATTAATTGTTGAGAACTATCAAACAATTATATCATTTGTACAACTAAGATAACATTCCCACAAAGATTATCCAAGCTAATAAATAATCTGTCATATTCTACAATTAAGGACATGTTATGGCAATTGAGAACCTTGATGTGAGTACCTCTATAACCTTTTCTATGCATAAGACCCACACTTACCTTAATGAAGCTTTAGCCCCTAACCCACTTAAACTTTTATACCTACACAATCTACATGAAAAATTCATATTTACATGTTATTCATTCATTCTACCTTATATATAAGACTCTACATCCGTTTTGGAACATGATGTCACATTTCTAGTATTAAACAAAGGATTTCCATTATCAAATAACCTTGTAAAAGGTAGTTTCATGTACAATAAGAAAAAAATTGTTAGAACATAAAAAAGGGGAATCCAATGCACGAGATACCCATCTAGTGGGGTCTACTGAGGTAGATGTATGCAATATTTCCAAGATTTGAACTCATGACTTCCAGATCACATAGCAAGCAAACTTAACACTGGATATCGATACCGATTTGGGAGTATCCACACTAAGAGGAAGACCATTCATAAAAGAGAGTAACAACAAACCCATAAATGCAACAACAACAAAAAAGAGTTATTTTGATTTACCACAGTTGAAGGTAAAAGAGGAGAGTTATTTTGAGTGAAGAGAAACTTGAAGAAAGATTCAAGATTGAATCCCCTTGAATGAAAGATAGTCAAATGTTTGAGACTATTAATGATGCCTTGTGCTTCCTCAACACTGGTCTTTTCTTCTCTCTGCACCTCAACCATGAAACTCCGAAGGTTTGAAGCAGACATGATACCATTATCGGAGTAATGTTGGAAAAGGGTCTTTACCTCCGGCGGGGCTTCCGACACGGCCACCTTGAACCGTCGCCGGCAACAAAAACATACTTTGTAAGTCTGTCTAGACATAATAATTGGGTTTGTTTCAAAAAATGTTTTTTTACAATATAAGCAATGTTTGTGTATTGTGTTTTTGAAGATAACGTTGTTGTTATGTGAGAATTGATGCGTTACTTGTGTTATGGGCAATGGCAATGAAAGAAAGAGAAAGAAAGAGAAAGAGAGAGAAAAGTATTATCCATAAGAGGGTGTCATCACGTCTTCATGGACCCCACTTTCAATCATATTACAAATCAAATAACAGAAGAAGAAGAAGAATGATTCATTCATGAATTGGATGAATATGAATTAAAAAAAGGTAATCATCCTATTATTATATAGAAAATATAACAGAACTGTACCTAACTTCTGATTTCATTTTATACATGTTTTATTCCTAAAAATTGAATATCTTTGTTATATAAAAAGGTAATATGTTTAGACTAATTATTAGTCTAATATAATATTAACTTAAAATATTAATATATATTTCAACATGCCACTTGTCATAGCATGGATAAGTTATTATATGATGTAGAATTAATGGTCTCCATTAAATTCTTTCTGTTTTTTGACACTATTAAGGATATTATCTCACATAAGTTAAATGTGTGATTGTCCCTCCCTATAAATATTATTTTAGGAAGTAAACTCCTAACATTTTTTGTGGAGAAAAACCATTAAATGTGGCGATTGATTTGAATAATTTATTGAAAATTTGAATGATTAAAGCAATGATGAATAATGAGTATTTGATTGAGAGGATTGGTAGTTGGATATAATATTGTGATATAAGGTGATGGACACTTGTGGGTCTACCTACCATGTTGTGTAGATAGAATGTGCATGTGAGTCCTATAGGCTTGGAACATGACAACTATGGAAGGTGGGGTAAATATGAGTGGTTCTATGGTTCCCACTTGGTGATACCAAACCAAGAGTAACTAGATAAGTGGATGTGTGAAGCATGAGACTTTGTGCATGATTTGTGAGTGCTTAAGCCTAGATATTTTTTAGAAAAAAAATTAGGTTTTTATTTTTATTTTTTTTATAACTAGTGGAGTTTAGTTTGAGTGTTTTCCCATAAGCTCTATTTGGGGTTAGATTATTTTTTAACACAATTTTCACTTTTAATTCTTTTTTTTCTATTTTAGTCTCCTAACTTAATTTATTCAAACAACTTTATGCTCATAATTTATCATAAAAATTGATTTTAGTTAGATTTTACACTTCTTCATTAAAGAGATTCACATTCTAATTTATTCAAAAGTAGAAAAACTAATTTTATTGTTTATACTCTTAATGTTATGTTTGACATAATTAGCTAATAAGCTACTCAAGAGTTAATTAGCTAAGCCACAAGTCAACTCTAACTAACATATTAAATAAGAAATTCATGTATCATTGTCTTTTTTTAGGGTATATTATGGATTTATGTGTTGGATTAGACTACAGCCCCAAGTGAGACACCACGTCTTAAATCAAAATCTTAAAACATTAGTTATATGAACATTTTCCACTTATAAACTCTTTCACTTCTCCCCTCATATCCGATGTGGGACTTCACACTTGTTCAAAGGTCTTGCATCATATACACCTTAATTACTTGAATGCTATCAGTATCAAATTGTAAAGGACTTGTGACAACATTACAAGATCTTAATACTGTTTATATTAAGATTGATTCATAGTACAGTTCTAGTAACATATTCAAGCCAACAATAGTGTTGAGTTGTTAATGCACTTTCCCTTTGGATACACTATGAGAATGTTCTTCTGTGTAAACCTGAAAAAGGGCATAAAAATATGTCTTATTATTAACCTTTGCAACATGTGGTTACCCATTGATGAGTGCAACTAGTAGAAACAGCAATATTGTGTTACAAAAGTAAGTAATGTTGAAGATAGCCTCCGAATAACAAACTACTGGATATGAAGAGGATTCTTTTCATGCATAGTAATCTAGAAGACCATATACTATATGATTCAACATTTTCAACCTGAAACCTCATCAAAAGCTTCTTAGATTCATATTTCTGGCAAAGTGTTCATGACTACACTTGTATGCCTTCTTCACAGAATCACAATACATGAAATAGTGTGACAATGGAGCAATCATATCATGATGTACCTGAAATGACATATGTTTCATACATTGTTAGAATACCCTTAAACATACTATTGTTGCTCAGATAAAATTCATTATAGTTTCTATAAAGGTCCAAAGCAAACTTGAGACACATAAAAAAAACTAAGTATACCTCCAATGAGTCAAAGTTTAAAAAATATTATGAAAATAGTAATTAATGAGGGTTTTATAACTTGCTTCAAAATAGTCTTAGAAAATTTAAGTTTAACATTTTCAAAATATGGTAACATTTTTTTGAAGATAAGATTTCTTTTTTATCTTCCATAAGCAATACTAAATGAGGTCATTTCCTAAGCTCACATTCCTTCATTTACTTTCATGACATAGTTTGCATAAGTTTGAGATTAAATCTACTTCAGGAACAAGTAACCATGATTCACATTTTCTATATGCTATTCTCATAAATAATTAAATAAATAAATAAGGAACCATAAACTAGATTTGATGAAAATCTATCATTTTACTCATTATTTATTAATAAGGAATGCGGTTAGAATAAGCTCGACACAACAGTAAGGTTGTTTGTCTTGTGACATGAAGATTAAAAGTTCAAATATTGTAATTAGTCTCTCCATTTTCGAGAAAAGATTGTATATATTTACCTTCCCCATATTTTACTAGGTGGTAATCTCGTACGCTGAATCAACCTCTTTTTGTTTTCCTTTTGAAAAAATGTGTTGGAGACACTTCAATAAACCCAACAATCTCCCCCTCGAGTGTGGGTATCACACACTTTTCGGTCCGCCCCCCCTTAAGTCCACAATGGACCAGCCAGACCATCGGCTCTGATACCACTTGTTGGACCAGACTGCGACTGGGGAGCCTCCAACCACCGGGGTATGGGAAGAGTGCAGAGCCACAAGTGATGCACCACTTCTTGAACCAAAACTTTAAGGCATTAGTTCCATGAGCCTTTTCTACTTATAAACTCTTTTCCTCTTCCCCGCATATCCAATGTGAGACTACATACTTGAATAAACTCAACAAAATGTATTATCGGAGACAAAAGATCACTCTACTTTAACATCTATGCTTCTTTAGGATAAAAGAGATACAAACTGCAGCATTACTCATTGATTTTCAAGTATACTATCAAGTTTCAACTACAATAAGATAGATCATGATGACACTAAACATACCCCAAAATTACCATCACAATTCTTCTTCAGAAGGAACAGACACATACATAATAGCATACAAAAATAACACATAGTTATATAAACTTGGTAGCATAACAATGATGGTTCATATCATTTGTTGCATCTATTGTTTCCAGAGTTGTTGGAACATGTGTTGGTGAAATTGGAATTGAGATCAGTATAAATTGAAGCAACCTTGTTGATGTTACAATTGAGTTCTTGAATCAAAGAAACATTCTTTACCATGTTGTCATGCATCCTAGATTGTTGGTTTTCATTCACTTGCTGTATCAAGTGTCTATTCCTATCCAACACTAATTGCACCTGCCTGAAGCTATTGTTCAAACTGGCCCATACCTCAGGGTCTGTTGTATCAGTAGCCTGCAACAATGACACGAGATAATCTTTACTGGCTGAGTCACGACCAGGTCGCTCTCTTTAAGACGTTTCGTGGTACTGCCTCAAGGTGCAAGCAGACTATCAACCACGCCGTCCCCAGGATAAAACAGCCCAGATCTCTGTTATACGATATCTTACTGCACTGTAAGAATCGCTCTCGAATACACCCAAAATATGGCTACCAGTGCCAATTCAGAAATACCCACAATATTGGAATATCTTATTCCAACTCTAGTGCCACGGAAAGAAAGGGAGAGAAGGAGGCCGGAAATGCGTCGGCAGAAAATATTGAGGGAGAAAGAAAAGAGCAAGTAAATTCGTACTTGCTCTTGGTGCAAAAAATAATGAAGGAGGAGGTCTCTATTTATAGAATGAGATTTTGTCACTACTCTTGCATCCTCCAATGTGGGACTTGTGAGATTTTTTCAAAATCTTTCAATGTGGGACTTGTGAGGTTTTTACAGAAACTTCCAATGTGGGACTTGTGAGTTTTTCAATTTCACATCCTAAGGTCCACACTAATGACATCAAACTACACAAGTTCCAACAATCCCCCACTTGAAATTAAAAAACGATTTTCGGGAATTTCTGTGGTCTCAATAAGATTGTGCATAAACAAAGGTGTCATACGACTTGAACCTTTGCATAGTGAGTAAGATCCAGATTTTACTAGAGTGACTCGTAGTCTTGAACTCTATCTCCGGCATCAAACCACACACAACCTTTTCACAGGTGTATTCAATAAAGCCCGTGCGTTAAAGGCCATGCACGTCTATCCCAGTTTAGTGAACGCTCTAGAAATTTATGCCTCTTAAATTTCATAGAAAGCGGCCCCCACTTTCACATTCACATAGGTGAGTCTATCAAGAGTACTCCTGTAGTCTAGGTACTCCACTCCAATTGGAGTATAGATCTCATTAAGAGTTTAACTCATCCTTACATATACTGCAGGATTCATGCTTCTCAAAATTTCATAGCATGTCCATTCTCATATCACTTCACAACTTGTTATTACCCATTGAACCTATTTCTTGGGGTCTCCAGTCAGTTAGGTCGGGTTACCATCGTGAGTGATCTTCGTTCTAAAGGCAATAGTCCCATAAGCTTAGAGGTATTATGGACTTTCTCTCTAGCTAGTCCTTTCGTCAAAGGATCTGCTAAGTTATTCTCAGTGCGTACGTGATCCACTCTCACAGCTCCTGTAGAGAGAAACTCTCTAATGGTGTTGTGTTTACGACGTATTTGTCGTTTCTTACCGTTATAAAATCGGTTCTCAATCTTTGCAATAGCCGCGGTACTATCACAATGGATCAACACAGCTGGTATCGGTCTTTCCCATAGGGGAATCTCAGCTAGCAAGCTTCTAAGCCAACTTGCTTCTTCACTAGCTGTTGCTAGTGCTATCATCTCAGCTTCCATAGTGGATTGAGCCAAAATAGTCTGTTTCTTTGATTTCCAAGAAACAGCTCCACCAGCTATGCTAAATATATAGCCACTGGTTGCTTTGGAATCATCTGAAAGAGTGTTCCAATCAGCATCGCTGTATCCTTCTAGGACAGCTGGAAACCTTTTGTAATGTAAACCAAGGTTTATGGTTTTCTTAAGGTATCTCATTACCCTTTCAATAGCATGCCAATGCTCCATACTAGGTCTACTGGTAAACCTGCACAATAGTCCAACAACATAGGCAATGTCGGGTCTAGTGCAATCAGTGGCATACCTTAGGCTGCCAATGATGCTAGCATATTCTGTTTGTCTTACACCTTCACCAGTGTTCTTAAAAAGTTTTACACTTGGGTCATATGGTGTGCTAGCAGGTTTACAGTCAAAGTATTTATATTTCTTTAGGATCTTCTCTACATAATGTGATTGATCCAGAGAAATTCCTTCCTTTGACCTAGTAATCTTTATACCAAGGATTACATTTGCCTCTCCAAGGTCTTTTATATCAAAGTTGTTACACAACATTGATTTCACATTATTCACAACATGAATGTTGAAACCAAATATGAGTAGGTCGTCTACATAGAGACATATGATAGTGTAAATGTCATTTTCTGATTTGTAATAAATGCATTTATCACTTTCATTCACCTTAAACCCATTCGATATGATTAAGTTATCAAACTTTTCATGCCACTGTTTAGGTGCTTGTTTAAGACCATACAATGACTTGTCTAACTTGCAAACTTTATTTTCTTGCCCATGGATTACAAAACCTTCAGGTTGTTCCATGTAGATTTCTTCTTCCAAATCACCGTTTAAAAAAGCGGTTTTAACATCCATTTGATGTACTACTAAATCATGTATCGCAGCGAGCGATATTAGTACTCTAATGGATGTTGTTCTAGTAACAGGTGAAAATGTATCGAAGAAATCTACATTCTCTCTTTGTCTGAAACCTTTGGCTACAAGGCGAGCCTTGTATTTATCCACTGTGCCATCAGGTTTCAGTTTCTTTTTCAAAACCCACTTACAACCAATCGGTTTGCAACCAGGTGGCAAGTCAGTCAAATGCCAAGTCTTGTTAGACTCTAGAGAATCCATCTCATCATTTATGGCTTCTTGCCATAAATCAGCATCCAAGGAAGTCAAAGCTTCTTGGATAGTTGATGGATCATCTTCCAATGTATAGACCATATAATCAAGTCCATACTCTCTAGCAGTTCTTGTTCTCTTACTTCTTCTAGGTTATACTTCTAACTCATCATCACTATCTCT
This sequence comes from Lupinus albus, assembly GCA_009771035.1. Taxonomy (NCBI): domain Eukaryota; kingdom Viridiplantae; phylum Streptophyta; class Magnoliopsida; order Fabales; family Fabaceae; genus Lupinus; species Lupinus albus. The sequence continues at coordinate 951,374 of CM020006.1, forward strand.
AATCACAGGTGTGTGACTAGATGATGTGCCCCCACTATTCCTCAATTTAAAAGGGAATTTTTTTCATCAAAGTCTGACTCAATGAATACTTTAGCGTTAAGGTCATAAAACCTGTACGCCTTGCTGTTTATAGCATACCCAATGAATACATATTCATAGGCTCTACTAGCGAGTTTAACTCTCTTGGGGTCTGGTATCCGGACATAAGCCAGACAACCCCAAGTTCCGAAATAAGACAAATTAGGTTGTCTATTCTTAAAGAGTTCATATGGGGATATTTTGTTCTTAGTCTTGGGGACTCTATTTAGCACATAACAAATAGTTAATAAAATTTCACCCCACCAAGAGGGTGCTGCACCAGAACTTAACATGATAGCTACTACTAATTCAATTAATGTTCTATTCTTTCTTTCAGTTCTACCATTCATTCCAGGTGAATATGGTGCAGTTGTTTCATGAATAATGCCTTTTAATTTATAAAAATTATTAAACATGCTAGAATCATACTCAGTGTCTCTATCGCTCCTGAGTTTCTTTATTTTCTTATTGAATTGATTTTCAATTTCAGTTACATAGACTTTAAACATATCAAGTGCATCACTTTTATTTTTCATAAGATAAATATAAGTGAAATCAGAGCAGTCATCTATAAAAGTTATAAAATATCGTTTACCATTTCTGGTTAACGTTCCATCTAATTCACATATATCAGAGTGTATCAAATCTAAAGACTCAGATTCTCGCACTACTGATTTATGTGATTTTTTTTAGTTATTTTAGCTTGACTGCATGATTCACAATTTTCAAAATCATTTTTAGATAACTTGGGAATTAATCCTAAATGACTCAAATTTGTAATAGCACATTTATTAATATGACAAAGTCTAGAATGTCAAATATTAAAAGCACACAACATGTAAATGCAAGTAGAAATTTTATTCATGGAAAACCAACATTTAATTTAAGCATATCATCAGTGGCGTCCCCATTCCCTACAAATAACCTATTCTTAGTAAGAGTATACAAGTCTGCTACTATAGTCTAGGTGAAACCAGTTTTATTAAGAAGAATACCTGGAACTAAATTATTCCTCATCTCTGTAGTATGCATCACACCTTTGAGAATCAGAGTCATCCCATATGTAAACTTCAGCTCCACATCACCAGTTTCAGCAACAGTAGTGGTGTGAGAGTCTCCCAACAGCACTTTCTTGTTATCAGCATTCGTGTATGTTTTGAACATAGCACGATCATAGCAGACATGGCGGGATGCACCAGTATCTACCCACCACCCATCACTTCCTCCAATCATTGTGACCTCAGTTAACACTGCCACAAGTGGATCCTCAACCATGTTAGCTTGTGGAGGATGATCCACTGGTTGGTTCCTGCACTTTCGTGCCATATGACCTGACTTCCCACACTTGAAGCAGATAAATAGGTTGCCAGAGTCATTCTTAGCGGGTGGTTTAGCATATTGGACCTTTTTAGAGTTCCAATTCTTGTTGCGGCCGGTGATCTTAGCCTTATTCCCATTGTGGTTCTGATTCTTAAAGTTGTTGCCCGAAGGCTTCAGAACTGCACCTGAGAATTTCTTTCTAGTGCTATTGCTTGATAAAGCCAACACTTCTTCATTCTGATATTGCTTACGAGCCTCTTCCTCAATGCGAAGACGAGTGATCAGAGATTCCAAAGAAAATTCTTTGGTCTTATGTCTTAGGACGTTTTTAAAGTCCTTCCAGCTAGGTGGCAGTTTGTCAATAATGACAGCTACCTGAAATTGCTCATCTAAGGGCATACCCTCAGTGATGATCTCATGAGCAATTTTCTGAATCTCGTGGGACTGAGATTCTACTGATTTATCATCAGTCATCTGATACTTGAGGTAGCGGCTAACAGCATATTTCTTAGTCCCAGCTTCCTCAGTATCATATTTCTTTTTGAGTGCCTGCCAAACTAATTTGGCAGATTTATATGGGATGTAATAATCATATAGATCATCAGACAACCCACCAAGAATGAAATGCTTACATAAGTAGTCATTATCATTCCACAGAGCAATATCCATAGCTAGTTTTTCCCTTTCCTCTTTTTCAGCTTCTTCAGGGACTACTGGAATATCTTCCTTCAAAACGTGGGCAACCTTTTTAACCGTTAGGAAAAATTCCATCTTGGTTTGCCAGCGTTTGAAGTTAGTCCCGTCAAACCTGAATGGTCTGCTTAGGTCGAAGCTGTTCGGACCAGTAATCTTATCTACGAGTGCCATTGCAGTAGAAACGTCTTAAAATTGTTGTATCAGTAGCCTGCAACAATGACACGAGATAATCTTTACTGGCTGAGTCACGACCAGGTCGCTCTCTTTAAGACGTTTCGTGGTACTGCCTCAAGGTGCAAGCAGACTATCAACCACGCCGTCCCCAGGATAAAACAGCCCAGATCTCTGTTATACGATATCTTACTGCACTGTAAGAATCGCTCTCGAATACACCCAAAATATGGCTACCAGTGCCAATTCAGAAATACCCACAATATTGGAATATCTTATTCCAACTCTAGTGCCACGGAAAGAAAGGGAGAGAAGGAGGCCGGAAATGCGTCGGCAGAAAATATTGAGGGAGAAAGAAAAGAGCAAGTAAATTCGTACTTGCTCTTGGTGCAAAAAATAATGAAGGAGGAGGTCTCTATTTATAGAATGAGATTTTGTCACTACTCTTGCATCCTCCAATGTGGGACTTGTGAGATTTTCTCAAAATCTTTCAATGTGGGACTTGTGAGGTTTTTACAGAAACTTCCAATGTGGGACTTGTGAGTTTTTCAATTTCACATCCTAAGGTCCACACTAATGACATCAAACTACACAAGTTCCAACAGGGTCTCCTTCCTCGGCCTCGTAGTCCGAATCGCCGATAGTGGTGGTGGTGCTAATGGTAGTGGTATGGTGGTGGTGGTGACTTTTTGGGTTAGACATTGTTGCAAAATTATATTATTTTTGTGACTATAAGGGACATAAGCATGGGCCATGATGTATTTATTATAAGATAAGATTGTGAGTATGTCACATATTTTTATTCCAAATTGATAATAGTTGTAATAATGAAGAATATGAGCTGTTAATAATGGATCTATGCTAAGATACAAAAAATCACAAATTTACAATTATGGTGTTGTAGAGATTGATACCAACCATGGCTGCGTGATGTTCAAATTAGAAATGGAAATATCAATCATAATAAAGTTATTTAACCATTTTTTATAAAAATATTGCTAAACACTAAAAAATAAGACATTGTTATAATAAATGCTGTGAAACTTGAGCCGAACATCAAACCGGAATAACTTCCGTATTAGGACTAACCGGTTTAAACAGTTAAGTCGTACAGTCAGATCGGATGATTTTAAATATAATTAATAAATTTTATGTATAAATATATAATAATATATAAATAGAAAATTTTATATAATTATACTGAAGTAACATATCTCTTCCCTTTTTGGACCGAAATAAAATAAAACATTAGAGTAATGTTCCATTTTTTTTAAATTTTAAGTGAACTGTCCGATTTTTTTCGGGTTTAGCACGGTCGAACCAGAATTTCTCCGGTTCAAAGTGGTCCAACTACTCATGCGGTTAAGGCTACAAAACGAAGTCGTTTTAAAGTCCGATCAACAATCGGACCGTCCAATCCGATTATCACAACACCGGTCATAATTATAATTGTTGGAGAAGAAAATTTATCTCCTAGTACTAATACAATGAGATATTTTATTCTGTTAAATATAATAACTCCATATGATACAATTCAAGAATTACATAACTGTAAATATTGCAATCATATTTATAATTAAAAAAGTCTCAAAATTAAATTATAAAAAGCAAAGGTATAGGTATAAAGGTGGTGAAGCAGACGCGCGGGAATGGGAGTGGGATAGTGTAGAGCAGAAAATATAAAGAGGGTTATAAGTGTAATTGTGTGTTATGCGAAAAGTGAAAAGTGCAGTGCCACCGTGACAAAATGAACAGCCCCTTTTGCCTCCGTGGATGTCTGCCACCAAAAATATCTCATATCAAAATATCTCCCATAATTCAACCCAACAAGATAAATATATATTGTGTTAAATAGTTAAATTATTTAGCATATATAATTAATATTTTTTATTTATACATATATAATTTTATATATAAATACAAAATTTTAAATAAATATAATTATATATAATTATATTGAAGTAACATATTTTTCAATTTCTTTTGCACCATAGTAAAACTAAACTTTACAATAGTGTTCCATTTTTTAAAATTTTAGTGAACTGTTTAGTTTACTTTCTGGATTATTCAAGTTTAATCATAATTTATCTGGTTCAAAATAGTAACACCTCATTCGATTAAGATTGCAAACCAAAACTATTTTCAAGTGTAATCAGTGATCGGAACGTCTAATCTGGTCTGTAAAAATTCTCAAAACTCTTCCACATTTTACACAATGTGTTCAATTTCTAGATTTAAAATATGTAAAAAATAAAATAAACCATGAAATAGTGCTTCACCATAAAAAAGCCTTTAAATTTGGATAAATATCGTACATAGGAAATAGTTTTGAGCATCATATATAATTCAGATTGTGTTTTCAAATAGTAGTTAATTTGCACCTAAATTAAAGGTCCAAATGATACATTGAAAATTTGGAGGTGATTGTGAACTTTTATTTATTTATTGGGAGCAATAGTTGGAGATATTTTGGCTGTAGAATATATACTTTTAAGCAAAAAACAGAGAAATATGGTCCCTACTTTACAGTATTTTACTATGGCTATCAAATCAGTGACGAATATGATTGTTCATTCATTCAGGTCAATAATTACATTCATGTTTACCCAAAATATCTGAATTTTACTGCAAACAAATTACAACATTGGGGTAATTCTTTTCCAATATTAATATTGTACCGGTCATTAAACCAATAGAGATACTGATATAATGATATAATAATTCAATTGGTGCTTCACTAATTAAACCGTATACCAGTAAAGTTAAATTTACATCTATAATATTTTAATGTTGAAAAATCAATAAAAAACAATAAGAAAAATTATTTTCATTAAAAAATTAATTTTAAATAAAAATCGACCGGTTTGACTGGTACGGTTCAATTGAAAACCGGCCGATATGACCGGTTTTAACTGATATAATTACATGATTGGTATAATTATTGTACCGTACCGGTTTACCGGTTGAACCGGCTCGTACGAACTGATTTTTACAACTATGCTTTTCACCGTTCAATGTTTTTTTAATCCAAGAATTTTGTTATATTTTAATTTTGTAAGCACATTTATGAAAAATATTTTTCTTTCCCATAAAAAGAAAATACTATTTTGGATGATTAAAATTAAATTTATCATTAGCATAAAATCATTTACTGGCACATTAGGTGTACTCTCTAGTAATAGGAATTAACAAATTTGGATGAAATGGGTTAATCACTAAATAATAGCAGTTAACAACAAATAGTATTTCCAAACGGTATAACCAACTAATCAGTTAAGGTTTTTTTTGTAAGTTATTAACAAGAAATAGCTAGCAACATAGAAGTTATTGCAACATAATGTAGTAACAACCAATTATTACACACATTCCCCAACGAAATACCACTCATAATGCTTTCAAAAGAACCAATACTAGAATGTTCTATATATCAAAGGTTTCAATTCATGGTTGATATCTAACTAACTTTTATTCTTCAAACAAGAAGAAATAAAGGGTAGGTGAAGATACACAATTTAATTAGAAGGACTTAAAGCTTATTAAGATCACATTACAAATCTGAAGAAAGGAAGCTATGGAAAATCATGTAAACAAATCAGTGGGATGTTATACAGCAGAAGTGGCAAATCCAAATAAAATATGGAGAGGTGAAACTGTTCTTGGATTTTACCTTCCTAACTTGGCTGCACAAATTGCTTTGATCATATTCACCACTCGTTCTTTATATTATATTCTCAGACCCCTCAATCAACCTCTTATTGTTGCAGAGATTATTGTAAGTATATGTCTTTACATATATAGATTATAGTATTACATTAAATCACAAAAGGTTTTACAAGTATATATTTTTATTCATATATTGAACATTTCCCTTATTAATACTAGCGTGACAGGCCCTCTCGTGTCTGTCAATCCGCTTTTCTATTGTTTGTAATGTGTAATCTGCATCTGTAATCTTTTCACGACTCTAACTACATGTAGGACAAAAAGTAACACAATACAAATATAACATCAACATAACAGTGTCCAAGTAGCACAACATAACAAATAAAATAAAAGACTATTTTCCCTTATTAATATGACTAATTTGTTATGTTGTTAATCTTAAATAGGTGAGTTTCCTGATGAGTCGAACTGTATTCGGGAGTGAAAAAATATTTACGGACCTCTACCGTGTGAAGTCAGTGCTGAATGTTGAAACTGTATCACATATTGGAATCATTTACTATGTCTTTCTCATTGGTTTGGACATAAACTTGGATACTATCCTTAAAGCAAAAAAGAAGGCTACAAGCATTGCTATGTCAGGAACATTCTTTGCAATGGCACTGAATGGTTTCATATATGCTTTACTTCAAAAATGGCACACTAAGGATTCTAATTATTTCTCATCATATGACACATCTAAAGCCTATTTATTCTGGAGCTTAATTTTTAGTGTCACAAGTTTTCCTATCCTATCTCAAATCCTTGCAGACCTGAAGCTTCTCTATACAGGTTTAGGCAAGGTGGCCTTAACATCAGCTATGATCAATGACTTGTCTAATTGGCTTATGTGGGCATTTTTAGCTCCATTTGCCATTCACGATCTCGATATAGCCATATATTCACTTCTAAGCAACATCGCCTTTGTCCTTTTCTTATTCTTCGTGTTACGCCCTTATCTGGGGAGTATAATTGTACGCAAGACCAGCCAGAACGAGTGGGACAACAACCAATTGTTTTTTGTGGTCATGGGAGCTTTTGTTTGTGCAGCTATCACAGATATCCTTGGGACACACCCTATTATCGGGGCTCTAATGTATGGGATAATCATACCTCGCGGTAAATTTACCGCGATGCTGACAAAGAAGTCTGAGGATTTTGCAGTTGGTTTTCTGCTACCACTCTTCTTCTATGGCTGCAGCATAAGACTAAACATAGTCAGTGTTGTGAATACATATGGTTGGTTCCATATAGTGGCAATTGTGCTATTATCATGCATCCCTAAGATTTTAAGCACCATAATAATAACTTTCTTCTTTGGTATGACTACTCTTGATGGTGTTGCTCTTGGACTACTCATGAACACCAAAGGCATCTTACCAATAATTATGCTCAACATTGCCTCAGACAAGCAGGTATTTAGCAACTAAATCACATGAATCCATTCTCTATTTAGTGAATTCCACATGATAATAGATTAGTAGTTGACTTTACCTACTTATGGAAACTTCACTATTATTCAAACTATCACTAATACTAGGTCTTGTTTTGTCCCTCAGATTTTGAGTCCTGAGGCCTACACAATTGCATTGATATGTATATTAGTGATGACTCTAATGGTGCCTCTTATCATCAATCTCATATACAAGCCGATGAAGCGGTTTGAGCAAAACAAGCTAAGAACTATACAGAATTTAAAGGTTGATGCAGAGCTCAGAGTTTTGGCTTGTGTTCATAACACTCGCCATGCTAAAGGAATGATCAATCTCCTTGAAGCATGCAATGACATTAAAGTTTCTCCATTACATGTGTTTGCTCTTCAACTCATTGAACTTACTAGAGCTACCACTGCCCTTTTTGATGCTCGTGACGAAAAATCAAATTACCAAGAAGCCGATTCACAAGAAGATGTGGAAAACATTGCCAATGTTTTTAAATCTTATGCAGAGGGAAAAAATATCACTGAAGTGGAGACCTCAGTTGCTGTGTCTGCATATTCAACCATTCATGAGGATATATACAACTTAGCACAAGAGAAACAAACAACTTTTATTCTCCTTCCATTTCACAAGCACTCAAGCATAGAAGGTATTCTAGAATTAACAAAAAGTGCATATAAAGACATAAACCAAAATGTCATGCTAGATGCACCTTGTTCTGTGGGGATCTTTGTTGATCGCGGTCTAGGGTCATTGTTAAAAGTCAAGTTGAAAGTTCTTATGCTCTTCATTGGTGGACCTGATGATCGAGAAGCCTTAGCTGTTGCTTGGAGAATGTCGAAAAATCAAGGGATACAACTCTCTGTGGTAAGGATTCTTTTGTTAGAGGAAGGTGCTGAAGTGGAAACATCATCATTTGCTGAAAATCGCGGACTATTATCTGCAGTAGTCGACGATGAAAAGCAAAAGGAGTTCGATGATGAGTATGTAAGTTCATTTAGACTCAAAGCAGTGAACATTAAGGATTCTATAAGTTACTCAGAAAAAGAAGTCCAATCTGGTGATGATATTAAACTAGTGATTAGTGAATTGGACAAACTTGGATTTGATTTATACATTATAGGACAAGGGACAGGTAGGAACTATTTGGTGTTATCAAATTTATTGAAATGGACTGATTGCCCTGAACTTGGAGTTATAGGAGACCTAGTGGCCTCAAATATTTTTGGTTCATCTTCTTCACTTCTTGTGGTACAACAATACGGGTTTGGAGGAATGACATTTGGCGCTGCCGCTCAGCATCCTAGTGAAATTATCGAAGACAATGATGACTCGGGGGCGCTTTTTGTGAAGGTAGAATAGTTTTATACATCAATGCTGATTAATTATTAGAAGAGTTCTATGAAGAAAAGGAAGAATTAGTATCTAGGAAGTATCATCCTGGACTGGAGCATAAGCCTGCGAGTGGAGGGCGAGAATGAACATTGTCAAGCAGAAGAAGTTGAAAAGATGCAATAGCTTCAGACCTTGCATTGGATGATGAGTTAAAAATTCTCCGGAGACGAAACTAGTACATCCTTTCTTCCATCGGAACTAGGAAGTTTCTACATTAAAATTCTCGTGAGACAAACTAGCTCATCCTTTCTTCCATTGTAACTAGGAAGTTTCTGCTGCAAAGAATGACTGAAATTTTTTGAGAACATGAAGTTTGAGAAAGTAGAAACTTATGAAAAAGGGTAAAAATAATAACTTGGTTACTCTTGTAAAACTGGTGGAGCCAGAATTTAGAGAATCATAAGAGGGATCACATATGTATAGCATTTTTAAATCTCTCTTCTTGTTTGGTCATTTGCTTCTTCTACAGTCCAGGAACTGATGTTTCAACTATCTATTTGTATTTTCCTTAGTTGAATATGTTTCCTCTTCAACAACAAACAAAAATATGGACTTGAAGAGCTTATAAAATCAGCATCATGCAACGTATATAATTCACCTATAAAAACTTTGACACTGCATTCTTGCACAACAAAGGTACATAGATAGAATGCCAAACACTTCTTGATCGACCCATATATAGGTCCATCACCTTACCTAGGTAGATCTCCTACTGACAAGACATATATGAGTGACAACTCCCACAATTGCCATCACTGGCTGGTGACTTCACATATAATGTTGCCAATTGCAGTGCACCTGCCTCAACTGTAAATAAAAGCATCTACTTAAGACCAATGAACAAGCCGATGTTAGAATTTATTTTGAAGAGAAGTGAGCAATGGGTGTAAAATAGGCATGACACTACGCCTGAATCGTGAAAGAAATTAAACTAAACCATTGAAATTAATGTCAAAAGTATTCAATATTTCTCACTCCACCTTTCCCCTATCAATGGGGATTTTACATCAAACTACATAACCTAATACATGAATACCCTGTATGGCATACAGGCTAACAAAAAATGAATGACTTTCTCCTTTCCTTTCTCTTAACCTATAAAATTAATTAATTAATCAATCCGTGGGCAAAAAGAATCCTCAAATTGGGAAGGAGTTTATGACCACGGAGATAAAGAATATAACAACTTATTTTTCTGTGTTTTTTTTTAAGAAAATGTAGCAGAAAAGAAATTAGGCTGATTTAGCCTTCATTTATAATCCTTAACAAGACAGAGACTTTCTTATCTGTAAAAGCCACAATGCTATCTGCATTCCCCAAAATCGTAGTTCCAGCAAAATCTTATCCAATTCAACACTAAACCATGTTAAAAGGGACTTGCTTTGCGACATCTTTGCATCAATGACAGCTTTGGAAGAAACCTTTCCAATGATAAAAAATGTCTCTAGAGAAGATCCCTGAAACTGATAAAAATACCCCAAAAAACACAAATGTCTGATTATAAACAGAAACAGCACTTGGATACATTTTAAAATGCTATTATACTTGGAGAGTTGTATCTGCTGGATTGGCTAATGTGCAATAAAAGACAAGCAACATTTGTATGAAGAAAATTTATCAACCAATCATAAATGAAAGTATAGGGAAAACATGGAATGATATGTACCAGAGCATTGTTAACAGCACGTAAACAGTCATTTGTCTTCAGCATTAGAAGAATCACCCGCGGTAGTCTCCTTAGAAGATCCGAGATTTCATGGACATATTCAGAGGCATACATCTGTAAAATAAATTAGGATTTCATTTCAGTGATTCTTTTCCTTATGAGGCCAGTCTTAAGAGAATATTTACTTTTTTCAGTTTGGGTATCTAGGCTTCTTAGGTCAAAAGGCAGAGAAGAGAAGTGCAAGATTTACAATCCAAAACATAAAGTAATGACTGAAAAGCAAACTCCAGTGAACCTTTGAACCATAACTAACCTGCAGTTCTGATCGTTCACTCTCATCTCCTTGTATAACTAAATGATCCATGGACGGGTCCACAACTCTGTTCCATGGTCTCATGGTTAGAATTCCAGCAAAAAGGGCATATAAATCCTCTCCCGCACCCAATTTTAAACTGTATTCCTTAATTGAATTAGCATCAGAAAATATTAATGCCTTCCACAGTGCAGCATAATTAGTTCTTGTATCGAAGTCAAGCTCTTTATAGAGTCCATGGTCTAAAAGAATTAACTGTGGTTTTCTCCTGCCTGTATGTGAGGAAAAAAATAAATGTTCAAAATTAACAAATAAAAAAGTGAAAATCATAGGATATCAACAATATAATTATTCTAAAATCCAAACAAAAAAACTCCACAAAAGCAGACAAGCCAAAGATATCAACAGAACAAGATTAAATAAATAAAAGGAGATGGTAAGTATTTGTCTGTGGATGAGAATGGAAAACACGACAAACATTATGGTATTTGCAAATGGAAAATGCATTTTTATTAATTTCGAATCAGAAAATATTTATAATCATCTTCCACTATTTTTTGTGAACTCTAAATTGAAAAACTAGATCTTGCAATATAAATGAAAAATTAAATAAACAACCATTGGAAGTATAAGATGTGTATGTATGCCACTGCTTATACAATGATGGTACTGCACCCACTTTATTAGACTAAATACACACATGGGAAGACTGACTAAGCATTCAATTACTGCATACCAATATACCGTAATCTACAATGTGTAAATATTTCTTTTTTGAAGAGGCTATAGAAAGAGTTCAAGTATGGCAAGGGAAAAAATCCTTACCCAGAATGCTACGTTTTCCAGAAGGCAATGGCCGAACCAATAAGTTAGCAGCATGCGGATCACAATGCACAAACCCATGCTTGAACATCATTTCAGCAAATGTTTGACTGACCTGTAAACATAGGGATCCATTTTACAAAATTATCCTGTTGATAAACTATCTATGAAGAGAGTCAACCTCGGAGCAACGGTAAGGTTGCTACTTAGTGATCAAGAGGCCACAAGTTCAAATCCTATAAAAAACTTCTCCGCTTGGGGGTAAGGCTGTGTACGTCTACTCTCCTCATATCTCACTAAGTGGGAGCCTCGTGCATCGGGCATTTCTTTTTGATAAACTATGTAGGGTACCAATTGCATTAGGGAATTACTTATCATGAACTTACCAATATTGAAAGTTCATGTGGATTGATCCCTAGTTTTTGAATGGTCTTTACATCATTTACATGAACACCATCCATGAACTCCATTGTTAGCAGCTTTGAGGTACTCAAATTCCAATATACTTTAGGTGCATATACATAATTTGCAATATGAGGAGACAACTTCCGGAAGTTTTCCAAACACTTCTCACTGTTCTTTGCCTCCAGCAGAAAATCCAATTCCTGTGGCAGCCATAATATTAGCTAACACAATCACAAATCATCTAGCAAAAGTGGAAAACATGAAGGAGAAAGAAAACAAAGCCCAAAATTGATGAATAAGAAGAAATGAAATTTCGAAATCTCACATATATCAAGCATTAGTTTCTGACTAAAAACAAATATTAGTCATGCTATCAAACTTTATTTCATAACCATTTCAATGGACCTATGGTTATAAAAATGATGATCCTCAAATTTTCAAATATATATTAATAAGTTTGACAAGATTACAATGTAAAATTCCAGAAAATATTTACAGAAGAAAGCGATCAAATTTTTTTACGATATGTAATGGAACCAAATAAGTCTAATTGAGTCCCTGCTCCCAACTGATCGGAGAAGTGCTTGAAGTGTAATTTGTAATTGAAATGTGCCTCCCAAGTATAAAGAATTCTTTAACTGCATATCTATAAGACTAGTGATGCTTGCCTTGTGACCTAGAGGTCAATGGTTAAAATCCTAGAAAGAACCTCTAAGCATGCGTACATCACCCCTCACTAGAGTCCACTAGGTGGAAGCCTCGTGCAATGGGCTAAACGATCTTAAAGACATGGTTTATGATAGAATGCAATACTTTTGTTTGGTCCATGTAACCAACTCACCCCACCTGCTAGGAAACCTAACAATAACAAGATAGTGTTTTTTTGTGATTGAGGGTAGTGGGGAGCAAGCACAAAAATTTATACTTTCAAAACATAGTTTTTCTTTCAAACCAATAATTTATTAGCTAAACAATCCTTTAACATGCATAGATTGACTTGTTAATGGAAAAAGATGACTTTGGGCAAACATATCAACTTCTTCACTTGTAAAGTTAAATGAGTAGGAATCATATCAAGAAGTAGACATCATGAATTCAATTTTGCAAAAATAGCAATATCAATAACCAATCACCAGTCAACTAGACACAAATCATCAAATAATAATGGATATATCATATATTTTTGGGCATAGGTATTGCTTCGAAGCCTTTAATGTGGTTCGATAAGTGACATGAAAACATTTGCCTGGAGGGAAAAACATCTTTGTTGTGATAGAAAAACCAGTACTAGAATAATCACGGGTAAGAACCCAACCCATATTGATGTGATCCCATTGGAGCCCAACATTGATCATGAAATCATTCAAGGTCTTGGAGACCCTATGACTAGGGCAATGGCAAAGAAGGCACAACAAACACTCGGTCAACTAGTTGGACTTCTTATGGATGCAAGTTCAAAATTAACTCATGAAGATTCGAAATTAACAAATTGCATCATTCAATTAAGAGAACAACATGGAGGTCACGTGTTTGAAGGGGAGGTGTAACTCGAGCCATCAAGTTTGCATCAATAAGTGAGAATAATGCAAGAGGGGTCGTGTACATTTTGAGCAGCCCACATTCATCCATTACTCACGTGTTCTTATCAGCATTGTTTAGGCATCTTTGTGTGAAATAAAGCATTGTAATGTCATGAGTAGTCAAGCATTCAAAGTGTAACCGCCATTATTTAAAAAGGGGAGAGAAGAGTGTTGTGTCCATTATGGCTTGTGGTTGTTGTGTGTTTATGAGGGAATTATGTATGTTTTAGTATGTTTAAAGTGTGTAATTTTCCTTGGCAGCCGTTAGAAGCTCATAATGACCAAATAATTGAAGCGTCTAGCTGTTGTGAGGTGTGCTTCATGCATGGTAACCATGTGGAATAAGGGCTGGATGGAATCCTAAGTTGGCCAGCCATTAGTGAAGTCATTTAGTGTTGTGTGAGGCTTGTCTCATGCAAGGAAAACGTGGGAATAAGTGGCTTGTTGGAATCCAATGTTGGTCAGCCACAAGTGAGACATTTAGTGTCTTAATTAGGCAATTTATTTTATGTTTCCTTGTGTTTTCGTGGAAGCCAAGTTTGGCCAGCCACACCTATATCTAAGCCGCGTTGCTTCACAGAATAAACAAGTTGAATTATATTGGAATTATCCATTGTTAGTGAGCATAGTTCTCCTAAGTTCTTGGTTGAACCAAGATCAAATTGTTCTTATCAAGATTCCCAAAATTCTTGTGGCAAACTTCACTTTAGCTTATCAAACAAATCCTTGTTTGTGGCGCCTTACCACCTCAAATCTATACCATATTCTTTTATCTTTCTTACAATTCTGCATGCGCTTATGTTAAATTCATCTCATGACCAAGAAGATTCACTCTCATGACCCAAAGAACCCCTTATGTCACTTACTCTCCCCTGTCTCACCACACACCTAGGGCATTGCTTCAACTTATCCCCAAAACCTCTCAGGCCTCCAAGCAAATCCTTTTGGTCTCCAAGAATCTTCAGTTTCCAAGTTTCCTAAATCCTAAGAAATTTCAAAATCTAACTGCTTTTCATAAAACCTTTAAAATTCAATCATATATCCTTAACTCATATTTCCTATATCTCCAAGGAAACACTTTTTAAGGATAACCATAAATAAAACCTATCATTATCTTATCAAGATACATGAGGCAAAATCCCAAAATAACTTGCCTTGGGTAAACTGTCATTAATCTCGTCAATCAACCACCTGCATAAAGAGGTAAACTGAACTTCAATAAACATCAACGGAAAGTAACTATGGGAAATATAAGTAACTCTTTATAATAGAGACAGCTTGGACGATTCAGTTTTTCAACAAATATATGTATAAACATCCACCAGTTGCAGCAAGCTTATCTATAAGGCTTCAGAATTTCTAATAGTCTGATGCAGGAAAACTCAAAACAGCCAATAACATTATAGCAGTACCTGTAATCAAAATTGGGGAAAAACTTATGCAGAGTGTTCACAATAAATTCCACAGTGGCATTATCTGCAGCCGCAGTATCGGTCAAGTGAGTATGCTGAACCTGAACATTGAAATATATAACACATACATGAACAAGACATATTCCTAAAAAGACAATAACAGTCATATTCATACAGAAGAAAGTTAAATCCAAACTACTCTTAATAGTATATAACCAAGAACAATTAGCAACGATTAAAACCTTCACAGCAACTTTCTTGCCATCATGTGTGCGGGCAACATGAACTTGTGCTAGAGAAGCACTTGCAATTGGAACTGGATCAAACTCAGCAAATACCTTCAAAGGCAAAATTCACCGACATTTCATGAGAAACACCACAAGCATGACCAACAAAACTAATCACACAAATACGATGCATTTGCCAAAAGGAAATGAAGCAAAGAATAAATACTTTATCTGGTGTTTCTCCAAACTCTTTCTCGAACACCTCACATATTTGCTCATATGAAGAAACTGGACATCTATTTAGCATAGAGTTCCTCATTGTTGTAACATATTCTTCAGGAACTAAGTATTCCTGTTAAAAAGTAAGACATCGTGCATTAGATTGGACAATGTCAAATTATAGTCAGCGCTCTTCGTAACTTCTATCACTTTGAATACACAAGGACGGGAAACCAAAATATACCAACTGCCCAAGATGTTGTCCAAGCTTTATATAAATCCCTCCATTCTTAAAACATAGCTCTTGAAGTTTTTGCGCCGACCGGAGGTGAACTTCATGCTTGATTTTCTCCCGCTCGGTGCTTCCTTCCGGCACTCCCCATAGTGAATACTCATAATCTAACCACAACACAGTAACAACCACCTTATTTAATCCAATCTTCATTTCCCGATAACTCTACATTATGTTTGCCTACAAATGCAAATATGAAATAAACAAACACACGCCTGTGCGTGTGTATATAAAGAGGCTTTTATTGTGTACCCATGGCTGGTTTAGTAATCCAACAAAAGCAAGTTATCATAAAAGAAGCACAAATACGACACGTGTAATTCTGGAATCAAACTTTGACCTCTTGACTTATCTGGGATCCAGTGGGACCTTACATCACTAGACCTATGTCTTGCTAGTTTTGGATGCATGTTCTTAATTCATCGTGTTTTAGTGTGTGCGTGTGTGTATATATAGCACAACATAATGCACAATTCATATACAAGTTAAGATCTTCAACAATTCCGGCTCATCAATTTTCAACCCCTAATCATGTTTCAGCATTCATTTCCATGAATTAACGGTGTGATAAATACAATTGAGCAATCAGATAAGGAATGAATGGTAAAATAGGTGCAGGTTTCTAGAAAATTCGATTGAATTAGATATACGGTTACCGAAAGCAATGTTGGCGGCAGTGACGGCATCGCGGAAGAGACGGCGGGGGACGGTTGTGGTAAGCTTCAGAGCTGTCTTGGGATCGTCGGAGGTAGCAATAAGCGCGGCAGCTGTGCCACCGCCCACGGCGGCGGTTAGAAGAGATAACTTGGTCCCTACGCGCCATAACGACGCCATTTTTATTTAGTCGCAATCGATACAGTGCTATCACACTTTCTTGCTCTATCTCTCTTATTAATTTATATAATTATTATTTCATTTATTATTAATTTGTATTATTTTTATGAATAATTCCATTATATATCCCCACTCATATATAATTAATATATTTTTAAGAGTAAATTACGCTCATGTCTATTGAGTTTTAATGAAATTATATAAATCATATCTCCATTTTGTAATGACACAAAAATAATAAAGAAACACAGACTTTTGTACTATTTGAAGTGTTACACAATATATAATATCTTATTTAACTTAATTACATTCATCACACGTTTTTTCTTTAAAATATTACATTTTTATAACATGCAGGGGTAGTTAGTGTAATATATCTATAAAATTAGGGGTGGTTTGTGTAGGGGAGAGTGGTGGTTGGTGTAAGGACAAATAAGGGGAGGTGATTTGTGTAATTTCATTAAAATTCAGGTATGTGAGTGTAATTTACTCTATTTTTAATTATATATTGTGATTGTATTAGAGGTGAATATCCATATAACTATGTTCTAATTATATGTATATCATTGAATAGTACTAGTAGGGTAAAAACTAGAGATGTCAAAACGGACTATCCTGACGGGTTCGGGTTAGCCCATATCGGGTTTGGGCTAAACTGGATCGAACTAAAAAGTTCGGATACAATTTATACATCTCAAAATGTAGCCCAAATCCGCCCTAAGCGGGTTGCGGGTTGTGGCGGGCCGGCCCGCATAATATAAAAAATTATTTAAATTTTAACATATTTAATATATTTAATATATATATATATATCATTTGATATTAATGCATAAATTTTTTAACACAATTGTTATACCCAATACAACCAAACTTATTTTGTGTTTGAGTCAAGACATATCTCTTTTTCTGTCCAAATCCAACTGAATACTATAATTAATACCTTATATGATCTATGACAAATATTTTTAGAGGATGGATAGTAGTTGGAAAAAAAGTAGTTCACAATATATTATCAAATCATATTTTCAGCCTTTGTTGTTGTGGTCTGGACCAATGCTCATATGCATGTTTGTTTCAGAATGAACAAGTATATCCCACTAGTAGCCCCTATTTGTATTTGATCATAGCATCATTTTTCAGGGCATAGCCCCTACCATGGGAGGTCAGCCATGTTATGAAGCAGTGACTAACACAATATTTATCATCTATTATCTATTTTTTATTATAAATTATTTTGTAAAATAATTTTCATCTTAAGTTTATTACCAAGCCAAAAGTCCCAAAAAAAGGTTTTAAAATAAGGAAAAATGGGTAGCCCGAACCAGCCCGGGTAAGTCTGGCCTAAGCCCGGTTTTAATATAGCCCGACCGGTCCGAACTACAAAGTCCGGTTTCATTAAAAAGTGTCAAATATAATACACAAGCCTTACAAAATTTTGGATTGTTGCAGGTCGGCCCGCATGGGCCGACCCATTTTGACAGCTCTAGTAAAAACTCTAATGTGTAACTAATGTAGTAAATTATACTTATATGCATGAATAGGGACGGTAAAAATATCTCACCTGTGAATACCCATTAAAATATTTGTAATGGGTATCCATAAAAATAGTTCATGGATGAGAACAATATTATGATACCCGCAGCCGATACTCACTATATGTGCTCGTTCGGCCCTATTGTCATCCTATGCATGAATGAAACGTTGTTGGGTTATTTACAATAAAAACAGAAACCTACTTAAGTTGGTTCACATCACTATATATGCTGGCCTGAATAAATATAAACAAAAAATTGCATAGAAATATACTAAATGATTCTCTCAAAATTATGCTTATGTAGGTAAGTGGGTTCCTCATTTAGTTTTTTTAAGCATATTAATTTTTTGAAAATATAAATATAATTCAATTTAATTTTAAAGTTAGGTAGGTAAAACAGTAGGCCCTTCACACCAAAATGATTTATTAAATAAAGTATTTTTAAATTACAATTTTTTATGGGAAATCAAAATATTTTTATCTATTTGGATATAGAAATATCACCAAAATAAATATAATTGAGATGAAAATCGAAGTCAAACTTAATAAATACTTGAAAACATGCATTATCCATGATGTGAAGTGTTGTGATTAACCTATATAGATAAGCCAAATAGTTTTAGATTTAGATTTACTGATTAGAAGGATTAAAATAGAACTTGCCAATTATAGAAAGTTTGAGTTTAAAATTCAGTTTAGTTAGTTGGCTTTCTTGCTATATAAGGAAAGTACATTCTTTGATTGATTCAATAAAAAAACACTGCATTATTCATTGAATTCTCTCTTCTCTTTTCTTTGGTTTTTTAACATGAAGAAGATATGAATGGATGACATTATAACTAGCTACTAGAGTAAATAAATCCAAT
Source organism: Lupinus albus (assembly GCA_009771035.1). Lineage (NCBI taxonomy): Eukaryota > Viridiplantae > Streptophyta > Magnoliopsida > Fabales > Fabaceae > Lupinus > Lupinus albus. The sequence continues at coordinate 970,345 of CM020006.1, forward strand.
ATGTATATGTTTGTACATGATTAGATATTTGCTTAAGCATATACTTTTGATTAGTTAAAGATTAATATATTCCAAGTTTAAAAAAATGGCAAAGGTTGAGTGAGATATAAGTCATTTTTGTACTATGCTTTCATCATCAAAGTCTTGAAAGTGGATCATTAATTTTTTGTTTGGGGTCACAAAGGAACAACAAATTGTGATTATTGTGATAATTTATTAACCACGTAGTATATGCGTGTGTAAATTGCATTAGTACGTGCATGCTATCCCTTGGTGAATAATAAAATTATGGGGCCACCCACAACCATAAGGTCAAATTTTTAGGATGCAAATATATACTTTAGTCTATACCTTTCATTTTAATTAATTTGTGTCTATTTTCGCAACATCACTTTCAGCTTATGTGGATAACCATTACATCAAAATCCATGGATATTTTCCCCTCTCTCAAAATATCCCAATATATATATATATATATAGAATGACATAAGTGAAAGATGAAATTTGGTTAAATAGAAAAAGAATATGGCTCCTCTCCATTACAAGATAGACCAGTGTATAAGTGAGTTTTTGACATATGGCACAAACAAAAATTAAATTGTCCAGATATTTAATTTTGTTTAAATTATTTTTTTTTTCAAAAAGCTACCCCTCTCACATTTCTAATAATGTATAGTCTAGTACTATAGAGGAATCTTTTCCCAGACAAAAATGAAATGGGTTCAAAGTTGTAAAACCATCCCATTTTCAATTTTCTTCCCAAGAATGAGAAGAAATTTTTTCTCTGTTTTTTCTTCCTCTCTCCTTTTTTTTTCATTTTCTAACATTCCAACTAATAAATAAATAAGGGATGGGATTCACTTACTCCGAGAGTAAGTGAAAAAACTTACTTCATATCTTAGCTATCTATTATTGGAAGATCAAATAATTTAGATTTACTCACTAATTCAAATCATTGGATTTTCCAAGAATAAATAATTATGATGCGAAATAGGTTTTTCCATTTACTTATGCAGTAAGTGAATCATTTTCTAGATAATTAATGTTGATATTTCCTTCAAAAATTCACGTGTTTGGCATCAAACTTTTTTCTTCAAAAGAGGAGAAATTATGATTGGATACAGCTAAAGTAACCATGGATGATATTGCATTGTTTTGTGTCTAAGATGCATGGAGAAATTAAATTAAAGCTAGCTTGTTTAAACATTGGAAACTTATGTATCAAAGGTCAAAATGAAAGCTTTTTAGAAAATCTTCTTTTAATAAAAGTTAAAGCATATAAGAAATTACTAATCTTATACATGAACCAAATATAAGATTAGTAATTTCTTTTTCAGGGTACATATGAAAAGAGAAGAAAATCTTAACATGTAACAAAATTTTCATACCTTATAATAATATGTACATCCTTATATCTCAATTCTCCCCTCAACATAATCAATTGCCATATACAAAGATGAGAAATTCTATGTGTAATTCCTTTTTTCTTTTACATAAAAATGACCCCAAAAATACTACTTGACAAGTACAATACTTGCACCCAACAAAAAAGATAGGTACTAGAATAATGCTAGCCAATAAGTAAGACCTACTATTACCAAAGTTTCTTTGATTTTCAATAGTATACTTGTATGGACAAAGTTCTGATGTCCTAAAACATGTTCTCAAGTCTGTCCTGGACCAATCAAAATGAATGCAAAAATAGAAAAAAAAATCATAAATGTTTAATTTTTTAATTGAAATGACATACTTTGATTGGTCAGAGACGGACTTGGGGACGTGCTTTGAAACAACAAATCTTTATCCTACGGACCCTATTACATTACATCACTCAAATTTCCATTTTTTCCCAAGTTTTATTTTCTTGGGAAGGAAAATGGGATGGAGCTACCTAAAGCTTCAATGTCAATTTTATATACCAAAAGTTTTCTTCTTTCTCTACAACTTGTTCTATAAGCCACAACCACATGCCCCAAAGCCAAAGCACAAGAGCACAAGAATAAAGCTATTTCTTTGGCTCTAACATACCCTCGTCTATCATCACCCAAGAAGTTGAACATGTAAATAGCTTTAAATGACACAAATATTAGGGACAAAATAGAACACATGGTGGTGATACCCAAATAGGGTCCTCTTGAACGTCTTGGTCCATCACATAAGCTATAAACACCTATATCAAAAACCCATTAACCATTAGAATTCAACTCAAAAAGCCTTTCAAGTTTGCAACCTTTATCATCTATTTCTAACTTTCTTTTTATAGAAAAAAAAAACAGCAGTATATTGTTAAGGTTTCATCTAAAAACCAATTGACAATGAGAAGAGTAACCCAACAAATATTTAAATCATTCCTGAGATAATAAGGTAAACGATGTAAAACTTACTTTCCAACATATACAATGCATATTTTTAAAAGTTTTTATGTTATGCAAATTTAATTTCTTGTGAAGATCTTGCCTACAAATTAACATAAGTTAAGTAACATAACTAGTAGATTCTATTTTCATCAATTTTCTGACAAAATAATAAGAGAACAAACCTCACATAAATAATAGTTGATATTAGAAAATTACATTTAAACCAAAAACAATATAACATGTATATATATATATATATGTACTTACAAAAGATGATGAAGGATCTTATGATGGAGACAAGAGGTATATCAATGAGAGAGTATCGAAAATCATAGTGATGGAAGTGTGAAGAGATAGAATCCATTGAAATAGAAGTAGAGAGAAGAGCTGAAGGAACAAGTGCATCAGCAATAACTACAAGAATTGGAGCTGAAAATAGTAGAAGAGATATAAGCATAGTGATTAAGAAAAACATAGTCTTCACACCCCTTAATATCTTTTTTTGTTTCCCTTCTTTATTACCCATCTTAATATTGGTACCTATGGTTTATTTTCTTCTAGCTATGGCTCTATATTTGTGAAGTTGTAATTGATTTTGGACTCACTAAAACTATGTATGTTATGTACAAAGAGGTGACAAGTTATGAGAAGAAAAAACTTAGGAGAAGCATTATAAGAGGGGAAGAAGGAAATAAAAACAAAAAGAAGGTGAAGGAAGAAAGAAGGTTCTTTATTATAATAAGGTCATGGTGTAACAATTTTGACCCAACTTGTGTCCACTCTTGAATGGTGACAAATCTTTTGGGACTTTACACGCATACCCTTATGAGTTCCATTATTTGTAAACTAACACACAATATTTATAGTTTAGCACACGTATTTATTTATTAATTTTCTCTCTCTTTTTTATACACCGAACCAGTAAAAATCGGTTTGGTTATAGTGACCAATTTTTTATTCAAAATTATTTTATAATGAATAATTTGTTTTATTATTTTTATTGATTTTTCAATATAAATGTTAATATATTATATATGTATATCTAATTTCACCGGGATGTAGTTTAATTAGTAAACCACCAGTTGAATCGTTATACTACTATACCAGTACCCTGATCAGTTTGACAATCAGTACGGTATTAATAACACCGTAGGAACACTAATGAACTTAATTAGTAAAGGTTTAGGATATAAAATAGAGCATCTAATTTCACATCACCACAACCATATAATTTCTCCTTTGTTCTCGTAAAAAATTTTAGTATACAAAATATTATACCACTCTTTTAAGTGGAAAAAATCATTTTTAGAATATATATTATGGCAATTATGTGAAATAAAGTAAGCATAAAATTGAATTATACCATATTAAGTGATTTTCGCTTCAATCATTTTCAAAAAATTAATTACTCATACTTTGAAAAGGAAAAAAAATTAAAAAAAAATCTCAACACGCTTATATGGGCCATGCATGTGGAAGAATTTCAAAGATTGGATAGTGTGTCTCTCCAATCCAACGGTAATACCTGAAAGCTTAACCGACAATTAACTATACCTTTCAAGGTTCGATACTCTAATAATCAATTTGACTTCTAGATGGCCTACATGTGTCTCATACATTGCAACTCGCATTCGAATAATGATCTATCAATGAAGTGACAAATGCATGTATTTTGTTTTATTTTTAATAATAAAAATGTATTTTCATTGTAATTGGAATGAAAAATATATTATTGAAAGTTGTATAATTTACTTTTTGAAGTATTGTGCCCTTGCAGTAATCACTATTTGAATAATTTTATGACTTTTCTAAAACCAAACATTAGTTTGTGAGTATAGTTTTAGAAGTGAATAAGTTAAAGAGAAAGATTTTATAGTTATTTTATAAGTGACTACTCCTTTCAACAAGTGTCATTTTTAATAATTGAATCGTTGACCTTTTGATTATTCTCGAGATTTAATGAAACCGTACACTACTAGATCAACATCTTGTTGGTAGTTTCAGATGAGTTTAATTACACATTATCATCAGCAAAATTATGTAAATACTTAAATACATTAATTATCATTGCTATGAAATATGTAATCAACTATATGTAAATTGTGTAATAGTCCTTATATTTTCAATTTTTTCAACCTTTGTCAGATGAATAGTAAAAATTAAAGAATATTTATGTAGAAAGTGTAAGATATAAATTAAAATTGTCTCATTGAACCTCCTAATGTTTGTGTAACTTATAATTATTTTTTGGTTATTTGTAACTTATTATTTTATTTCTTGTAATGGGATAAAATTTGTAATTATTATCATCGTCTCGTAAGAGATGACGTGGATTGCCTTCATTATATATAAGCAAATCATAATATTTAGAAGAGAAAATGCAAAAGAAAGTATGTTATAATGCTGACATACTCAAATATACAACATTTTTCAGGCAATGATTATTCAAACAGGTTAAACACGGACAAAAATTACATTTTATACACGGTGTTCTACTCATTGTCCAATACCAATCGAAATACTGCTATATAAATAAAAGATAAAATTTAAAAATAAAAAGTAACATTTTGATTGGTCTGTAACAGAAAGTGAGACACCATGTGAGATAGGTGATCACTGTTCGTTAAACACCATCACGTAGAAATAAATCAATTAATGGTTAAGATAAAGTGGTTTGATGGTTAAGATGAAAAGTTTAAGGTTGTGAGTTCGAGTTTCACCCATAACAAATTAGGAGTTATAAGGTGGTTTGATGGTTAAGATGTAGGGTTTAAGGTTGTGGGTTCGAGTTTCACCCACAACAAATTATGAGTTATAAGGTGGTTTGATGATTAAGATGACAGATTTAAGGTTGTGAGTTCGAGTTTCACTCACAGCAAATTAGGAGTTATAAGGTGGTTTGATGGTTAAAAATAAATGAAGTGAAAGAGATTGATGATTCGAATCTTACCCCAACAAATACTAATATACTAATGTAGATAAAAAAACAATAGTAAGAAATAAAATGTTTGACCAGAGTGATTAATCAAACCAATCAGACTTAAATGCTATTTGTACTTATAGAAAACGTGTAATTCACCTAAAAAATGTGAAGTTCCTAACCATTTGTATAGTATATAAGCCCATATGTGCCATTCATTATTCATTTTATATAGTGGGTAGAGCTTGCCGTATTTGACATACTAAGTTGAAATTAATAATTTGACATTAATTGTTGATGACTCATGAGGAAGGGTTGCTTCACAAATCACAAGTCTACCTATAAAAAAAATGGGATGAGAATCATATGTCCTCATTTATGTCTCACTTTGTGTATCAAACTAATCAGAAGGCTCCATTCAATTAAAAAGACAAATAAAAAATCATAAATTAATATTTTAATATTATTTTGTGAAGTTTGATTAGTATTGACATAGTAATAGGAAAATTGTGGGACAAAGAATCCTTTTCCTAAAAAATGTTGCTTTATTGGCTGCTCATATAATATCCCTAATGGAAGTTGATATACATAGAATTAAGCATAACCATGCATATGAATTTCATTAGAATTAAATCTTTACTTGTATGTCGTCTACAATATTTTACCCAAATAAATAAATCATTGACTTTTTTGTTTTTAATACAATCGTTAATTTTTTTTTAATTTTATCAACAAAAGGAGAATTTTATTAAAATTGAATAAGAGTTAGAAATGTTTCAAAAGGAAAATACAAGGTAAGAGGATAATCAAGACAAGTGAGTGAGACTATCCCAAGAATTTAATACCATTAGGTCAAGTATTCAGAGATGTAATCAGATTAGTTAGTGCTTCAAAAATTTGGATTGATAATAATACATTATATAATTGTGGAGGTGGTTTTCTTCATATCAACTAGCAAGATACCCGTGCGGATGCACGGGGTGTCATTTTTTTCCCGTATTGTTAAGAATACATGTTTCATATGTATATTCATATAGTTAAAACATACATGTTACTTGTGTATTTGTATGAATAAAAACGCATACGTTACTCTTGCATTCATATTGTTAAGAAGACACATGTTACTTGGGTATTCGCATGATTAAAAACACATGTTACTCATGCATTCGTATTGCTAAGAACACATATGTGACTCATATATTTTGATGGTTAAAAACAAACATGTTACTCGTACATTCGCATTGCTAAAAACACACATGTTACCCGTACATTCGTATATTTAAAACATACATGTTATCTGTACATTGACATTTTTAAAAAGATACATGTGTTATTCGCATCCGTATAGTTAATGTAGACATGTACTATATTTGGATTCATATAGTTAAAAATACACATGTTACTTGTGTATTCACATGATTAAAAACACACATGTTACTTGTGCATTCCTATTGTTAAGAGTACACGTGTGACTCGTACATTTTAATGGCTAAAAACAAACATATTACCCGTAAATTTGCACGAGACGTTATTTTTTTGTCATATGATTAAGAACACACATTACATGTACATCCATATGGTTAAGAACACACATGTTATTCGTGTACATCCATATGGTAGTTGATGGTAATGATAGTTAATGGTTATTAGTATTAAATATTGCAAATGAAAATTCAATTCTTGAGTTATAAGAATTGATTTAAGGAAATTAATTGTTAAATATAATCTTAAATATATGTACTTGGTGATTAATAGAAATTAATATAAATTAATATATACAAAATGTGGATAATAATAAGATAATAAGATTACTAATCAGAGTATGAGATATTAATATAATTTTTTTCACAATATTATAAGAAATGTGTATAATAAGATAATATAATTGATTGATTGATTGCTAATCAGACTATGAGTTTAGGAAAAATTAAGTCATATAATAGTTGATTTAGGGAAATAAAGGAAGATTTTTGGAGGGGAAAAAAATATGAGAATAAATGTGTATAATAATATTTTTATGAAATCATGAATGATCATTAAGTATTATAATTATATTCATTCTAATTGAATTATTCATGAATATTGCGGTATGGTAATGGTGATGAATGATGATTGATTGTTGAATATAATTTTAAAGATATGTACCTGATAATTAATATAAATGAATATATAATAAATGTGCATAATAATAAGATAATATGATTGTTAATCAGAGTATGAGACATTAATAAGATTGCTTTCACAATATTATAAGAATTTAAAGTCTCACTTATAAGAATTGATTTTGGGAAAATGAAGAAAGATAAGAATTGATTTAGGGAGGAATATATAAGAAATGTGGATAATATGATTGCTAAACAGAATATGAGATATCAATAGGATTGTTTTCAAAGTATTATAAGAATTTAAAGCTCCACTTATAATAAGAATTGATTTAGGGAGATTAATTGCTGGGTATAATTTTAAATATATGTAGCTGATGATTAATAAAAATTAATATATATGGAATGTGTATAATAATATTGATAAGAATTGATTTAGGGGGAAATATATAACAAATGTGTATAATATGATTGCTAATCAAAGTATGAAATATTAATAGAATTGCTTTCAGAATATTATACGAATTTAAAGCTTCACTTATAAGAATTAATTTAGGAGAAATATATAATGAATGTGCATAATAGGATAATAGAATTGCTAATGAGATTATGAGAATATAAATTTAGAATATAAATTAATCAAAATTATGAGAATATTATAATGAATATAAATTAATATGAGAATATTATAATGAATGTGCATAATAGTATAATAGAATTGCTAATCAAAATATGATTTTAGAGAAAATGATAAAAATATAAGAATTGATTTAGTGAAAATGAAGAAAGATTTTCGGATGGAAAATGAATGAGAATATGTGAATATGATTAAGTGTTTGGTAGAAAAAATGAATGATTAATAAATGTGACATACATGTGTTATTTTGATGTATGATATGAGAAGTAACATGCATGTGTCATTTTGATGTATGATATGAATGTAGAGGGTAATGATACAATGTGGGACTATGCATGGTAGTTGATGGTTTGATGTATGATATGAATGTAGATGGTAATGATACAATGTGTGACTATGCATGGTAGTTGGTGGGAGTGTTTGGGTGGGAAAACTTTGCATGAGAAAATGACATGTGTCCAAGACTAATAATGGAGAACCTTTTTTCTTATAGTATAATAGATTGGGTGTCCAAAAACCTAATCAGATTTCAAAACAAAGTTATATATGCTTCTTCACCACAATGAGGGATATTTTAAGAGATCACAACATGAAGGGTTACACTTTTGCATAACCATTATGGACCTAATTGCAACCAAAACATGTCAAAGTAATTAATTTTATAATTAAGAAGTTAAAATTATACACATATGTAAATGTATTAGATACAATAATTTGTACTACTTTCTATACTAATGATCAAATGTTTGATTTCTAATAACGATACTTAATAGAAAAAACAATCATATATCTCAAAATGATTAATTCCTTATATATAACTACTCTTAATTATTCTAAAATAATAATAATAATTTGTACTGACTAATTAGAAAAGGATTAAAGATCCACATGGATATACACATGCAAATAATTTGTACTTGGGAATAGTTGCAATATGCCATGGATGAAGCATGAGACCTAGCCTAAGTGCATTACAATGCAATAAAACTTATATTTATTAAACTTAAAGATATATATAGCAGTCTCTTGAAGCAAAATTGGTAGCACAAATATCTAATATAAACATAGTAAATTCTACATTTGGATTGACATGCCTTATAAGTGATTCATGGGCATGCTTATATAATTTATACTTATATATTACATTGAAAAATTCAGCCACTAGCTAGGGAAGTCTAATTAAAGCATTTCCATTAGAATTGCACTTATGTTAAAATATAGGAAAATATATTTTTTTCCTTTTCCAATGTAAAATTTAATAACTCCATTCAATATTCTTTTTCATTACATAAAATGTCAAAAGAATTATCTTTTGATTTCGAACCAAACATAGATTAGATTAAATATAATATATTTCCTAATTTTTTTTAGGCAAAATATTTTCAAGATTATTTATTTTATGAATACATAATCAACCGATTAATTAAATTATTTGATTTTATATTATTTCAATTTATTGTATTTCACAAATGAATTAATTGTTTAATGATCAAAACTGACAATGTAAATAATAATATTTAGATTTTAGGAGCATAACCACTCATTTTCTATTATTTATTTCCTTTCTTATTAATTAATTTATTTCAAAAGAGAATCAATTTTGATGTATATGTGTTTGTATATATATCTTACAAATTAAAAAAATATCAAGATGTTGAAGAATCAAGTTTGTTATCATTCTTTATACTATTCCAATTTATAATATACTAGAATCATAAGTCCCTCCATTAACACAAATAAAAAGTTGATACAATTATATGAGTCTGTATCATCTCTCCTGTAATAGAGAGGTCAGTACTAACCTAGGATTATGACACATGGCAAATTAATTTTTAACGGCTAAGATTTTAAAATGCAAAAATACAATTTTATATAAATTAATTCAAACAAAATATATTTTATCTTTATACTCCAATGCTACATTCACATAGAGAAAACACAACTAAAATAGAGAAAAATAAATTTCAAGACTGTCATTTTTCTTCTTCTTATATTGTTATTTCTCAACTAAAACCAGTGGATGTCTTTCATTTCTCAACTCTACCCCATATTTTGGAAAGGAAAACAACATCAATTGGCTAACCTTTCATAGTATACAATCAACAGTCAAGAAAACTCAAAGGTCCAATTTGATTTCACACTACCAACTAATGAACTTAATTAGCAAACAAAACATCAATGTTGTTCTAAAAACAGAACCCATACAACCAATTTCCCCCCCTTATTCACCTGGGAAATGAAGAAGAAGAAAATAGACGAATCTCAACCTAGAAGAAAGTAACATAAGTTGAAGATAAAAATATAATATATATTTTTGAATTAATTTATATAAAATTATATTTTTGCATTTAATTTTATAGTAACAAGGAGCATGATGCTAGTGATAGTGAAAGCATCAAAGTCTAGGTTAGTACTGACCTCTCTATTACGGGAGAGGATCCAAATTCCAATTATATAAGATTATGTTATATTCTCAATCCTTAAATGCCAAACTTGTTGAAAAAGGTAATTACATACCACATATGAGAGATACATTGTATAACAAAAAGGAACCATCTATTAATTGTTAAATTAAATTGTTATATTTATTGATTTTTATACTAATCAAATAATTTTTATCATTTACTTTAAATATTAGTACATATATTTGAAAATCAAATACACCAATTAATATTGCTATTTATGCAAAAGGATCTGAATACAAAATTATAGCATTAAAGTCATAAAAAAATCCTTTTACTCTTAGAACTTATATTATATCAAATAATCAATGGAATCACAAAACCCTAGACAAAAATTGTAATTGCTACCACACATTGTACTGCAACAGCAACCATTGAAATGAATAAACCATAATCTAATTGCATTGCTGCATTTATTTTTAGTGGAGTAGGGTTAGTACAGTTTTGAGTGTAACTGCATACGCAATGTCCAAAGCCACAAGAACCTTTACCATCACTATGTTGTGCTTTACACCTTAGGTCACATTCACCATTTTCACCACATTCATTCATAGCTTCCAAGCATGCAAATTCAGGCTTTGATGCTTCCACTATCACTAGCATCATACTCCCAGTTACTATAAAAACAAAACAAAAATAATTACAATGAACTATTATTATTATTATTATCATAAGCAAAGTTTGAGAAATAAGATAATTATTACCTGCTATAACTAGAAGCATGGTGAGAAAGAAATTGCAAGGTTTTAGAGAGTAGTTAGCCATTTAGACAAGAATATTAGAAGAAGAATTATTATGTATTGTATGGTATGTTAAGAGAATAAAATATGTCTTCTATTTATAGGTGTTGACATTAGATAAAAGGAATCTTGGAATAATTATATAACCAATCATAACCCTAATAATAAAGAAACAAATCAAGAAAGAATAAATAGAAAATACTCCTCCAAGATTCTTTGGTATGCCCTAAAATATAATAATTAATGCTATAAATACTTAGATATTAAAAGAAAATAAAAGATATTGTTGATGAAAGAGCAATTCCTAAGCTACTACTAATGTAGAAGTTGATAGTAGTTTGGATCCGCTACTGGGGGCGGTCCCATACAAGTCAAAAACCGGGTGGTCTTCCAGGCCGTTTTTGGTCGTCCACAAGCGGGTCTAACTAGGTTGGACCGGTAGAAACCGGAATAAATCGGTTGGTTAAACCAGACCAATCTAAACCTAATTAAAAAAATAAAAATCTGAAGTAGAAATAATTCTCCTCTTCAACACCTAGACAAAGGAAGAAACAAGAGAAAATCTAGTCGTCGCTCAAGGAGATCACCTCTCTTACCATAACTATATGATATTATGATGTCGTCTGGTTTGAGTGAACGGTCTAAACCGATTAGACCCTATTCATGACCTTTTCCGGGTTGATGTCCGACTCGAGTTTCATAGCATTGGTTTGGATAACAGAACCGTTTAGGTTTATCCTTCCTTATCTAGTTTCTACCATTTTAATTATGTTTGGATTAATTCATAATTGCATTATTCTGTCATAGAATATATCAATCAACAAGAATGCTAAGTTACATGTTAAGGAGCTGGTCATTTGTCATCAAGTTTTTCCACAATCAAACCATAGTCTGTGAAAGACAAAATAGTATTTGTGAATTAATGCTAAGTTACATGTACGAACTGGGATCATGTTGTTATGAACTCTCGTTATTTATACTAAATAAGGAACTCTTCTTGTAATTAACCTTAACTGCGCCCGAAGAATACTTATCAGTTTTAACCCTGAAATTTACTTATCTTCTTCTCAAGCAATTTTATATTTTGATAGTGATATCAACTTTGATTAACTTGCAATGTTGCATTAGCTATTGTTGTGAATTCAATTGAAATAATTTCCTTTTTGACCTATTAGTAATTTAACAATATATTTTTATAGGAACCAATTTCACTAATTGATAAAGTCTAAAGTATAATTAGGAAGAAAAAATCGTTCATAATAATTACATGAAAAAAAAGCATAAAATTTACTTTAACATATTTTTAATTGGAAACTAGTTTATAGAGAGAAAAGTCCTGAAAAGATAAATGATAATATCCTATGACCTCTAGCATATTTTCATTTTAAGTAGTTCTATCTAACCTATCTGACATAAAGCATACTTAAATTTTTGGTCTCTTTTGTTGTTGATTTTGATCATTACTTTGTTCAAAAATGTCCTTTAATGTATTAAGTACATTACATGTGATTTTGTCCTATGGTTATTCAACATCCAAATTGTTCTTAATTAAACAAAGGAATAAGAAATGTAATGCTATATGATTGCACAGAAGTTTGAATGAACTGTTTGTATAATAAGTAGCTTCAAATGTGTGAATTGGATTCTAAATTTTTCAAGCAGATCAAATTGGTTATGTTTGTGTGAAGACAAAAATAGTGAAAGCATATACTCCATAAATTGATTTTGCTTAATTATCTAATCATAACATCAAATCATTTGATATGAATGAAAGGGTACCTTTGTTACTATATATAACTATTCCTAGAAGGTATATCTATAACTTACCTATAATCAAAGTAGCCAATAATTCAGAAACACATAAGGTCAATGGCATTTGTGCATGAAACTATGCATTTTCTTCTATTACTGTCCTTATCAACCTTCAGTTTCTCATCAATTAGCACCAATTCCCTAGCTATCTCATTATCTTCTTCAACTGCTAGACCTCAAAGATTGGTCTCGAAACTCATTCATCGGCGTTCGGTTCTTCATCCACTCTACGACCCGAATGAAACAACCAAAGATCATATAGAAAATGATATCGAACACTCGATTGCGCGCTTAACCTACTTACAAGCAAGGATTGATGGTACTTTGGCCTATGATGATCACAGGAGTAAGCTTTCTCCTTCGTTAACTGGTCGAACCATACTCGCGAATATCTCGATAGGCCAGCCCCCCATCTCACAGCTAGTTATTGTAGACACTGCAAGTGACATCTTTTGGATTATGTGCCACCCTTGCTCAAATTGTGACAACCATATAGGTCAACTTTTCGATCCTTCAAAATCGTCCACCTTTTCGCCACTATGCAAAACGCCTTGCGTCTACGGTCGCTGCGAATGCAGCCTCAATGATCAATTAACATACCATATCACATATGCAGACCAATCTGCTGCATCAGGAACAATTGGCCTAGACATGCTAGTTTTTGAGACATCTGATGAAGGTACCATTCAAGTACCGAATATCGAATTCGGGTGCAGCCACAACATTGTGTATAATAAAGATCCAGGGTACAATGGAATACTAGCACTAAACAATGCACCTCATTCTATAGCTTCACAAATTGGCCAAAAGTTTTCTTACTGCATAGGCAGCATAACTGACAAAAACTACAATTACAACCAATTAGTATTAGGCGAAGGCGCATATCTCGAAGGCGATTTTACGAGTTTTCAATCACTTTATGACAACTATTACCTTGCCATGGAAGGAATAAGCATAGGAGAAAAGAGGCTGGACATAGCACCAGAATCATTCGAGATGAAATCGAATGGCACGGGTGGAGTCATCATAGACACAGGATGTACACTAACTTACCTAGTTGATGATGTGTATAACTTAGTATATGAAGAAGTTAGAAATCTCATTGGTTCTTCATTTACAGAAATTAGATATGAAAATGTTCCATGGATGCTTTGCTATGCGGGTTTCGCGAGTCGAGATTTGGCTGGCTTTCCGGTTGTTACATTCCATTTTGCTGAAGGTGCAGAATTGGCTTTAGACACAAGAAGCTTTTTTCAACAGTCAGGGGATAACATATTTTGCATGACTATAGCACCAATAAGTGTGGCTGGCATTTCAAGTAAACCTTCTGTTATTGGTTTATTAGCTCAACAGAGTTATAATGTTGGATATGATCTCATTGATCAATTTATTTACTTCCAAAGAATTGATTGTGAACTTCTCAGTGGCTGATTCTTGCATTCAGAGTTATCCTAAATTTATAAGAGCAAGACCATTCACAATTTTCACACTAATGTTACCATGGTGATCTATTTCTCATTTCGTATAATCCCACTAGGTGAGTCGGCTACATGGGTCGAATAGTAGCATAATGTTCTTATATGACATAATGCTCATCACATGTAACGAATCCTTATTCTTTTTATTGATTAACTAAAATTTAATATATTCATCTGTTCTTATATTTAGTTTATGGACATTAAAAAACAACAATCAAACTTTTATCCTACTAGATGAAGTCGGCTATATAAATTGAACGACGTCATAAATGCTCTATCATAGACATAAGTTGTCTTAGTGCACAGGGCTCTACCTAGATGGTAGATGTATGCAGCCAAAACTTTCAAGTCACAAGCCAAACAATTTTACCGAAAATATACATATTAACCAAAACTATGCATGTTAACCGGTGTAAAAGTAATGTGAAAATTGTAGTGTGCTTATAACAAATATTACAAGTAAAAGCAAAAAACAGAGATACCATCATTGCATTCAAATTTTAGAGTTGAAGACTTTTAAGTTGAAATTTTATTTATTAATTTATTATATATCATTTTCTTATACAAGGGAGGATTTAAATAAAAATACAAGCTATCCATAGCTTTGAAATTTGCAAATAATTTACAAATTTTGAAAGAAATATGAGCATTTACTAGTTAGTTGATAGTAGTTAGATTAGCATAAAAATGAAGGTCAGGGTCAACCACTATGACAAGAAAGTAGCAATTTTTCGTTTTCTATACTCCAATGAAGACCACGTGTTCTAAGTCAACATTCAAATGAATTATTAGGATAATGTTATTAATACAAACATATACTTTACACTATATTAAATTTATATAATTCACACTATTATGCTATAATTTTTCACATGCTGTTAAGGTTCCATCTTAAAACCAATTAGGTATGTGAGGAGTAGCCCAATACGTATTTAAACCATTCCTGAAAGAATGAGGTAAGCAGTGTGGTACTTACTTCCCAACATACCTCCGCCACATAAGTCTGTCGGTTCAGGCGAATGGTAACCTTTGACTCATAACTAAAGGGCATCTTTTGGCCCATAACTACCGGAAAGAAGTTGGGTTCTGACTCCGATACCATGTTAAGGTTCCATCTTAAAACCAATTGGCAATGGGAGGATCCTGAAGCTTATGTGGATGGGGTATATTAGGAAGTAAGTCTCACATCGCCTACCTCATTCTTTCAGAAATGATTTAAATACATGTTGGGTTACTCCTCACATAGTCAATTGGTTTTGAGATGGAACCTTAACATATGTCATTTTCTACGCATTTATATTATAATAATAACACATTATTGTGATGTATACATTTAACATTATTCATATTATTGTCCTAAGTCACACGGCAGAAGCAATTGCAAGTTCATCCAAGAAAACTCAAAAAATCCAAAAGCTGGATTTATTAATTGATTTTTCTTAATGTTTAATTATTGAAAGAAAAAACTATATATTAGTTATTCATATTTTTTGACTTCTTCAAAGTATCATCTAGTTGTAAATGAAAAGGACTAGTACCCTACTTGGTCAGTGACCCTTTCCTTACGATTTTGTTAGAAAAATTGTTACTTGAAAGAAAAATTGGAACAAGACTTTCTAACTTTACTTCAACTTAGTGACTTCTCCACCACAAAATAATTAATGATAACAATGATATAAAAAAGGGGTGAGAATAATAAATTTAGGTCTTACAATTATATATAAATGAGTATAATTAATTATTGGTCAGATGATCATGTGAATTTACCTTTTAATCTTCACCATTAAAATAAGATTTAATATCTTATATTAATTGTTCTAATTTCTCAACATAACAACTATAGCATAAATCAATTCACATATATGAGTCACTCAAAGAAACAACATTCTTATATAAAAATAGTAACAATAATAAATTTGGGTTTTACCGCCATACATAGATAATTATGATTAAAAGTTAGTTGTTGATCATATGACCACTTAAAAAAATCAACTACACGTATCTTTTAATGTTAACCGTTAAAATAACACTAATATATATTTCTCACAATAACAATTCTTTTCACCACCTATATTATGCTTCCAAATCAAAATAATCACATTTTTTTTAAAAGGCTTCTAATCTTCATTTAATTAAAAAAATCAGAAGATTTATACATGATCTATACTTTATCCACAATTTATTTATATTATTTATATTTAAGAGTGACGATGATTAAATATGAGTAGTGAATAATGTAAACAACTTTTACATTATAAATACATACATTTTTTCATCATAGTCAAACCCTCTTGTGTATTATATATCTATCCATGTTACCATAGGCATATTATATATATGAGTACTAATCTTTCATTCTGTATTATTTCCCTAAAGTGAATCCAATATGGGAGGTTGCATTTCTTCTAGATCATACTCCACAAGCAACAATATTCGTTTGGTTCATCTAAGTGGTTATGTAGAAGATTTTGATCAACCAATTTCAGTGAACCAAGTCACTGGAAATTCCTCTAAGTACATTGTTTGCACTTCAATTCAGCTTCTTTCTTATTCTTCTTCTTCTCAATCACTTAAAGGAGACACAAAACTTCAACTTGGGAATGTGTACTTTATTCTACCTTGTTCAATTCTACAAGTTGATGTTTCTCCTATGGATTTGGCTTCACTTGCAAAGAGGCTCACAACAATAGCCAAAACTAGATGTGGTAGCAAAAAGTGCCTTAAAGATAGTTCCTTTATGGTTTCAAGGCAAAGTGAATGTATCAATTCATCACCTTGTAGGAGTGAAGGTAGATTAAGGGTAGTGGGTATGCAAAGTGATGTGACTTATGGAGGAAGAAACTCATTGAGAATGCAACCTTGGAAACCTTTATTGGATACCATTAGAGAGAGGTCATTCAATAGAAGAAGTGAATCAAATTTGCATGAAAATCATTGATGGGTTTTTTAGGAGAAAGCAAGAAGAACAAGAGTTACTTGGTATGTGTTGGTGTCATCATATTTTGCGACAACTAGTTTATTTTTATGATGTTTTCCCATATCATGTTTTGGATATTTCTTATGTCTAAATTCTCCTATCTTATACTTTAATGTTTCTAGAGATATGATTCAAATTGTTGGGGAGTCGAAACAACGAGACATTTTATCAGTAGACTAAAATATTTTTCTATGGGTTTGCTGAGTGAGATTGACAATATAGCTTAACCCAAAACTTTAACTTATCATATCCGTGTGTTCATATACTTTAGCCTATAATACTTTAGTTTATGGATGAAGATGTTTATTCATTCGACTCCTCGATCCGAACTGAAATGATTAAATACGATGTATATTTGGTAGTAGAATTAGAAATAACTCATGTATGTGAGGTGGGAATGTTAGGAGATAACCTCACAATCTTTGGAGCAAACAGTTCAATTGAAATTTCTGCTTGTGAAATCTGTATTTTCTACTTAAAGTAAGATTATGATCTGTATAACTAGATCATGTTGATGGCTTTTATTTTTAGTTATACCAGAACAAAAAGCCTTTTTCATGTACCAAACTTAATTTTGTGTTATAAACAATCAAGAATTGTAAAACACATAAAGAAGTGATAATTTTGATGTACTTAGAATAAAATAAAAATAAAATAGCTAGCCAAAAACTGCATGAAAATATTCCTAATACCATATTATTACAATAAACAGTAAAATTTGCTTACATGTTGAAAAGAGAGGATTCAACTACTAAAGAATAAATATATGATACACTCAACCTACATATATCCTAAGGTTTCATCTCAAAACCAATTGGCAATGAGAGGAGTAATTCAATAGATATTTAAATCATTCCCGAGATAATGAGGTAGACGATGTGGAACTTATTTCCCAACAACATAAGTTAATAAGAATTTTATTGTGCTATAATAGGAGCATTTGAAACCCATTTATGAATTGGTGAACAATCCCACCCTTCTTCTTTGCTATAAGCCACAGTAAAATGTTTAGGATTCCAACTTTCTTGTTTTGACTCTCTTTCTCTTAAGAGTTTCCTTTGTTCTTCCTCTACAACTTGCTTTGCTTCTCTTGCTTTCTCCCAATTTTTGTTCATAATTTCTTGGCTTGTTTCACCCCAAACATAGGCTGATTCTGTTGGCCACACACTCTGATATGAACAAGAGAATCTCATGTCACATTTAGGTAAACATATGATACTAGTTTACTAGGGGACAAAATTTGTACTTGTTTGTGTTAAGGTTTCATCTCAAAACCAATTGACAATAAGATGAGTAGTCCAACAAGTATTAAAACTATTCCCAAAACAATAAGATAAACGATGTGAGACTTAATTTCCAATAATGTGAATGTAACCATGTAAGTACCTAAATGTGCTTGGTAAATGACATATTTAATATTCTAAGTAATAATCATGAAATAAACTACAACCACATTTATCATTTTTAATATTAGTACACATAAAATAAAAGAGTAAAGTGGTTTTAAAATATGGTCCTTAATTGCAATTACAATCACAATGTCGATACATAATGTATCACGATCATAATTGTAGTAGCATCGATCACAATTTTATATTACCTTTGCATCCTTGACAGTAGGAGCTTTGAGGCCTGAAATGACTTGTTTTGCATCATATATCACTCTGACTGATCCATTATTTGTATCCTTCAGTTTCACAGTGCTGCATAGAAAAATATTGTAAACATGTGGTTCCATAGTTTATGATGCACTATAACTTGAAAATAACTTAGTCATGCAATTAGTAAATAACTAATTAGATTAGCTTCACTTGAAGAAATTTCTATACCCTTTACTATATCATATATGATTTCATAATTATTGTGTATATGAAATGTGTGTGGCTAGACTGTGATCGGGGAGACTCCAACCATCAGAGAGTTTCATAGTTATCGGGGTATTGGAAAAGTGGAGAGTCACAACCGATGCACCACATCTTAAACCAAAACCTTAAGTCATTAGTTTCATGAGTTTTTTCTACTTATAAACTCTTTTACTCATCTCATCATATTCAATGTGAGACTTCACAATTGAATAAACCCAACAATCTCCCCTCAAGTGTGGACACCACACACTTTCCGGTATGCTCCCCTTAAGTCAACCATGTCTCAGCCGAACTATCGGCTCTAATACCAATTGTTGGACCAGACTACAATCAGGGAACCTTCAACCACCAGGGAGTTCCATTATTACCGGGTTATGGGAAGAGTGGAGAGCCACAACCAAGACACCACGTCTTGAACCAAAACTTTAAGGCATTAGTTGCATGGAGAAAAAAAATGAAAGTTGAGGTATATAAGGAAGATATATACCTATCCCAATGACCATCAACTTCATATAAGACTTTCAAAGATGATGAGTGAAAAATCTTTCCTTTGATCACTTTATGATTTCCACCAAGTCCTAAAAATGAATGACTTGACCTATAAGATAACTCAGCTACTAGTCCTGTTTCTAGGCACCTTATGTTAACATTTCCAACCCAATTAACTCCAGGAATTGGAAGTATTTTGAATAAAAGATGAGGACAATTCATTTCATATGTTTCTCCATGATTAACAAGCTTCAACTTCCTTTTGCCATGGACTTTAGCTTCAACTGATGTACCTGCACATTTAGTTTCCCATACATTAATAATTATATACCGATTTGTTGAATTAGATATTGATTTTTGGATTCAATATGACTCTTAAACAAAAGTAATATAAGTTAACGATAATTTTTTACGTTAACAGTGCATTGATATTGAACTCGATTTTATTTCTTTGTTGTTATGATTTATGAATGAGTAAAATTGAATAGTTAATGATTGGTAAAATAAAAGGGGAATGATACCATTAAACTTAGGAACAGGTTGTTGGGACCATATCATTTCTATGTTTTCCTTCTCATCTGTGGCATGAAGTGCAGTTACTGGAGGGTGGGTGTGAAACCTGTACACATGTAAAACAATAATCTAATCACTATCATACATGTCAAATTTACCAACTAAAAAATTATGAGCGTAATATTTATGCACCAAAAGATTTTATAAATATTTAGTATATCATATATCATTAACTTGTATTATTTATATTTAAGTGTCAATAATAATTAAATATGAACATTCATATTACCAATATAAAATACTCTAATATTGTCAATACATATATTATTTCTCTCTAATTATGCCTTACAACAGTGATAGAAATAAGAAAATACTATATGGTTCAAGATTAATGGTTTTAAATATAATAAGTTGGAGATAATTCAATTACTTTAAGAGTAAAGGTTTTTAAATTTACTTTCCAGCTTAGTCATCAATTAAGAGAAATTCAATAGTTTAAATTAATAAATAAATCTAAATTAATGAAATAATTGGATCTCTCCTCAACTAAGTTATTCTTTCGAAACTTGGGTGATGAACCATATAATAATTTGGCAATAAATTTGGTTCTGTGTCTCAATTGATTTTAATTTCAATGCACATAGCAAATGCCTAGAGATTCGCATGACCCATTTTTTCAAGTAATTTTATGCACGGAGTTGACTACAATCCAAATAACATATGGCTCTTACTTATTAATAAAGATTACTTCAAAATAGCTTTATTGAAATAAACAAATTTTTCAAATACAAACAAATTACAAATGCCTAGAGATTCACATCACCCATTTTTTCAGGCATTTTATGCATGGAGTTGACTCTAATCCAAATACTTATTATGAGTCTAAATTACTTCAAATAACTTACTGAAATAAACAAATTTTTCAAAAATACAATTTATTTTATTTATTTTTTATCAAATAAGTTAACTAGCTAATAAACTATTTGATGGTGTTACTAAACCCATTATATAAGAGAGTATAAGCAATAAATAGTAGCTCAGAAAACCACACAATTTTATCACTTTGAGACCAAACTAAGCACTTCCCTATAAAGTAGAATAGAAAAGTATAAAAAATGATATATCCTCATGTTAATCATATCCATAAGAAAGTGATATATGTCACTTATAAACTAATCATTAATAAATAAAGTATCACTTTGTGACATATATTATTTTTATGGGTATGAGGATTAGTACGAGAATATAACATTATTAGTAAAGAATTAAGAATGAAGTACCTGCTCAAGTAAGACATTAAGGTTGCCCTTAGAAACATGGTGTGTCTCACCAAGTATAGGATTAAATGGAGCAACACCAAAAGTGGCAGGACGTGTGGTAGAAATGCACCATGCAACCACATATATGAACTCTCTTCTGGACTCTGACCCTTATTACACATGCTTAGCATGTTCAAACCTGTGCAGTACACTGATTCACCATAGCATTGAAGTTGTGACTTGGTAAGTTAAATAGTGGTGGCAGCTGCATGTATTATACAAATCATGTTACTATTAATTTTTTAGGTGTTATAGAATAGTAACAATTTTGCGAGTTAGGTTTTGGAAGAGAAATAATAAAAATATATAATTTTAAAGCTGTGAAATATACTTGTAAAATAGCTCTAAAGTCTTTTTTCCCCTCTCATTTCTCCTCCAAATTAAAATTCGACTCGATAATAAGTTTCACTGCTTTTTTTTTTTGTAAAGTTAAATAAGTCAACGAAATATGATCTAGTGTTTTATTTTAGTATTGATGGATCAAATATTCTCTTTCCTAATAATCTAGTATGCATTTTTTAATTATTCAAAAATAACATAGTATGTTATTTTTAAGACATCTTATTTATTTTTAACTTAATTTATAACCAGATTTACTATGTTTTTAACTTAATTATTCAAAAATATTCCTTTCTCACTAAAAGTTTTCTACTAAAAATTAATGGTTTAAATAACCCAATTCCTCTACTTAGTTTTAAATTTTAGCTACCAAATTATTTTCAATTGTGGCTCATCATAAGTATGAATATACATGCAGGTTGATATCCTAAGGGATTCTTTTTATGAAAATAATTGGAATGGAGAAAAATATTACCTCAAAACGAGTAAGATCAGATCCTGGCCGTACATTCTTAAATAAACTTAGTATTCGTTGCAAAAGATTAGGGGCTGTATAAGTGGTATCTGAATTAGATTCACCTTCTAATGACAATGGCTTAGTTAGAACAATTTTCTTCTCTTCCTTCTTTACCTGCACCACCATGTAATATTTTATTATGTTTATTAAAAAATGGCAATATATTATACTATTTTCTAAAGCATATATTCTCAATAAGTCAAACTTTCAAAAGTTAATCAACTACTAGTATTTTATCAAATAATAATTGAATGTGATGTCTTTACAAATAGTCATAATTATTTAATTTAATAAATTAATTATAATTCAATCAATATTCTATCAATCAATACTTGTTGATTACAATAATCATAACTATATGATTAGTTGGATTTTGCTTTCATTAAATAAGTTATTTAGGGTAATAATATAAATGAGTAATAATGAATTTTTTTTTGGAGGGGTGGATACACATAGAAACACCACCTGAAGAGATAATGCTTCAATTCCTTTGATGCATTGGGTCATAAATTTATTATGAGTTGATATTCAAATCAAAAATATTACTAGCACCAGCTCAATTTAGATGTTATAACACTAATTAAGAGAAGGTAAAAAATGAAAGATATAATATAATAATTTCATAGTATTTCAAATTTTGTGAAATCTTATTTTATATCATCTTACTCCTTATCTTTTTTTAGTTTAAGTTATTGAATAGGAATTAGGAAATTATGAAATTAATAATTTTATTATTATTTTGTAGTATTTTCACTAAAATGTACATATCATTCCTTTTAAAAATTGTAAAAACTTAATTCTTTAATTAATTTATGATATAAAAAAGATGAAAGTACAATTATTGAATTTAATGAGAATAAAACTAATAACTTTTTTACTAAGTTTTTAAAATATATAAAAGTAGAAAATTTTCAAAATCCTAAAACTACAACAACAAAATAAGAAATTGAGGGAGTATTTTTTTTATTTAAAGTAAAATCGTGAGGACAACTATACCTTATTGACATGCAAATTGTACATAAAATACCACTAATATAGAGGAATGTTATCAACACCAAACAAATTAATAAAAACAAAATGAAGGTCAAAACCGTGTCCTATACTACCACAAAAACCAAAAACAATGTTAATTTTTTTCTTGCAATGGGACCTAAAGATACCACTAATAATCAAAATAAAGCAATGTTGTATATATTATAAAATATCTAAGGCATAGTGGATGTGAACTCTAGAGCAAAAAGAACATCAACCTTTTCTTCTAGTTTTGCTTTTACATGCGTTGGCAAGAGAATCAATATTGTAAAGTATATATTCCATTCACACAAACCAAAAATATTATAATATGATATGATAGTGATTATTCACCCTGGTAAATGTAGATCTTTCGAATGGAACATTACCCCATTAATGATACACGTAACCATATAAAAAAATGAAATTGAAATGAGAATAAAACCATAGGATCTAAAAATGTGAGTATTTTTCTGGAAAAAGAACTACCCATTTGAGAGAAAAATAGACATAAAGATCATAAAATAATGCATATGAAAGAAGAACAAGATATATATATATATATATATATATATATATTATCATATGAAGTATATGGATTAAGGTACACATAGAAGATGGAAGATATGAAAACATAGGAAAAAGGAAAAGAGAGAAGACATACCATCTTAAACTTGAAATTAAGGAACTGAAGAAGGAGAAGATAATAGAAAAAAGAGAGTGTAGAGTATAGTAATTTAGATGAGCTTTGGTTTTGGTGAGAAGAAATGAACTATCTAATGTTGGGGGCATTGACCAAAGCTCAATGAGGGTGTCCATATATATAGACACATACATAGTATTGGTTGAAAATGACTCACTGAAGAAATGAACAATGATTTTCTCGAGAGACAAGTATTTACTCTTATCTATTTTTTAATGGTAAAAATATTATTCTATTATATATAAAAGGATAAAAATATCTTATCATGTCATTGTTTCTTTTACTTTTTGTAGTACTTGTCTCTCCATTAATGAAGATGATCATTATTCCTTATGAAATATGAGTGATGGCATATTAAGGAATTAATAAAACTAACTTGTAATGGGGAAGGTAGGTGTATATGTTTTTTAGTAATAAATCACTCAAGATTTTTGGGGTTTTCCTTTTTTATTTTTATAGAATTATTTTTTAACATTTTATTAAATTAATTAATTATGTTACCAAAATATTTTATACTAAATTATCATCATAAAGAGAAAAATATTAATTGATTGAATGGAATGATAAAATAGATGAATCTCATTGATCAAGTGTACTTTTAAAAAACTTAATTTAATTAGTCAATAAAAAAATTAATAATATTAACATCATTAATCACGTTTTTTAAATGGTGATATTATCATAACTATTCTTATAAAAATGACCAAATATAATAATTATGAAATGATAATAAATGAATTAGAGGTGTGACAATTTGGTTTGATTTTTTATGTAATTCATTGACCTAAACTGAGTAGAAGGACATGATACAATTTATTTCAGTTAATGTTAAATTATGTGTAAGAGAATGGGAGTGCCTAAAAGGATGGTTTGGTTCAATTTCATATTTTACTTATTTTTAAATAAATCATATAGTATTTCATGTTTATCCATTTCAACTATCATTTTAGTTAACAAACTAACATACATACTCTAAAATTTAAAACACAATTCATATGCGGAATTACATAACATTAATCAAAATAAGAGTTATCAATAAACTTGACAAAATATTAGTACAACGAATAAGATAAATAATGTTAAAATGTCATTATGATATTTTTATATTTTATTATCATAGTAACATTGTCTCATGAGTAACATGTTCTTGCTTTTAAATTATCTAAAAGAGATGGCAGCTCAGCATCTAAGTACAATGTCATAGGAGATTTTCTATATAAGGATAAATATGTTTTGTGAAGAAGCCAATAATGAATGAATACAAAATTTGCATGTATATGTAATTGAAACCAATTTTGAGCAAAAGTCGTCAACATTTCATCTATACTAATATATAAAGAGAAATCATAAATAATTTCTCATTGTCTAATTTGTTGTTTCATACTTTGTTCTTATTATATTTATTTTCTACCAAAAAATCATATAACTCATGTCTTCATTTTATATTTCTTTAGGTATTTGTTATAGTAATCAAAAAAATATAATAGCAATATACAAATCGGGTTACAATCGAATCACTTATAATTGTTAAATATATTGTAAATATATTGGTCAAAGTAGATAAATAGCTTCCTTTTTATAGTCTTCTGTTATGCTTTTGTTTATGATATTGCTTCTTAGTTTGTAGCCTAAAGATATTGCTTCCTAGTTTGTAGCCTAAAGTCAAGCCTTTTGTTAGGCATATACATTGTATATATTCTGACCAAATCAATGAGAATAGACACGAAAACATTCCTGATTCTAATATGGTATCAGATTGACTAGGGTTTTTCTTCCTCTTTCTTCCGCTTACCCTAGCTTTGTGTTCCTTCTCCTTTCCTCTCTTTGTTCTCTTCTCTCTATGGCTTCAAACAAATCCTATTTTCATTCGGCTCTTGTCGTATCGAACATCAAGAATCATGTTTCCATTGTTCTTGATATGGAAAACGTTCAATATTCAACGTGGGCGGAACTCTTCAAGATTCACGCACGGTCAACCAAGGTGCTTGATCATATCATATCTTCGGCCAACGGCACGGCGACAGTTCCGTCTACCGAGGAAGAGAATGAGCTATGGTCAACTTTGGATGCCACGGTTCTTTCGTGGATTTATGCTACCATTTCTAGTGACTTATTGCACACCATTATTGAGCCCGATTCAACGGCTATGGAGGCTTGGGATAGATTGTGTGATATATTCCAGGATAATCAACATTCTCGTGCCGTTTCCTTGGAGCAAGAATTCTCTGCTACTTCTATGGAGAATTTCCCAAATGTTTCATCTTATTGTCAACGTCTCAAATCTATAGCAGATTAACTAAAGAACGTTGGGGCTCCGGTGTCCGATAGTCGATTGGTATTGCAATTGGTTGGGGGTCTTGCACAACCGTACCGTGGGGTGGGTACGTTGATCCGCCAAAGCAACCCCTACCTCCTTTTACAAGGCTCGTTCCATGCTCACTCTTGAGGAGGTGGGTTGGCAAAGGAAGCAGCCACTGAGTCTGCTATGCTCGCCACTTCGATTGATGATAGGTCCCTACACCCTGCAAAATCAAGACATTCAAAGGGCAAAAATGGTGCGCAACATTCTGGCGGTGGACGGCGCAACAACGGGGGTGGTCGGAAGTATGGAGGTTCTAGTGGAGGCCGGTCCTCGACCGGCAGTAAAGGTGGTGGTCGGGGGCAGTTCTCTGGTAGCCAAAGTGGAACCACTCCACCTCAATGGTAGCAGCAGCAACCATTTCCATGGGGCTGGTATAATCCGGCCTGGCCTGTTCCTCCTTGTCCATTCCCAAATAAAGGATGGACTCGGTCCAATACTCCTCAGCATCGCCAGGCAGGTTTGCTCGGTCCAAAACCAACTCAGCAGGCTTATGTACATCAAGCAGCATCACCTAACTCTCATGGGCAATCTGGTTTGTATGCTCCTACCGATATCGAGGCAGCAATGCACACCATGTCCCTTAACCAACCAGACCCGTCATGGTACATGGACACCGGTGCTACATCTCACATGACTTCCTCTACCGGTAATCTCTCATCTTATTTTAATTTGAGCAATCATCCTAATAATAATATTATTGTTGGTAATGGTCACACGATTCTAATTCTTGGCTATGGTCACACGAATTTGTCTTACCCATGTCAATCCTCTCCCCTAACAATGTTCTTCATGCTCCTAAACTGATTAAAAATCTTGTTTCTGTTAGAAAGTTTACAAAAGATAATTTAGTGTCTGTGGAGTTTGATCCCTTTGGTTTTTCGGTGAAGGATTATCGGACAGGGATGTCAATAATGAGATGTGATAGCCGCATCGACCTTTATCCTATTTCTTGTTCTCTCAACAATCAAGCTTCCTCTTCTACTTTTGCAGCCATCTCTCCTAAGCTTTGGCATGATCGTTTGGGTTACCCATGGTCTCTTATATTAGATGTGCTTAGAAAGAATAAAAGCATTGATTGTAATAAAATTTTCAGTTCTAGTCTTTGTGGTTCATGTGTTCTTGGTAAACATATTAAGTTATCATTTGTTTCTTCCTCTTCGAATACTACTATGCCATTTGATATTTTACATAGTGATCTTTGGACCTCTCTCGTTTTGAGTTCTTTGGGACATAGATATTACATTTTTTTTTGATGATTTTCGAAATATTTATGGACTTTTCCTATAGGTCGGAAATCTGATGTGTATGACATTTTTTTGGCTTTTAAAGCCCATATTTCTACTCAATTTGAGCGTAATATCAAAAATGTGCAATGTGATAATGGTGGAGATTTGCTAATAATTCTTTTGGGCAGTTTTGTCAAACTCATGGCATGTCATTCCGTATGTCTTGTCCACACACTTCTTCTCAAAATGGGAAAGCCGAACGCAAGATTCGGACTATAAACAATATGTCTCGTACTATTCTTGCTCATGCATCTCTTCCTCCATCATTTTGGCATCATGCTCTCCAAATGGCAACCTATCTTCTTAATGTGCTTCCAAGTAAATGTTGGGAAATAAGTCTCCGCTTGAGGTTCTTTACAAACGGGTCCCTTCTTATGATCATATCCGGGTTTTTGGGTGTTTGTGTTACCCTCTCTTTCCGTCTACAACTATTAATAAGTTGCAACCAAGGTCTACTCCTTGTGTCTTCCTCGGGTATCCAAACCACCATCGTGGCTACAAGTGTTATTATTTGTCGTCTAATAAAATTATTATTTGTCATCATGTATTGTTTGACGAGCATACCTTTCCTTTTGGTAGTTTCATTCCCCAAAATCCCATACATATGATTTCCTTGACACAGGTTTATCTCCTTATGTCATTCACCATCTTCACCAACCTAATCCAACTCCTTCTGCTCAGCCCAACGTGCCAAGTGAGCCCGATTCCCCTAACATGCCAAGTGATCCAAATTCACCTAATGAGTCAAACTCATCCCTTCCTGCCCAACCACAAATTGATCCTTCTCCTCCAAATATTCCTATCCAACGGCCTAGGGTCGTGACCCGTAGCCAGCGTGGGATATATAAACCCAATCAAAAATATTCCATGCATACTGCGGTTGAGCGGTCTCCATTGCCTTGCAATCCGATTGCGGCACTTCGTGATCATAATTGGAAAATGGCCATGGATGATGAATATGATGCTCTTATTAAAAATAAGACGTGGGAGTTGGTGCCCCGTCCTCCGCATGTTAATGTTATTCGTTCTATGTGGGTTTTCACTCATAAAGTCAAATCTAATGGTGTTTTTGAGAGGCATAAAGCCTGTCTTGTAGGTAATGGGAAAACACAACAGGTTGGCTTTGATTGTGGTGAGACTTTTAGTCCAGTGGTGAAGCCCGCTACGATCCGCACTGTTCTTAGTCTTTCTCTTTCGAAGGCATGGCCAATTCACCAATTGGATGTAAAAAATGCTTTCCTTCATGGTGAGTTACAGGAAACAGTTTATATGCATCAACCATTGGGTTACAGGGACCGTAATCATCCGATTATGTTTGTCTCTTACGTAAGTCATTTATGGTCTCAAGCAGGCACCCCAGGCTTGGTATAAGCGTTTTGTTGATTATGCTTTGTCTATTAGATTCGTTAATAGCAAATGTGATAATTCTTTATTCATTTTCAGCAAAGGGTCGGCCATTCCTGATTCAAAAATAATGGCAAATATGTTTTATCAACATGTTAGTGTTAATAAAAAATAACTTTTAATTATATATTAATATAATTAGTACACTATTGATTGTACGTTAATTATTAATATATTTAGTTATTATGCTTCATAATAAGAGTAAATACCAATGTCATAATTTCAAATCAAAATAGCAATATAAATATCCTTAAACAGTAAAGAAACTAATCCTTCTTGCATTATCGGAAAAAACATTATGTAAAATATTAAATTAATCATATCTACTTCTTGAGGAGATAGACAAACCCATAAAAATGAAAATTCTTAAATTCTCACAAAAAAAATGAAATTACTAACAAAGGAGTAGCATCCAATTAGAATTGTGGGAACATATCCCGTTTTTATAACATAACTAATTAGAAATAAATAAATTTTCTTACATAGTATACAATATAAATTCAATGTATTTTAAAGGATAGATGTTCCAAATATCAAAATATACTTTCAGAATATACTATTTCTTTTATACATTTACCTTATATAAAATAATAAAAATGTTTTTAAAAGATGAGATTCAATTTGATTTGAACGGTTCTTGAATCTTTAGAATTGCGAACCAAATCCATCACATTTCCTTTAAAAAAGAATTGAACTAAACCACATTTGGATTACAATTTGGTTCAATCTTATATGTTCATGATTTAAACCGAAATCACTTATATCCCTAAAAGAAATTCAAGTAAAATGTATAAAAAATGCATATGAAGGGGCTAAATGCATCAAACTTTTAAGAAAAACTAATACTTTGGTTAAAATTCTAATGTTTACTTATACTAATTTTAATGAATTTGATATATATCATGGATGGATAGTATAAAAGTTTTTATCTACTCAATTCATTATTGTCATGTATAAATTATTATTCACTAATTAACCTTTAAATAAAAGTAAGAGAAATAAATGATGAATAATAAAGTAGTAATTTTGGAATATAAAGCGCAGAGGTGACAGTCAAGGAGGGTGTGCTGGACACGCCTCATTCAACGCACGCGCTCGTTGCTACAATAAAATAAATCTCAAACGTTTTTCACACTTCTCAATCATAATGCTCATCACAACAATTCCAATAATAAGGGTCCTTCTATGTGTCTTTCTAATATTCTAATTTTATAAAAATTTATTAGTTAATGTCACTTTTCTGCTGATGATTAATGATTCGATGAGGGTACTCGTATTGTAATATTATAGTTCAACTCATGGTATATTAATTAAAAGATATACAGTAAAATTATATATATATATATATATATTAATATTAAAAAATTAAGTTAGTAGATAATGAGATAATATTTTTATTTAAAATAAAATGTATGACTTTATGGTAGACCAAGCATTAGAAGTATAAATCATATAGTGATTGTGTATTTCATCTTCTACCATAACATTTTAATAAAAATTATAGTAATGTTAAATTCTCCTACTAAATCTTTATACTAATAATCATATTGACAAAAAGTGACTTATGTCACTTGTAAATCAATCACTAAAAAATAAAGTATCAATTTGTGACATATGTCACTTTTTGTGGGTAGGAGAATTAATAAGAGGATTTAGTAGGAGGATATCATTTTCCAATCGTAACAAAATCATACTTTGTATGATACAAAACTAACATGTAGCATGTATGTGTGAGCTTGATATGACCATTTAGTAACTTGTAGGTTGTAGATGCCAATATAATTAGAAGCTTGTAGTTGTGTATAACTATTGAAGTAAAAACAATTTGTAAAATTATTAGTAATTTTATAATTATTTGATTATTTATTAGAACTTATTAGTATATATGTGTTTTAGTGTTGTATAATAATAATGTTATTAATTTGATAAATTTAAAAGGATAAAACTCACCGAAAAATTACCGTCTTGATGTACTTTTTTTAATATATATTTTTATCAAAATATGATAATTTAGTAGAAGGATATATCATTTTCTATAATGAAATTAACAACAATGTCTTACTCATATTATTCATAGAACAAACTAAAAAAACACTATAGTAAAGGATTTAATATTTATACACCCATAAAATAAGTATTTTCTTACG
Organism: Lupinus albus; assembly: GCA_009771035.1. Lineage (NCBI taxonomy): Eukaryota > Viridiplantae > Streptophyta > Magnoliopsida > Fabales > Fabaceae > Lupinus > Lupinus albus. The sequence continues at coordinate 1,001,785 of CM020006.1, forward strand.
TTGTTATATCATCAACTATTATATATTAATCACTATTCACATTTAAACAAAACTGATGAATGATGAATATTAATTAGATAAGTCAGCGATACATAAGAAACGTGTATATCTATTACTATAGAAAAAAAAAGGTTCCAAGACATTATTCACTGTCCACGTGTTAGCTCCTCATGCATTTTTTCCCGCCTAAACACACCCACATCCTAACCGTTGATCTCTGCTCATCCACATGTCTTTCATCCACAATTCTTCAACCTTTTTATTATCCCCAAATCCACCAAACTCTTCATTTACCATAATTTCATTTCATCTTACTTCTCTCATCCCCAATTCTTCAAACTTCATCTGACTTTTATCACCCCAATACTTCAAACTCTTCATTTTCCTTCATCTCACCAAAATCTTCATCGTCCCTAATTTCTCCAACACTTCATTATCTCACGATTTCAAAATACAAACTTGGGTTTATTCTCTAAAGTAAGTTTTTTTTTATTCATCTTCTTCATTTTTCATCTCCATATCATATTCTCTCTTTTCTCTTTCCTTACTTTGATCAAATCTTTAGATCATTTTCTTCAAGTTAAATGTATCATCATTTTTCATTTATATTTTTTTTGTATTCATCATTTTTTTATATTTTTCTTTACTCATTATGATCTTCATTTGAACTTCATGTATTAAGTGTAGATCTGACTTATCATCTTCTTCATGGTAAACATATTCATCATTTTCCTTTATATTTTTATTTTTATTCATTATTTTTTAATATTTTTCTTTACTAACTATTAACCATTTTTCCTTTATATTTTTCTTTGTATTCATCATTTTTTTATATTTTTCTTTACTCACTATGATCTTCATTTGAACTTCATGTATTAATGTAGATATGACTTATCATATTCTTCATGGTAAACATATTCATCATTTTTCCTTTATATTCATTATTTTCTAATATTTTACTTTACTAACTATAGACTCAATTTGAACTTCATGTGTATTAAGCGTAGATCTGACTTATTATCTTCTTCAAGGTAGAAACTATGTTCTCCATTTGAACTTCAAGTATTAAGTGTAGATATGACTTATCATCTTATTTAATGTAAACATATTCATCATTTTTCCTTTATATTTTCTTTGTATTCATCATTTTTATTTATATTTTTCTTTACTAACTATAGTCTCTAATGGAACTTCATTTTCGTGATTTTTTTGTAATGTTATAAAAATCACTTCTTTAAGTGTAAATCGGACTAAAATCTTATAAAAATCACAAGTTTGATTTACTTTTATGTTATCGTAATTGTTAATGTCAAATTTATTTTTCATATTAATATTCATAATCATATTCTCACTATTGACGTGATAATCATATTTACAACTTATGATATTTATTGACGTATTTTCGTCTTCATTAGACTGACAATAAAGGAAAATTAATAAGTGAATAAAAACTGCATAAGTGAATAATGAAAATAAATTTTGTTATACAGTTATAATTTTCAAACTAATAATTACTAATTAATAATTAATTTGAATAAATATCACCGACCATTATGAAAGAAATAAAAGTGATATAAGGGAATAGAAACATATCTTGTCATTTAATATGGTGTTATTGGTGAGATCAATTATGTTATTTAAGCTAAAAAATAATGTATAGTAATCGCTACATGCAAATTAGTACGTCTCATTTAATTAAAAAAAACTAAAAAATTAATTATAATGTTTTCATTTTCATTTATTAATATTGTTCATACATTTCTATTATTATCTTTAAAATATTTTAACAGTTTGATCATAAATAATTAAGGTTTCCATTATTTTGAAAAAGAATCAAACTATATAATTACAACTTTTCTATTTCAATGTTCATTTATTACTAAAATATTATTTTAATCTATTAAAATATTATTTTCAAATTTATTATACTAAATGATTAAACCCATATTTATTTTATTTGATGAGTGTCAACTTATTTTTCTTAAACCATTAAGTATGGGTAGAAGAATAACATGATTGCAAAAAAAGATTATTAATAAGGATATGCTGCTAATTTTATTCATTTATGACAATAAATTAATTCTAAAAGATATTACTCCTTAGACAACCACTTCCTTTTGTTTTGTGATTTGAATAAATTAGTAGGGGTTGACTAAAAAATGTTGAAATTGAAAAACACATTTTTAATTAAAATTGAAAATATGACCAATCCCAAAATTAATTGTGTGGACAAATTTTAATTTTTAAGAAACGGAATAAAAGACATTCAAAAGCAATCATGCTCCTAGTAGAGATTAAATAGAAATTTAATCTCAAAATATAATCATCATTCAAATCTCAAAATTAATTGCGGGGAACAACTGTTTAATTTAAAAAAACAAAATAAAAAGCATTCAAAGACAATCATGTCTAATAAACATTAAAGAGAAATTCAACCCAAAACACCATCATCAATCAAATCTCAAAATTAATTGTAAGGAACAACTATTTAATTTAAAAAAATGGAATGCATAACTCTTTTTGAATTTTAATTTTAATTTTTAAAAATAATGATTTCTTTGCTCATTTAAATATGATCATTGTCATTTTCTTTACTCATTTTTTCTATCCCTACCTATCTCCTACCTCTTCATCTCTCCCATACTTACAATGAGAAGTTTCATTTATCGGTTTGGTACTTATTTTGTCATACTAAATGATTAAACCCATATTTATTTTGAAAAAAATCTAAGTAATTAAATATAATGTCCCATTTTATATACCTTTTATAAATATAAAATAATAAACCAATTATACTAACAACTAATAAGAAATAATATTGTGGAAATAAAGGAAAATATCAACAAGTTATATTAACAAATATCTAAATTTTCTATATGTACATGTCTATATTAAGAATGAACAATATAAACTTTTATTGTATTTATTAGTTAGCCAAATATATAGAGTATTGAGTATGAAAATCAATCAAAAAATTACAAAAGTGTATGAGTACATGTGTTTACGAATGCACATGTAATATATGTGCTTTAATCATTCAAATGCGAAAACAATTTGTGTATTCTTAATAACCATATGAACACATATAATATGTGTTGTGTGTTCTTAATCATACAACATAAAATACCAACCCGTGCATTTTGCTAGTTAAATTATAAAAGTGGCAAGCTTGGTGAGAATCATGGAAGATGAGTGTATAATAGATGATGTTTTAAGAATATGAAAAACATATACATTACAAAGGAGGTTTTTCTTTTTTTTTCTTGATGCATTAATGTTATACATAACTAAATGATACTTAGTTCATAGTGCCTAACCTAGGGATGGCAATGAAAACCGACATGCGGGTACCCGCTCGAACCCAATCCGAATTTAACTAGGAAAACTCGATGTGATTGAGTTCGGGTTTTACCCGAATACAAATTTCGGGTTCGAATTCGGGTTTGGTATTGTTAATACCCGACCCCGAACCTGATTAATATATGTTAAATTATAAAATTGCACGTAAATACATATATAAAAGTTATATATATATATAAATTTCACACACATGTATATAAGCCATATATATATAAATATATGTTTTTTCGAGTTCGGGTTAACCGAAACCCGATGGGTTTGGAGATGATATCATTATTTTCAATCCCGCTTAATTCAGGTTCGGGTTTTGGATTTCAGGTTCCCGACCCCGACCCGCCCCGTTGCCATTCCTAGCCAAACCATTTATTATGATATAAAACAATGGGACTATTTTTATTATAAAAAACAATGTAAATTGTTTAATATAAGAGAATAATGAGGAGATAATCTATCTCCTTAAATTCATTCATTGTTTGACATGTGTTTAATTTTTTTATAATATATTTTAAAATGAAAACTTACATAAAGAGAAGATAAATAAGATGCATGTCAAACAATGAGTAAATTTAAAAAGATAACTTATCTCTTCAGGTCACACCCTTCCTTCAATTATACATCAATTATATGATAATATAAAACAATATGACCAACAAAAGTATTGAAGGAACTTATGCTTAGTGAAATAAATAATTGACAACACTAACACATCAAAAAGAAAAATAAAAACAATAATATACTTCTCAATAATATTTGTCATATAAATAAAAAATATTTGGGACCCCATTAATTATGGGTCTATACTGCATACTTCCCTGCACACCCTAATTAAAGAGCCGACCTTGTAAACTTCATAACTACCAAAGTCATATTCAATAATTACAACTACATGGATCAAATGATACAACTATATGTATCAAATGATATAGTGGCATGTTTGGTTTAGTACCATATTTAGGTCTAAGCCATTTTAATGGTTATCCATAGCTTAATATTGTTAGACAATGGACAGAAAACCATGAAATAAATAAAAAAGTATACACCAAAAACGGAAAGAAATAATGGATTAACATGATAAAGGAAATAATTACACTCTATATTGATAGTGTTACAATAAAAAAATAAAAAAATTATTGATAACGTTTTTAAGGGAAAATTGTACTCGATTATCTAAATTGATAACATTTTAAAAATAATTTATTATGTACATTTAGGTATGAAAATAATATCAAAAACTTGTTATAAATATTTGTTATGCTAAAATAACCAATTACACATTTATGAGATTGAAATATTTGAAAATGACAACAATCTATGATAATTATGTTACTGTTATGAACTATTATTTCTATATATATCTTCTAATTGAAAATGTTTGATGCAAATTTTTATTACTCTTTTATTTAGATTAAATATCCACTATATATATCAATGTTATGAAACTCGAGCCGGACGTCAAGCCAGAAGAGCTTCCGTATTAGGTTTAATCGGTTTAACCAGTTAAGTTGTATGGTTGGACTACATAATTTTAAATATAATTAATAATTTTTATCTATAATTATATTTGAATGTAAATTTTATATAATTAATAATTTTATATAACTATATTGAAGTTATATCTCTCTATCATTTTTGGACCGAAATAAACAAAACATTAGAGTAATGTTCCATATTTTTTATATTTTAAGTGAGCCGTCCGATTTTTTCATGGGTTATTTCGGTTTAACCGGGTTTAGCACGGTCGAACCGGAATTCTTTGGTTCAAAGCGGTCCAACTACTCATTCAATTAAGATTACAAAACATAGCCGTTTTCAAGCTCGGTCAGCGATCGAACCGGTCGGACCGTCCGATCCGGTTATCACAAAAGTGATATATATAATTAGTTGGTTTCTTATGTCCATTGTTTAAACATACATCATTAAATTGTGGACACTCTTACATCTTTATGAGCATAAGTTGAGTCAGGTAAGACTTACCTAACTTTTTTCTCCATTCAGCCATTTATTTTACTCATTGTTACAATTTAACAATTTATGTACCATATTTGCAACTTCTCCATATTTATTTTTTCACGAACTTATGGGTAAGACATTTCTAACATTTTTTCTCCACTTAGTTACTCGCCTTACTTTTTATCACATTAATATTTTCTCTACCCTCCCATAAGTTCTCCATTTTAATTTTTTAGAGGTAATAACATTCAAGATCCTTAAAAAAATGGCACATAATTTTATTATTAATAATATATTATTATTAATAATGATAGCTAGTGTATTGTAAAAAACTAGATAGAGTTGTCTTAGCCAGATGTCATACAAACCAGGACAAAATAGCATATTTGTTTGTACTTGGCACATAATTGGTTAAACACTCCACCAGTATTTACTTTGATAATATAACTAACTTTTATCAATGAAATTTACATTTTATATAGACAAAGTAAGAAATATATCTACTAAAAACTATGAAAGTATTATATACTTGTATTTAATTATTATTGATTTGTAAAAAAGATAATAACACGCATGAATAATGAACAATATATTTTTGATACTACCAATGATATTCTTTTATCTTTGGATAATAAACTAATTATTTTCGGGGTGCTCATCTCAACAAGTATGGCTTATGGGAATCGAATCATTGACATTTTGATCATCCTGAGAATTTAGCAGAGTTTTATACCACTAAATCAACCATTTGTTGGTAATGAATAGTATATTGAATGTGTATAAAATAAAATAAACATTACATATCTTCCTATTTAATTTTTTTTATAACCTATCTTCCTCCACATTTTTTATTAAATTTTTACTCGTTTACCTATTTTATTTAGAAAATCCAAAATTTGCTTTTAAGAGAAAGAAAAATGATCTCTTACTTATTGCTTAATAAATGAAACTAAAACGATGTGAAAAAATGAAAATCTCTCAAATTCTAGATACACTATTGATAATCAACTAATATATTTTTAAGGTGTGAGAATGTCTCTTACTCTCTCATAACAAGTTTTGTTTACATAAATCGAACATTTGACATTTAAACTAATACGATAATTGAGGATCCAACAAAATTTTACAACACTAGACCAAAACATCTTGTTGGTAATACATATAAGTATGAGTGGTTAAGAAAAAATCAAATAATAATAATAATCATATATTAGAGTAAAAACTACATCCAATACTCATTTAATTCAATAAAAACTATTATGGGTTCTTCATATAAGAGTAAAATGTAAAGGCAACCACCATGGACTAGAGTTAGAAGCACCAAATAAAGGAAATCAAATTGGATATGAAAATGTAAAGGCAACCACCATGGACTAGAGGAAGGTGACACAAAAATATTATCAAGTTTCATGATCAATTAAAAAAACAACTACCAATCTCATAAAAGCTATAATATTGAATTCCCAAGACAAAATAATGGTAGTAAGAGAAATGCCACAAAATGATGTTAGAATTTTAGCACAATAAGACAATTTATCATACCCATCATCCCAAATAACCAATACAAATACAACACATTAACATCATTGCTTGGACATTGCAACTTTCCATTAGAGAAAAACTTGGTTGGAGACAACTCTAACATATCATATTTGCAAATATCCAATCATTGTTTGACACGTCATTAAATTGTGAGTCTCATTAAATTAGTTCATATATTTCCCATTTTTCTCTCTCCCTCAAGTCTTTCTCTTTCCTTTCTTTTTATCTCCCATTTAATGATTTGGTATAGTAGGACCCACAAATTCATAGCGTGTCAAATAATGATAGGGTATCTGCAAATGGATTTACTAGTTGTCTCAAACCAAATCTTTCTCATTTTCCGTAATAGTTTATCTCTTTTCATCTTTTTGTTGTTTCATACATAAGCATATGATGAAGATGATATATAATAAATATTTACTATACCTTTTTAATATGGCATCATAAATTAGTCAAAATAATTATTGTAATGTTAGAATTTGAGATTCTCTTCCTCTTCTGATGTATCAAAAAAAAGTGTTACATTGAAAAAAATATCTGTGTGTGATTGATCATGAATCAAACAACAACTTTATGAGTGAAAGATATAATAAACAGTGAGAGTGAGAAGAAGAAAAAAACACTGAAATGTGGAAATCATGAGTCTATCTTCACAAATTGTAATCACCTTAATTTTATTCCCTCTATAAATTTTGTTCCTTCTTCTTCTTCTTTAACCTTCAAACTTAATTTGGTGAATTTTCTTATTCCTGTTACTTCCTAAGAAATTAGGGTTTTTCAAGTGCGTAAGAAAATTTTGTTGATTTTTATTTTTCTTTTGGAAAGTTCTAGTCTTTTCTCAATTGGGGTTTGGTGGGTAACTGCTGGAAAATCATGCCGCCGTCTCTGGAGGATCCTTTGTTGCTGCCACCGTCACTTCAGCCGTTGAGCTCTGACTCTGTTTCCCGGAGATGTGAGGATCAGCGATTCGGTGATCTTAGAGGGTTGAAATGGCGAATAAATCTGGGGTCTTGCCAGCTTCATCTTCAATTGATGATCTTCGCCGAGCCACAGCTGATTCCAGAAGGAGGTAAATCATCTCAGTGATAATGTTTTTACTCATTTTTGTTAATTTTAATAACGGTGATGTGAATTTCATTAATTTTATGTTATCTTTGTATTCATTAAATTCAACAACCGACGAGACGTTGGTTGAGTAGTTTAACACCCCAGTCCTGATATGCGACCCCTTCCGGGCCCATGGGGGTATTTAAGCTGGTGAAATGACACACTCAGTGTATTCATGGCCCGGGAGGGGTCGCATGTCAGGACTGGGTGTATATCTTGCACCCAAAAAAGATTAGTTCCTTACACACTTATTGGTTTGAGTGGTTGGAAGACTTGTTTCCTTTGAGTAAAGTCATCATTGGTTGGAGTTTGATTAATAGGTGTTGGGAGAGCTCTGTCCTCTTTGTGAGTCTTCTGGTTTTACTCAGATTAATTGTTCTCTAAAAAGCATGGCGCCGATGAGCATAATATATAGTATGCTGATTTTGCTTGAACGCAGTTACAAAATCATGCAGAAAACAGGGATTTTTAGCCCTTTCATTTGATAAAATGGTGACATGTGAATTTGGGATGTATTCCTCCGTTTAAAGTTAAATTGAAGTCAAAGTCTAGTCAATGTAGTATATATGGTTTTGTTTTTCCCTTCGGTTTCGGTAGCTGCCTGTAGTGTAGATTGTCATGGTTGCTTAATTTATGATTTCGGTGTTTTGTGGCATTTTAGAGACAAGTTGTTTGATACAGGCATTTTTCGTCGTAATTGTATTCACTTCAAGTGTAGTACTCATAAACCATGACTTATCTTGTCAGGTATGCCAGTTTAAGAAGGCAACTCCTGGTTGAAACACATATAGCAAAGGATGGAAGTAGTTCAGACGATGTTGTCATGGACAACCCCCTTTCACAAAATCCAGGTAAACTTTGTTTTATCACTCCGTCATGCGAGTATCTCGCCTGCAGATATGTATATCTAGTTACCGATCCCTGATTCAGCCATTATACTTTCCTAAATTCCTACAAGGTAGAGAGCATATTAGATATCTGAAATGTTAATGTGTACTGTCTTCGACTTTTCCTCAGTCGCCTTAACTAGAGCCTCATAACGTGGTATATTTGAGTTGCCTTAACTTGAACCTTATCGCTGCTGTTTTCCAAGTTTTTATAAAATTTAATTTGTTATTGAGGAATTTAGTCATGCTCCCTGCAAATTTAATGGAAATTAAATCCATGAGAAGATTAAACTAAAAATTAGTGGCAATAAAAAATATGGTATAAAAGGCAGAGGATATATAAGTGAAAAACTAAATTGTTGCATGCATTGTCCTTGTGTTGGAATTCTATCAAGTAGATATCTTACAATTAGCCATCTCTGTCTCTTGCTGGTATGAATTGTGTTTCATCTGTGAAAAATATAATGTGGCTTTTATATGCAGATAGTTCATGGAGTCGCTTTTTTCACTGTGTAGAGATAAAGAGAATTGTTGTTCAGGATTTATCACGTTTATACCCAGAGCATGGCAGTTATTTCCAGACACCAGGATGCCAAGGAATGTTGAGACGAATTTTACTTTTGGTGTCTCAAGCACCCAGAATGTGGTTATAGACAAGGTAAATTTCTAATCCAAGCAATTGTGGCAAATACTATACAATTTTAAGTAAATTAACCTTCATTTGGAATAAGTCTTCTAGTTTTGTTTTGGTATTATGTTATGAAAATAGTTGATTTTATATTAATGAATTCCTTTCATTCCCTTATTTTATAGGAATGCACGAATTACTTGCTCCTCTGCTTTATGTTCTCCAAGTTGATCTGGAGAGTCTTTCCGAAGTTCGAAAGCTTTATGAAGATCTCTTCACAGACAGATTTGATGAACTTTTATGTGAAGAGAATGATCTTTGTTACAACTTTGAATTTCAAAAATCTCATGACTCGTTGGACGATGAAACTGACTCCCATGGAAAGGCAATGAACTGTCTTGATGAACTTGATCCTGAGATACAGACCTTTGTATTGCTAAGTGATGCTTATGGCGCGGAAGGTGAACTGGGTATTGTTTTATCGGAGAAATTTATGGAACATGATGCTTTCTGTATGTTTGATGCTTTAATGACCCACGGTTCAGTTGCAACGGCCAATTTCTTCTCTTCCTCTCCGGTAGCTGACTCCCTTAGTGGCCTCTCCCCTGTGATTGAAGCTTCTACTGCATTATATCATTTGTTATCTCTTGTGGATTCATCTCTACATAGCCCTTTTGGATCTTGGGGTTGAACCTCAGTACTTCTCTCTCCGATGGTTGCGAGTTTTATTTGGACGAGAATTTTCACTTGACAACCTCTTGATCATCTGGGATGAGATCTTTGCATCAGATAATAATAGTAAAGTGGAAAAAAGTGCTGATGACGACATAGAGTGGAGGTTCCGGATCTTACATTCACCTCGTGGAGCATTTATCTCAGCTATTGCTGTAGCAATGTTACTTCATTTAAGATCTTCACTCCTTGCAACTGAAAATCCTACAACCTGTCTCCAGAGATTGTTAAACTTCCCTGAAGGCATCAATCTTGAAAAACTACTAGAAAAGGCTAAATCCTTGCAGGCTCTTGCATTAAGTGTTGATATTTCATCATCTTCACCACTGTTTCTAGGGTTTCATCACCGAAGTAAATCAATGTTTTCAAGTTCTGTGACCCTTCTATCCGAATCTGCATCTCCAAAAACGCCTATGAATTTGTTACCCGATAGCTATTGGGAAGATAAGTGGAGAGTTGCCCAAAATACTGAAGAAAGTAAGCAATGATGTACAAATATCGGTTCCAACTCGGAAAAAGAGATGGACAGAAAAGGTCAAGATCGGTTTGAGAAGAACAGAATCTGATCCACCTCCATCAAGGATTCAAAGTGCCAAAAGGTTACCTAAGGCATCTGTTAGGCGCAGTTTGTTAGAAGATCTTCATAAGACCCTTGGCTTGGAGGAAGATGCAGAACAAACAAACTGTCATGAAATCCTGTGCCAGCAGGATAATCTTTCTGTAGTAGTTGAAGAGGAGCGACAAGATGGTGACCGTAAAGACGACAGCAATTACTCGTCTGATGATAGATGTCCAAGTGGAAGTACAGGCAGTGAGGACAACTTTTCTGTATTCTCTGAATGCAATGAAACTTCACAAACCAGCCTCAATGATCCACCTGTGCCAACCTCTGTTCCTCCTGAGAACATACCTGAGACATCAGGGTCCAATGACAACGATGAAGGAAATTCAGCCTCGGATCCTAAGGAAAGAAAACAGAATAAACTCCAGTGGGTATTGAAGTTCGGACGGAAACTGTTGACTATATCTTCGATAAAGTAGGCGGTGCTGCGAAGGCTGCAAAATCGGCTAACATCTCTAGTAACCAAAGTAATACTCCATCACACCGGCATCTTCTACCGCAAATGCGCATGATAATTCTGTTAGCTGCATAGAGCAGAATATGATGGGTAGTAGTTTGAAGAATTTGGACAGTCAATGCATGACCATATTCAGGTAATATTCTTTCTGACAATTACTCTCAAACTCAATGACAAGCTAGTGAGTGAAGATATCTACAATTGAAGTTGTTCCCCCCTTGCATTTTTTATCTATAATTATGAAAAAATGGTTGAATGAACTTTGATTTTTACATGAAATGGTTTAGAAATGAAGCTGATGTATATTCCTTTATCTTGGTTTTGGGTTCAACTTTGGTTCATACTTGTTATCCTAATGAGTGTTATTGCCATGCAGGTAATTGAATCTGTTTACCAACAAGGCAAAGGCCATGTTACTGCTATGTTAGCTCTTAAGGAGCTTCAGAAAATTAGCAATCTTTTATCTGGGATGTGAGGTCAATAGATGTTGGAAGTTACCATTTTTTAGTGAAATAAAAATGAGTTTCTTTAACTTCATTTCAAGTATTCCAACAATGTTTTGCAATATTCTCAGAGAGATAAATATGTAAATACTCGTATTCCGTTCACATAATGATTTAAATTGTAGACCGCATCACCTAATAATGCAGCCACAATAATGTGTTTGCGATGACTACCGCAACCGCATCACACTGCAATTGTGATGTGACACTGAATCACAATGATGCAGCTGCATTAGACCACAACAGATTTTAAAATATTGTTTTAATCACAATATAACTCACACCGCAACAGCTGCAATTCGCATCGCGACAACCTCAATGATCATAATCACAATAAATACAACCATTACAGCAATCGTGACCGCAAACGCAATTTAAAACAGTGTCTACATGAAGAAGTGTTATTTTTGTCTCTTGTCTTAATAGTGTTTATTTTAGTCCATTATTTTATTTCTGTAAAATGGTTTCTCTCAATGTTTATTCCCTTGTTCAAAAAATTTGCTAATTTATAAAATATTATTTTTTTCTCTTTCCCCCTCATGATTACTACCAACCTTTTTTCATCTAGGGGTTACTAGATTTGATAATTCTTATGGTTTTACCTTCTATCTTCTTCTTTCTTCCAAAATCAATTATTTAATTTTGTCAGGCCTTTTTTTAATATTTAAAAAATAAATAAAAACAATTAAAATTAGAAAAAAGACAATTGGTCATTTATGTATGGGTATTACATTATTTTTATATTTAAAGTCATTAATATTTGTTATCTAAAAAACCTATTCTTGTAAATTTTTAAATTAAAAAACCTATTCTTATCATTCTAGAGTAGATTTGTAAATATCTTTGTCTTTGTAAAAATATTTCTGTCATAGAATCACATTTTTTAATTATTTAGATACTCAGAACTATTTTTTTCCATTGTGATTGTTCTTTATTATGAGGAGGTTAAAAAGTTATAGGTGAATTTATAGGTCAGATTTATTTAAAACACACGCATTCATTAGCTTTAATTTCATTAATAAAACAATTCTAGAAAACAAACAAATTAAAAACAATTTTATAAAATTGAACTAATTAGAGTATATCATATTACATCATTCTTTATTTTAATTTAAATTCTTTTTTTAATATTATGTCAGCGAGCTGCCCCCTGCTAGGCATGACAACATGGTGGATCAGAGTCAGATTTGTACTTATCCAGTCCCGAAATTCAGAACCCGAACTCAACGAGGTTAAAATAAAGATATCATCCTTGAACCCGCCGGGTTTCAAGTAACCGAACTTGATGGGAAGCCAAAAATAATAAACGCAATCAAGGAGAGTGACAATATCATTTCATTTCAGTTTCATTTTTCTCTTCTATTATTTCATTTCTTTATGTTTGAAGAACCAATAATATGTCAAATTAAATTAGAAATTAAGAAAATGAACACATGATAGAACTTTCAATTACAAATTCAATTACATTACTTCGAAGCTGGTTCTGGATAGAGTCTTAACTTTAACAAATCCGAACTTTACCTCAAAATTATACTCATATAAAATCCTATCCCTTTCATATCAGTTATTCCCAATTAGATTCAGTTGGGTTCAAGCGGATACTCATAGTTCAGTTTTTATTGTTATTCCTATTCCATAATATTGTATATCTGTTTTTATGGAGTAAGGTAATGAGTATTTTTGGATATTTCTCAAAAACATTAATAATTTATAAAAGACTTAAGTAAAATTATTCCCAACTTAAACCAAGGAGTCACGCCTCTTTATATATATAATAATATATTTTTAAGAGACTAAATAAGACCTAATTTTTGTATTGAAAATTTGGGTGTATTTATTACAAATTAAGAAAGGATATGTTTAGTATTTTAAGAGGAAAAATTATCCTTATCATAAAAAAGATAAAAAGTTAAAGGTTAGATTTATGAGATTGACACTTATACTATAAAATTCTTATGATGAATATTAGGGGTGAGAAAGATCTGACCCTATTCACTCCCCGATATAACCCGATCGTGATTGGGTCCAAGTAGTGTCAGGTTTAGGTCTGAGTTCATGTTCAAAATCAGACCCAAACCGACCTGCCTCATGGTCACCGATTCATCATGTTTGTATGTATATATATTCAATTATATAAGAGTAATGACATCTTTTTGGTCAAAAATATTAATGATTCTTCAATTTTTCATCATATATACATGATTAATAATATATGTATACATATATCATTTTATATGTCAAATTACACCTACCGAAGAATATGTAATATTGAGAATATATTATCTAAAATAAGTATATATTATATTTAATTAGATCTAGGGTCGAATTCAGATTTAAAAGCTGAACCGATTAATATCTAATGTTAAGTTACCTTCACGTTTAAAATCAAGTAAAAATTTAAAAAAATGATTCAACCAATATTTCAGATCGGGTAATAGAGAAATCATACCGACCCAACTCATCCATACTCTTGCGTAAGATGTAGTGGTAGTATAAAAAAAATATGGCGTGGGTGGATAATGTATTCTTTTCCTACTTTCATGTCATCATCATTCACCAAAAATGTCTCGCTTCTCTCTCAAAGAAACTCTTCTTCCGAAACGCCACCGTTTCTCACTCCTTTTCCCATTCTACACCGCCACAACCACCTTCTTCCTCCGTCACCGATCTTCTAAACCACAACAAAGTCAACTCATAGAGGTTGACCTTTGTGGTGAATATGATGTTCCTCAAATTGTTCGACCAACTCATTCAACGAATCCTTGTTAAGAAAGCTACCCCAGATTGGCTTCCTTTTGTTCCTGGTTCTTCTTTCTGGTCCCACCTAGGACTACACCATCTAACGTTGTTGATTTTGTTCATAATTTGTCTGATGAAGAGTCTTTTTCCCTTGCTACTCTTCGGGGATGCCCATCTTCTAATTCTTCATTCAAGGTTTCATCATTCAAATATCAATCACCCCTTTTTATATTTTGTTTTGTTTATTCTCAATTTTCGATCAAAATTCATACTTCCTTTTAATTTTTGGTTTTTTATGTAGTGGGTGAATGTAAATTTGTGCTTTTTTATTTTTCTTATTTGGTTTTGCATTGGAGTTTTCATTTGGAAATCTTAGGAAAAAAGGAGGGTGAGTTTTACACAAACGAATTCATATCTATTTCTAATTTTCAGTTTATTATGAAACGGGGGACAAAAAAATGTGTGTATTTTTTTAGGTTTTGGTTTTGTATTGGAGTTTCATGTGGGAATAATGGAAAGAGAAGGACGAATTTATAGAAATCTGAATGCTTTTTAAGATGGGTGGAATACTTGTTGAAATTTTAGAAATCTGAATGCCACTCTTCACAAATTACTGTAACCCCTATTCCTAGAAATAGCTTTAGCAAAAAGGGTATTGTTTTTTCTTTGTTATATTGATTGATAATTTTCTTTAATTGGAGCCTAGGAATGTGAGGATGAGTAGGGTGAGAGGTGATGATTTTAAGAAGGAAAAAAAATGAGATGAAGTTGACTTTGATGCTGGTTCTGTGGAAGTTGTAACACACAACCATGATATAGGACATTAACATGATTCAAATAGTTCAATCTAAGAGGATGAGAATGAAACCAATCTATTTGCTCTCCTTTCATGTTTTCCTCCTTTCATAAGAATCTGACTTGAAAGAACACATGTTTTTTTATTCTGAAAAGAAGGGTGTAGGTAGATTCAATGCTGCGTTTTGTTATATACCGCATACAAATAGTACTCCACAGTGGTAAGAAGGAAAAGTGAAATATTGTTGCCATTCAGTTTTATTGTTTCAGATTGTGATCTGTTTTATTGTTTGAGAAAAAATATATTTGTTGAGCCTTAAATCATATACCATTTATGATTTTTTAGGAGGCACCAGACAATCTAGTTCTTGGGTTAAATTTGCATAAGCAATACATAGTAGCATAATACTCTACACAGAATAATTACGAGTGTCTTATTCAAAAGTAAAAGTGACCTTTTATTTTGACCTTGGGTAATTCTGTGTTTTGTGCTTGTCTTTCTAAGTGCTCTAACAATTCTATATGCTTGTCTTTTTTACTTCAGAGTTAGAATCGGCTCGTGGTGGGGATACTGGTATGGAGCTAAATATTCCAGAAGGGATGGAGGATACTGTGAAAGTGAAGGTTCTGACAATTCCAGGAAGTGTAGCTCATTCAGAAGACGAGGAAGGATGATCCATAATATTGATTCAGTTGCTGTGGTGAGCATGCTTCTTTTTTAGCTCTGAAGTTTCTGTGTGCTTGTGCCTTCATTTATTGATATTACCGTTATAATGGAAAACCATTTGCTAATGAACATGGGAAATGGAAATGCAGGTCGTGCCAAAAGGGGTGGGGTTAATGCGCAGAGATTTGTGATTAAAATTTAAAAGCATTTTTTTGTTTTTTAAAATAAGAAAAAAAAATGCTTTGGGAAGGACCTAGCCTTTGTCCTTTTCAAGAATTGTGTGGTATTTCTTTTCAGTTTTACCCGACCAAATAGCTATATTGCTGTTGGATGTCCATAATAGGGAATGTGGCTAGCATGTTTCTTAGTGTTTTTGTAGTACATGTATTAGTGGAGTGCAGAAATGTGTCACGAACCTTAGTAGATGTGTCTGAATGTTACAAGTTATACTGGTGCATTTCCAAATGTCAGTGGCAGTAATGGTAAATGTGTTATCATCTTTTCACAAAGATACCTTTTACCAAGCTACTGTACAACAATACTTAGTTTTTTATGAGTGAATGTTTCTTTGGAAATAGAAGAGAGCCAGAAAGTAAAAGTTGTTAACAACTGCATTTTGTGAGCAGAAGTTCTCTTCACTTATCCTATGGACTTATTTCCTATTTATATTTGTTAATTTGTTTCCTAATCCTATAGGCTGGTTTGTCTAGTGTAACATATTATCACCATATTAGTATCAATTAGCATCTCATTATTTTAAGCCTCTATTTTCTGTTATCTCCAATTTAACGGAAATTTACTGGCATGGTGTAGTTTGACTACACTATGCCAGCTTTGGTGTAGGAAAAAATTTATTTACCGTTTTAGTGTAACTTTTTGAATGTCGTGGATGGGGACCACGACATATGTGTCGCATTCCAAACATGCGAGATTCATGGCATAGTGTAAGTCGCATTCTGAAAATGCGACTTTGGTCGCATTGTTAGAATGCGACATCCCTCCAAACAGTAGCGTGTTTTTTTGGTGTTTTTGGTGTTTCTACCCTTATCCTAATACCCTTTTTATGCATTGTAGTTTTTCTTATTTTTTGTATTTTATGTTTTATTTTATTAGTATTGAATATTTGTAATAGGAAACGAAATAATAATAATTGATAATCAAAATCACAATTTTAATTAAATTCAAATTTAGTACATATTTGGAAAAAAAAAATAAAAAACATAACAAAATCTATTTCCTAATGGCGTCTATGAGATGATGTGCCGCATGGAGGTGGTCTTTTCCTTCGAGGTGGTTGCACTCTTAAGTTTGGTTGTGTTTGGTTGTCTTGTTCCACCTCTAACTAACTGAGGCACCTCTTCCTCCTCCTCTTCATCATCTTCATCATATTCATCATCCACTTGTGTCGGCATTGTAGGTTGATAGTATTGTTCAGAGTTGAATGCCGACAATGGTGTTGTAGAAGTCGTTCCAAACATAGTTGGTAATGACTCTTCATAATGTGATTGAAGATCCGAATTGATGAGAGAATTGAATAATCACTCAACGCTCCAAAACTTTGAAATTGAAATGGTTGTTGAGGAACGGTGATTGCTGAGTAAATGCCTGCGGATGAGTATCAGTTTGAGTTTGACTCTCAAACTGTTGCTGAAACTCAGGTGCAACTGGCATAGTCGGAAGGGTGCCTGATAGTTACTATCGGAGAAGGCCGTTGGAAGTAGTTTAGCGAATGCATCAATCATGTCATTGCACTGCAAGTAACGCCATGTATGAATTGCATCGGGTGGTCATGAACGGTTGATGGAGCACATTGATCTCTAATTGATCTAATGAATTATACTGCAAAAAAATAATAATGTAAGAACGTGAATATAAATATGAAGAAAAAAAGAAGAAAAAATATTACCGATCCAGATGAATATGCCCCCGTCGGGAGATATGTACTTTCTTGTCCTTTGTAGGTACCACTGCATGTACTCTGAGTAGTGATACAAGGTTGTACATTCGGCAAACCATTCATAACATAATCTTCTCGATGATTCCATATCTGGATCCACTGATCATGCTTTTGTTGCCAGTTGTAGTCATTCTTCCCTCGAAGATCCATTTTGTGTTGTTTTTGCGGTTAATTGGATCTTGAGGGATTGGTTGTTGTAAACCAAATTGTCTCATAACTCGATCAGCAGCATGCCACTCAACTAATGCAAAACATTAAGTGGCACGCGTGATCGAGCCATATCTGGTATCTGACCCATAAAATCAATATTTTGATAGGGGGTCCAGACAAACTAATCAACATATAAAGATATGTTAGAAAATATATAAATGAATAAGTAATATTTCAAAAAAATATTTAAATAACATATAAGGTAAATTATTATTTGACTACCTGATCTACACGCAAGCGATCCAACATTGATCGTATTATGTTGGTTGCATGACCAGGAATGTTTGTCGTTATTAAATGTTGGGACCACCTATTCATGTAATAATAAAAAAAAATTAATTATAAATTAAATTTAATAATTGAAGAAATGTATTTAAATATTTGTAATAGTAAAATAAATATACCTTCTAACTAGTGGAAATAAGTTTGTAGTGGGGACGTTTAATCTTGGTGCAAGCATTGGGATGCGATCGTACGCCCACGATTGTAGTAATAGCAAACATCCACCAATTTCAATTTGACGGCTAATCAAGGCTGCACGACAAAGACCTCGATAAAGGCACGCCAAAACCGCAGACCCCCAACTGTATTGGTAGGTTTCAGATAAATCCTCCAACAGAAGGAGATACATCAAATGGACTCTTGAACCTGATGTATCCGGCATCAGAAATCCCCCGATCATCCTCAGAATGAATGCACGAGCATGTTGATCGATTACACCTCAGTAGCATCATCTGGAGTTGCTGAAATGTGGAGTCCAACCAACTCATTTGAATGCGTTGTCCAACAATTTGCCTTTCATTAGGAACCGCACCCAACAAGTTATGACAAACAACATTCCAATCCATGTTTGTTGGACCGGTGACAATGTTTCCATCAATGGGCAATCCAAGTTGATAAGCCACATCCTCCAAAGTAACCGTGCACTTCTCCGATGGGTAAGTGGAAGTGTGGGTCTCCGGCCTCCAGCGCTCAACCAAAGCAGTAATCAGATGGTTGTTGATCTCAGCTCTTCCAATGTCTAATATTCTTCCAAACGCGGTGTTACGAATGACTTGTAACACCGGTTCTTCAGGTAGTTGTGGCCATAGGTTATACCTTGCCCTAAAAGTAACTTCACCACCATTCCATATTGTTGTGGAAACATGATCATCTTGAAGAGTAAGTAGGGATGGAATGATAGGGCCGGGACCAATGTGATTCATAGTGTCACAAATAGATTCGAATTTTTTGAATTTGATTTTTTGAATTCAATAAACCAGTGAGATACACGGTGAGGGGTTGGGGGGTTATTTATAGGATGAATGTCGTGGACGCGGGGTCCACGACTTCAATTAAGTGCCCTAGATGCTCGAAGTCGTAGCTGTAACCTAGCCTGCTCAAAGTCGTGGATACCATCCACGACATTCGCCTAGTCGAAGCGTTTCCAGGCGGCTGATGGGATACCATCAGTTTATATTATATTATATTATATATTTATATTATAATATTTATATTAAATATATATGTATATTTATATATATATATTAAATATTACTACATTAAATATATTTATATATATTTATATTAACATATTCCGTTTATATTATATATTTATATATATTTATATTTATATATATTTATATTTATATTTATATATATATATATCTATATATTTATATTAAATATTTATATATTAAATATATATTTGACCTTGAAGTCGCAGAGCCGGCCTGCTCCAAAGTCGTGGACCCGGTCCACGACATTCGTTCAGTGCCATCATTACTGAAGCGGCCAACGTCGAAGTCGAGGAACCCTAGCAGAATGTCGTGGACCCCGTCCACGACTTTCTTTAACTCTTGCATTCCAGGCGGGGAAAAATTAAAACTCTTGGAATTACTACATTATATTACTACATTATGTACATTATCTAATATTATTACATTATATTATTACATTATGTAAAAAATTAAAACTCTTGGAATTACTACATTATATTACTACATTAGTACATTATCTAATATTATTACATTATGGAAAAAATTAAAACTCTTGGAATTACTACATTATATTACTACATTATGTACATTATCTAATATTATTACATTATATTATTACATTATGTAAAAAATTAAAACTCTTGGAATTACTACATTATGTAAAAACATATGTACATAATCTAATATTATTACATTATATTATTACATTATGTAAAAAATTAAAACTCTTGGAATTACTACATTATGTAAAAATTAAATTATTACATTACTCTTAATAAATTACTACATTATATAACATTACTATAAATTACATTAATGCATTAAATTACTACATTATTACATTGATACTTTAAATTACTACACTAAATTAAATTAATTAATGCATTAAATTAAATTACATTGATACTTTAAAATACTACATTAAATTATATTACATTAATATATTAAATTACCATAATATATTACATTGATACTTTAAATTACAATAGTATATTACATTGATACATTAATGTCTTGAACTTTCACCTATTTCACTATTTTTAAATGGACATGTCTTCCTATTGTGCCCTTCCAGTTCTACACACCCACATTTTTTATTTTTTTCCGTTGCACAATCGTCCATCTCGTTGTGAATGCGTAATGTTTTGGGTCTTCCAGTTTCAGATTTCTTCGCATAAAGTGGATTAGGAATGAACATTGGACCAGAATAATGAGGCCAATATTCTTCATTACCAATCGGTTCAAACCCACGTCCGTAGGCCTTTAATAAGTTATCCAACCGATATATTGGTGAAATGAATTGACGATAGTCTAAATTCATTGATGAACATGTGGCAATGACATGAGAGCATGGCAATCTAAGTGACTGAAATTCTCCACATTCACACCAGTACTGGTTTAGTCTTACTGTGTATACCTTCGAATGTCGACTACCTTCTCTACCAGGAACCTCAACCACAAATACTCCTGACTCCCTTGAAAAAGTTCGAATTGTTTGACATGTAGCTTTACGGTTATTTTCATTTAACACCTTAGTCAATTCCTCACAATATATATGACCTGCCATTATCATACTTGTTGCTTCATTTCTATGGTGAAGAAACCAAGAATTGAGTCTATGATATGTTGCTTGTACAAGGGAAGTGATAGGCAAAGCTCTTGATCCTTTCAAAACACCATTAACACACTCTGCTAAGTTAGTCGTCATATGCCCATAACGTCTCCCTTCATCATATGATTGTGTCCATTTTTCTTTAGGGATGTTGTCTAGCCAAGCTGCTGCTCTGGGATTTTTTTGACGCAAATCATCAAGCATACGCTCAAAACGGGGCCGCATCAACTCATATCCTACAACATATACATCAAAATTAACATTAACTACATAATATGAATAACTTTTGAGTAACTCAAATTTAACATTAAGGTCATAATTAACATTAACTACATACCCATTTGAATAACTTTTTCTTTAAGGTCACCATCTTTGAATTCTTTATTGAAATTGCTTGCAACATGACGAATACAATATACTGAATATGCATTACACCATTTGACAAAGCTCAGTGCGAAGTGCACCCCAACAAACCTGTACCTCTATCTGATATTATACATATATTCGGTTGTGGGGTAACATAAGTACGAACATTGTAGAAAAACCACTCCCATGCTTCTTTAGTTTCTCCTTCGACAATGGCAAATGCAACAGGAAATATTCGTCTATTACCATCTTGCGAACTTGCAATTAACAAAGTTCCATTATATTTTCCGGTCAAGAATGTCCCATCCACTTGAAGGATCGGTTTGCAAAATCCAAATCCTTCAATACAAGGCTTGAAAGCCCAAAAAACTCTATCAAGAATTAAACTACCACTCTGATCATGACGAGATGATGCATATCTTACAATTGTACCAGGTGCATAACACTGGACAGTGTTAAACCAACGAGGTAACTCCTTGTAAGATCCCTCCCAATCACCATAAATTTGTGACATTGCAATTTGTTTAGCTGTCCAGGCCTTTCTATACGTTACCGTATAACCAAAACGAGTGACAATTTCTTTTACTAATGCTTTAACTGGTATACCCAGGATCTTCCGATACTAAGTGAATAATACAATTTGCAATGAATGATGAATTTAATTTCGTATGATCTTGAGAAATATTAGTGGATACACATGTGTGTGTTTCCATTAATTTTTCTAATCTCCCATAAATCTCGCTTTCCATTAAGTGATGCCCTAATTCTCCATTGACATCCACTACCAAAATATTTACACTGTCCGACATATCTATCCGGTCTTGACTCTACAACAATGTAGTCAACATAATTCTTAATATGAAACTGTTTTATAGCATTTATTGTTGCATCCTTTGATTCAAATTGCATGCCAATAAACAGTTCATTATCAAAGTCATTACTTAAATTATTTTTTCTATTTTGGATATCTTGTCCAGCATCTGAATCAATGGTAACGAAAAATGACGAAGGAGTACCGTATGTTATGTTAGCTAGTTCACTACTATCAAGCTCCAAATCTTCTTCATCATCACAACATAGCTCAATGTCTTCATCATCACTAAATTCGTTGACAATATCTCTAATAATCACCATCTACATATGAGCATAAACAAAATATAAGATAAAAACATTAATACAAAAATGTTGAAGAAAACTAGAAAATCGGCAAACATACCTCGTCTCTCTGTAAATACAGTATCGGCTCGCCCCTGTCTTATATAGAAGAACAGATGTCGCATTCGTACAATGCGACACCAATCTCGCATACCGTAGATGCGACTTAGCCCCCATGATTCTCGCATTCAAGGAATGCGACTCCTGTCAGTTTGTCGTGTACTGGGAATGCGACAAACAAATATGTCGTGGTCCCCATCCACGACATTCAAAAAGTTACACTAAGGCGGTAAATAAATTTTTTACTACACCAAAGCTGGCATAGTGTAGTCAAACTACACCATGCCAGTAAATTTTCCCCAATTTAACTCTCTAAAACCCTCACAAAATGAAAGAGTAAGAATGTTTTGTTGCCAACCTTGAACGACATATTTTGAGCATTTTCTCTGGATTTGTACACATATCCACTTCCTTATAATAATACCTATCTGCCTTTCAATTATGTAGGGTTTTCATGGTGCAATATGAGCTCATTGAGAAGGCAAAACAAAAAAAATGAAGCACTCATGATATTGAAAAGGACAATGCACACACATGGAAATTCTGACAGAAGCAGTACTGGTTGTAGTTTCACTCTACTTGGTCTCAACAGAATATTAGCAATGTTGTTGTCATGTTGAATCCCCTTGTAGGGTAAATGTATGTAATTATTATCCAACTAATAAACAAAAAGCATCTTTAGTTATTCCTTATATATATATAAACTGTAATATAATTGATAAATGGGAAACAAGTTAAGTTTCATTGAATTTGGATTCTTTGTTTCTCTGTTTCCTTTTTCCTTTTTCCTTTTTCTTCTATTCTAACCTTCAATCAGAATACATTGTTAACTCCAATCCCACTATTCGTCTTCTCCACTGTCTGCATTTCACCACCTTAATAACAGCTTACAAGTGTAAATGTTGATGGGTATGTTCCCTTTCATGTCCAAGTTCCTAGAATCTTATTTTTCTCTTTATATCATGCAATACTTGTTTCAGTGAAGTTAAGATCTTTTTGAGGCAAAAGATTATAAATTAAATCACATATTGCAGTATTTTGAAGTTCCAAAAGAAAAAAATCACTGTAGTATGGATATCAAAACATGAATACAATACCATGCAGACACATAACAAAAGAAATATAAAACTGTACAAAATAAAGAAAATGATTAGTCTAACTAGTATCATTGATAATTACAAGTAAGAAAATTTACAATTCACAGTTACTGGGCAACAATAAATAGAAGAATTTCAGTAAGAACAAAGATGTTGTGGTAAGGTGAGGGAGGGTTAAGTTATATGGTAAAGAAGCTTATACTCTAGATTAAACTGTAATTCCCTTGTTGGGGCATGGAACTATGATGATAGCTAGGTACTTGTAAAGGATCTCCAAATGGATTATGTGTGCCCAGCATTTGCATATGTTGAGGATGGTATTGAGTATATTGTTGTTGTTGGTGAGGTACCATCATCATGTTGTGTTGTGGTTGTTGGAACATCATTGGATTCTGTTGCTGATGTTGTTGAAACATCATTGGATTCTGTTGCTGATGTTGTTGAAACATCATTGGATTCTGTTGCTGTTGTTGTTGAAACATCATTTGTTGATGAGACATTAATGCCATTTGCACATTTGGTGGAGGTGCTATGTTGTTGGAAACTGCAAATGGATCATGATGATTATATTGATCAAATGGGTTATTCTGTATAGGAATTCCTCCATGTCCATAACCTGCATTTTGGAGTTGAAGTTGTCTCCTAGCACTGTCATCTTCATACAAACTATCCAGTAATAGCTTGTCAAAACCACCACCCTGTCTCAACAAAAATTAGGAGGGGAATGTGATATATGAGTTAACCTATAGTATAACCTTATTGAGTGAGCTAAATATGTAAAGGCTTAGATAAATCATTTTGATTGATAGGTTCATTTGAATATCCAATAACTAATGATTGGAATGATAAGTAAGTGAAATTAGTTTAGTCGAAAAACTAACGAATTTTCGATCAGGCGCTTGGCTGGTATGATTACTTGGTGTTGTAACCAGGGCAAGTTCCCAACCGGTTGTCCCATCGATGTTACTCAAAGCAAGATTGCTTGGATTATTTCCTGCATAAATTTGCGTAGTCTTAGAATTGAACCAAATTGATAAAAGTTTCTTTAGTTAATGTCTTAGTAAGTGTATCTGAACATGGATAATGAATTCTATGGGTATCCTTATAGATTGTAGTCCTTTTCACAAAATTATGGTTGTGAGAATGAAATGGCTGTAGCATATTAGAGACTTTTCTGCATCAGATATCTACCATCTTCTCTTACAAGCTTCTTGCTTCTAAGTAGAAAACACAACTGTGCCTTCTTCGTCCCGAAGAGGCAGCTCAGTTGGAAGAGTTGCGATACATAAAGTGTGAACATCTGGGTTCAAACCTTCCCATATCCCCCTCCCCCGTAAAAAAAACTTCGACTATTAAAATCATTGTTCCTTCTCCAACTTTTATTAACTTTTTTCCATGCGGTACCGGTCAAATGTACATACTATGCTTGTTAAACTTGGTTCGGTTCCTCTCAATTAATTTTCTTTTCTGCATTGCAATCTTATGCACAAAAACAATTTACATTTCTGAATCAATTATCATTTAATCTAAAGACTTACCACCAGATGGTACAATTGCAAGTGCCAAAGCATTCCTGTCCTCCAAATCTAGAGCTTTTGGATTTATCTCATTCAGACCCTACAAAGTTAGAGAAATAATTTTTCTGTCAAACTAACATCACAAACTTTATATCATTGCCAAATAAATAAAACATACCAGCAGATCATCCGTGTCGATTGATATCAAAGGAGGAGGCTCAACCTCGAGTTCTTTTGGCTGTTTTTCTTCGTCTGCTACTTTGACTTCTTCAACTTGCAGCTCTTTTTCTTGAGGCTTTTCAGGTTCTTTGGGAGATGACTCTTCTAAAGTAGTTGATTGATCATTTTCCTTATACTCCTGGTGTTGAATGACATTAATCAATGAACTTTAAATACATTTTGAGCATATGAAAGGTACTTAAAGTTGAATGCACAAGAGCAAGTTTTCTCATGAAAAAT
The DNA here is from genome assembly GCA_009771035.1 of Lupinus albus. Lineage (NCBI taxonomy): Eukaryota > Viridiplantae > Streptophyta > Magnoliopsida > Fabales > Fabaceae > Lupinus > Lupinus albus. The sequence continues at coordinate 1,027,685 of CM020006.1, forward strand.
TAGCAGTTTTTCCCTTTAGAATGTTTTCTTCATGATGCCAGTTATAGAAAATGCAGACACCTCAAGAGGAAGGACCATGTCCAAACCGGCAGAGTAAACGAGAAAGTAGAACTACTTCTGAGGCAACTATAATAACAATATTTAGAGTTTTCTATTGCTAGCTAAGATATTTTGCATTTTTGCCATTCCTTCATTTTTGGTATACATAAGACACAACATAATCTAGATTATCGATCTATTCTCTGGCTCACTCAGCATTCGGCGCGTGGACATAACCGGACGGAACATGACATATGTCTTGTTTTGTTCTACATTGGAACCAAATTGTTCTACTTTTTAGTCTCCCTATTATTCTGTTCTATTTATAAAGTATACACTAAACACAGAACATAACTCATATAAAAATGAGAACATATATAATGAACATGCTTTCTCAAAGTTATATGTACATCACTTTTTCTTACCAGTCTCTTATTAACCGAGCCTGTCTGGGGCGCTTCTTTAATGTATTCTTCCATTGTTGCAAGGAAAGATGGAGGTGGCTGTTTATTGAAGGAAACAACTTCATGAGTTTCTGTTCATGATATCACATTAAGAATAAAGTCTAAGAAGTAAAAAGAACCTGTCTTAGTGTTGGAAACTGGAAATTCCTAGCAAGGTCCAAGCCTTTGCAGTATTCGTAGTAGTCGGCAAGATTTTCAGCCTGCATAGTGTTAACAAGAAAAAAACATTAGCTCAATGGCTCTTCAGAAAACCTTATAGAGCACAAGACTCAATCCATAATGTTTAAAAGAGGGTATCATTGTAAAACCTGCTGGCCAGCTCTTTTATAAATATTTAGCGCCTTCACCGCGTCATGTCTCGACATATCAAAGAACTGCAATTTTTCATTGATTAGTACTATTTTTTCGGGTACTAATGTTAGTACAAGTTAATAAGATGATCCAAGTAGCAAAGTAAACAGAGATGGCTACTACCATGTCCACAAGATTGATGATTCCATCATTGAGTGCACAATATATTTTGAAACTCTCTTTCAATACCTAAATGACATTGCCGAAAAGCCGAAAAATGGTGAGAAAAGAGGCAAAAGGGTAAGTAAAGAAATGCTCCGAAAAATAATCTAAACTAAATTCTTTTCATGGAATTAATAGTTCTGCTGTGGATATATTAGTCTGCAACAATTTTGCATGAGTTTAGCAATAGCACAGTATGATTCACCAAGGTGTTGTGACCTTCACTAAACATATCTAGTCATGCAATTGCCACAAACATTTTTTTTGGAGAAAATACTCACTCAAATGCTATCATGTAGAAAGTACAATCATTAAACATGCATACCAGGGCTGATGCGTATTGTATTACGAAATTGCCGTAAGCACATCCTTCAGGCTGCAAGATGTTGAATCAAATTAATTGTTGTCCTATGAAAATGCGGTAAATTTTCAATAGTAAGGGATATGACACAAAAACATGCCGATACCAAACCACATTTTCTTCTCATTAACTCGTACCTGACAACCAATGAGGCGGTATAAAAGTTGTTGTAGAGCAGGTAGCTGCTCCAACAAATCGCCATTGGCCAACGACCGTGTTCGGCTATGTGCCTGTCAACGCTAAAAGTTACTGATATTCTGAAGATAGCAATAAGATGCTTGGAAAAGAATATTTGTGTGAATAAAGTAAGGCAAAGTACACACTTTAGTAGCAGCTGGTGATGATTTTGTTAGATGCTCAGATTCGATGTCATATTTAAGGATTCTAAAGCATTCAAGTCGTTCTTCTAAAAATAGTGCGTAGGTTCGAACCCAGGCAGAACAATCCCAAGCTGCATAGAGAAACCTTATTAGGCATGAAATTCAACAACATTCAAGTCTTTTACTGTGTTATTCTTAATTCTTAATTTGGTCCACAACTTTTATCTTATTGGTCGATTTGGTTAGCTAATGTGAGGGTAAGGCTGCGTACATCCACCCTCCACAGACCCCATTAAACGGGAGCCTCGTGCACTAGGCTACCATAGCGATTGTTGTGGCTGTGGTTTAACATTCAGCCTCGGCAAGGCCAGCTTGGATCGAAGATCATATCGAACCAAGTCACTTGTTGATAGGCTTAAGTAGAAAGAGTTATGCCTTAACTAACAGTTACAACTTTTAATTTAGTGATAGACACTTGATCTACCACATTGGTTGATGATTCTAGATTTAAGAACCAAACTAAAAAGAAACATGAACAAACTGAAAAAGGAAATAACAATAAAACAATCCATTTTTTTCTTGGCTTTAAATCTGTAACAAATAATTTGCAGAAATAATTTACCTAAAGGGCTTGAGTCATCTTTGAAATTGGATATTTGAAGAATATGTCCCCTTTGTGAGTAGTTTAGAAGCTCTTCCCTGAAGGTAGGATCACCCTCCCTCAATGTCCTATGTATTACTATCAATGTCTTTACAGCAACCTGCAAATTCATCATTCAATTAAAATCATGCCAAGTGAACAACAAACACATTTTTTATATCATATCCATTGCAACCGTATCACACCGCAATTATAGTGTGACTCTGGATCACAACGACGCGGCCGCATCAGACCGCATTTGGATCGCAATGGGCCGCATCGGACCGCATTTGGATTGCATTGGGCCGCATCGGACCACATTGGGACCGCATCAGGCCGTATCGGACTCAAAAATGCTGTTTTAATCACAAACTAATTCACACAACAGCTGCAATCCGCATCGCGACGGCCTCAATGACCGCAATCGCAGTAACTGCAACCGTTACCACAATCGCGACCGCAACCGCAATTTAAATACTAATCATATCCTATTCCTATGTAGAGGAAATCAAATATACAAAATCTTTACCAGCAATGTTCATAGACTTGTAAACTATATAATAGTCTAACATATCATATTAAAGACTATGATGTTATCAAACATGTCAATACTCAAAATCACTAAGTTTGAGAAGGATTTTTACTATCCAACTTCGCGTTTTGGTAAGTCTCTTGGAAAGTTTATGAATGCAGTATGCTACATCTGCTCTTGGTTGATATGCTGATGTTGCATGCAATATTTCTGCAAACAATTTAAGGAGAATTATATGTAAAATCAAATGCAATGAAAAAGCATAAGTGGAACATATTCATATTCAACAACAAAAAATCATGATCATGAAAATATGATATATCGACTCACTTCGAACATGGCGCTCTTTCGGAGGATATTCCACATGATTGGTAGCCTTTACAATCGCAATATCCAACCCCTTCAAAAACAATTACGCAAAAAAATCATTAACATCTATAATACAAAATCTTAGTGATTTATATAAATATAGATAGTCCATAGAATTGATAATTTAAGAAAAATAGGATCATAAACATTGAAACATATAAAATGTAACAAACCCATGTGAGAAAATGAGGAAACACAAGAAATATGTAGCAACATAACTATAGGCTTAATATTTATATACATAATATAATAATTAAGAAATAAAATCACCTTGTATTCACTATTGACTTTAGCAAGGCCAACCTTAGTGGAGTCCTTCAAAGCATCATAGGCTTTTTTGAAGCTAAAGGTTCCCATGCATTAACAATGGCTTTCTTTTTATGATTTTGATGAAGAAAAGAGAGAAATAATTAAGAAAACAATGTGGTACTTTTTTCTTATTATTGTTGTATATATAGATGGGGGTAGTTTGGTATTTTAATATGTGCTGGACATAACTAATTTGTAATGTTTGAGATATAATTGGGTTTACAACTTTACATATGACCAAAGTTTCTCTTAAATTAGTTGGCTGTTTTTTAGAATAGAAAATGGCGGGTAACGTTTGATAGTGATTGAAGTTACCATAATGCCCATAGCAAATTTTCACCTTTATTCTATAAGATAATGTTTGTTCATCCGGCCTTGAATATAAAATACAAATCATATGTACAATTACAAAACATAAATCAAAATATGTTATATCAAAACTTAACAAAATACTAGTACAAACAAATATTCATCTAATTCTATTAAATAAAGGATGCCTCCACAACCTTCTAAACAATTAAACAATTATGAATCCAACTCTTTTTTTTAATGAAATAAGAAAATATTTTTAAAATATGTTGTTCGGTTTGATTCAAGCAGTACTTGAACGAAAAATTTACGTGTATAGTATAGTTTGATTATACTATCCCACATATGGGGTGTGTTTTGAATTATTTACACAATTAGTGTAACTTTTTAAGGAGTCGTGGATCACATCCACGACTTTGATGAAGTCGTAGACCAAGAATATGATTTCCTGGAAAAGTCATGCATCCTATACACGACTTTCAGTCAGCTTCTTTCTCCTACATGCAACTCATGCCCTCCATGCACGAGTTGCTTACTCAACTATTACATGAAAGTCGTGTCTCCCATCCACGACTTCCATGGTGCATGATAAGACGT